>CM040241.1:207454103-207489943 GCA_022545495.1 Chrysanthemum lavandulifolium
GAAGGTGTGGAAGGCCACAAATGGATCCATTCTGGTATTGGATTTGCATAATGCTTGATGAAGTCTCTCCAACATAACACTTTATCTACCACATGATTCATACTTGTACCGCACCTAACTGGCTCATGAACATTTGCCAAGCAAACTGCATCTTCTCTTCGCTTGGCAAATGAAAGAACTCAGTGGCAACGTCTAGAGCATCTTGCATAACCAAATAGGAATTCCATGATTTACCACCTTCAAATCACACAAATTTTGTTATTTAATTAAAAACATAAATACCAAATTTGCCAGTGTTGGGCATTCACTATGCTCGTTCCAATAGTAAATACTTACAGCTCAAACCTTTCTAAAAGATACTTAGAAATCAAATTTCTAACAAAATGGAATTATGAACCAAATTGAACAATTTCAAAGAAAGTTTGGGTCGTTGGATGTGCCAACATATATAACATTCATTCCAAGAAAGCAGTGGATACCCAACTTTGGAGTTAAATAACATGATGCATTTTGCTTGTGCATGAACATATATATACCTGAAAGAAACCGAGGTTGTTGCAGGCAGCATGAATTTCATTGGTGGCTCGAGACCTAAGTAAAGGATCATTTAATAAGGAAAGATCAATGACAGGAAGGCTTGTTAACGGGTGGTCTATAAGGGTTGGATTTGGTCTTTGTAGTCGAGGAAGAATGTATCGTTCGGGTATGTTTTCACCACCCTCACGGGTAAGTGTCATGGTACTTGTAAAGTCACCTACTGATATTTCCCCATGTTCCATATTCTGTATTTTATAAGAAATAAAAGTTGAAATGTTATAGAAAATGTTGTAATGAGATCTTTATTTGAGCTTTAGTACGTGTCTATTTATAAGAAGAAAAACAATAAAGATTTTATTTGTCATGTGTAGTTGTATACATCCTTAATATAAGAACAAAACACATGATTCTGGTCCTTCATTAAACTATATTAAGTATATTTGGATTTTGCATGTCATGCTTTTAACTATTTATTTTCTCCTAGTCATAGGCGGAACCAGGTTGGGTCTCGGAGGATCAATTTTGTGTCGTAGTATTAAATTTGTTAAAAAACTTGATATTCTATAAATCACCGGTTTCAAAAAATGTATTTTGTTTGATTTTCCTTAAATGCACTTAAATGATTTTTGTTACTGTTCTGCCTCTGCCTCCTTGTCCTATCTTTGGGCAGAAATAAACAGGTTTGACTTTACTGATTATGATACGATAGTATTACGCTGGTATTTGTTAAATTAAAATTTGTTCAAAATATAGTTTTGACGGCAGAAGCAGAAGACAAAATATATGTATAGCCATTACAATTTTAAATTTTGTTTCTACGCTATACGTAACTACAAAAAGAAAATTTGAGAATATGCGCATAAGTTTACCATATGTATAAAAACATCGGACATAAGTTTTTCGTTAATCTATATTTATCTTGTTCGTTCATTATTGAATTTTCGCAATGGTTTTGGTCGATCGCGTGCATGTCTGCATCCTTAGAGGCTACCAAAGATGAAAATCACCTGCATGTGATGTAATTTTGAGTCATACGGTAAATTAAATATGAATAAGAGAGTATTCTTAATTGTTTTATGGGTTCATGGGACGATTTAATGATCTAAGAGTGCTAGGTACAAGCAATTACTTCATCGTCATACCACTTTGCAAGCTATCAAGATCTATTTTTTGGCCTCTTCGTGGCGCACCACTCCACTTTATTTTTTATTCAATTTTCACTTCCAAATAAAAACTAAATAAATTCATTTCATTCAATTAAAAATCCATGTGATAATAAAAAAAGAACACGATCTGGGTACGATACGGAATAAAAAACAACACGATTAAGATGGAATTAATCTTGACATCCCATTTGGACAATTTTTCAAAATCTCCAAAACGTGAACATATTGAACTCATTTCTACCAAATTGTTCTTTGAAACTTAGTTTCGCATTTTCGAGATGAGATTGGTCATTTTGAGCACTTCGACAGCGCAAGCTGTTTGTAAATTGCGTTGAACCTTTTGCAATCGACGTTAATCCTCGTCCATTTACCCGTGATTGAATTTTTGTACGATGGTCATCGGTTGTCGATTATTGAACCATAACGTCATTCCAAAAATATTTTCGGTTATTTTGCATATCCATAGCTTTTGAAATTTGTATCAAACTTAGAACTTGTTCCACTTTAAATTTTGAGACATTTGTGTGTGTGTTTTTGGATTGATGTAGATGTGAAATAAAATGGTGGTTGATGTTATTTATAAAGGTGGTTTCAACGTTAAATTGAATTCAAAACCAGGATAATTCAAATTTAAACGTTAAATCGAATTCAAAAACATGTTAAATTTAAATTTTAAATTTTAAATTCAAATTCAAGTTAAGTTTCCTATATATACTATCATTCGATTAGTTTGACACACAAATAACACATTCACACACAAAAAGAATGTCTTAAAGACTAATTCCCGGCCCGGAGAAGTTGCGGGAAACCGACTTTGATCACTTGCGAAACCAACTTTCCAACTCGCGAGTTTGAAGTTTACTCAACATCACCGAAAATGTCTTCCGGTGGGGTTTGAAAACATCCAATTGTTCCAAGTATGAGCAGTCCGCACGTGGATTTTCAAAACCGGGTTAAGTGACGGTTTGAACAAGATTCGGGGAGATGCAAGAGCGAGCGCGTGAAGAGGGTCGTCACCGTGAGCAAAGCACGGGAGGCTCAAGACCTCAAGACAACTTTTTCGACATAATGGAGAGTCGATACATTAATGGGGAGTTTATTCTCGCCAACAAGTGATGATGGTTTGGACGGATGACGTTTTTAAGTGTTTAGTAGTTTTATTATGTATTTCATGTTTTTATGTTGTTTTAGGGATCCATCCGTAGTTTTAATGTTTGGTTATTATGTATTTCATGTTTTGGTTAATCTTTAAAGTTTAGGTTTGTTTAATGCTGAACTCTCTGACTTTCAAATCAACTTCACCTTCACCTTATTCCATAAAACTTTACAACTCTTAAAAAAAAAAAAAAAAAAACAAAACAAAAAGAGACTGCATTGTCGAGAGCACGTCGACGATTTAATCGTCAAGACAGCGTGGCGAGCTCATGATGTGAGCCCACACCGCCCACTCTAAGCTGGTTTGTTGGTGGATATTGGTACTATGTTTATTTATTTGGGTAGGGTCCATGGGGTGTGGGGAAGCACATGCAATCTCCTGTAAAGCAACCATTTGCATACACATATAGGGCCAGTCACATCTGTATCTGTTAACTTAGCTTCCAAGTTTAATATATAACAGGTTTCAAATGAACATGAACAAGGTATTCGCTTTGACTATAGTTATTGTATAGCGAATCCAGTCAATCATATGAGCAGACACCAAACTTTATCAAGCCGACTTACCGTACCATTGTTGTCTTATTACACGATATTTAATGATTGGGTTCAATTTTGTTTGATGCTGAAGTAGACTATGACTCGAGTAATCGTCAAGAGAAGACTATGAGAAAAGAAGAAAAAAAATGTTATATTTTGTCAGTCGTTATCAATTGTTAAACGAGAATGAGTCATGAGGATTTAACATTTTCTTCCCTCTTTTACTTTTAAGTTTTAAGGTCATTACTGATAATTGTATGCTATGTATATGACATGAAATTCTTGCAAAATAAACTAAGCTATGTATATAACCACCTTTTTAATTAATTGACCCAGTTAGGCTTCCGGTACACGGTTCAACCGGGTTTTTTTCTTCTCAAAATCGGCTTCCAGACCGATTCATTGTTTAACCGGCCGGATCAACCCGCCTTTAGAAACATTTGTTTTTAGACCTTCTAGTGTAGAAACACAACTACACAAGCCATCTACACTAAGATGGTATATGCTGATATGTTCTTTTATTGTGCTATGTATAGGAAAGTCGTTGGAAAAACTACGTAGAAAATTCTAAAAATTTAGCTAAAGGTGCAAATAATTTTATCATGGATCTAATCATTTAATTTGATGTCAAATCCATTGAGGGGTACTTCTTAATGAGTAATGACTACATGTACATATGTGAATGGTATTCAGCACAAGAGAGGTGATTTTCATGCAACATATTTTGTGCATGAAGTAAAATATGTGATGCAAAAGGTTGAAAATCATGGTTACCAAAGAAAAAAAAAAAAGAAAAACACACACACACATATATATATATATATATATATATATATATATATATATATATATATATATATATATATATATATATATATATATATATATATATATCTCTCTCCGCCTCAATTTAATTGTTCATATTTCAATTTTGGACGCCTCAAAAGATTGTACTTTTCTTTTTAAAACTAAAGAATCTAAAGAGAATATTCTATTCATGTGGTTGAAAATTAAAGTACTTTCACTTTTATTAAACTTGTGACCACGACAATTAAATCGAGGACGGAGGAGTATATAGTTAGATCAAATAAGATTCTTAAAATAAAAAGGAATAAGTTAACTATAACCCAAACCGAGATGCACCGACCTAAATTAGATGCATCCCTATAATCTTAGATGCATTATAATGCACCATAATGTGTTTTCTAGCTTTTAATCGATGCATATACGTATATTAGATGCATTTCATGATTCTCTTGTTATTTATTCCTCAGACGTGTCAAAATCATGAAAATTAATTTGCATCGCCTATACATCAAATTAACTTTCAAACTCAAGATGTCAGATCTATATGAATAAAATGCATCTAATGCGTGTCGTTGCATCTCAAATATGTGGTTTTGGTCACTTCTCACCACTTCTTATTTTAATTTACTCTCACTAGATCCCTATATATATATATATATATATATATATATATATATATATATATATATATATATATATATATATATATATATATATATATATATATATATATATATATGATGTAACATGAGTTTTTAGATGGTGCGGGCCCTTCAGATACCTCGAAGGATTTAACCTATCTTGATCGAGCATTTCTCTGAAAGTTAAGGAATAATTACTCATCACGAACAATCTTCCGGAGTAGCTAGGGTATGAAGGTTGCCCTAGAGCCGCATGCAATGGCGAAGAAGTAGCGCCTCCCGAGCTCGATGAACAAACAATGAAAACATATGTACGACGAGGTACGGATGGAACAATTTCTATTCCACAATAAACTCGAGGACGTTACGACAACCCGAGCCGGAAGCAAAGGCTCGTGCCTAGTAGCGATTGTCACTTCACCAAAACGACAATCACGCTCCACAATCCTCGTGTCATCGAGCATGTATCGGGTAGTATAAATAGAGTCTTTCACCCCAATGAGCGACACAAACTCACACACACTCCGCTCCTTACTATTCTTTCTCTCGCTACTTTATCTCACTAGAATCATACCAACCATATACTTATTCTCACACCGGAGCTTGGTTTCGGATTCAACACCTAAGGCGAGCTAACAATGCTTTGTCTTATTTCAGCTAAGGGAAGTAGGAGAAACCCTAATACTCCGGAGGACCGAAGCTAAGATCAGTTACAAAAAATTCTTAAACGTTTTGGCACCATCCCTGGGACCCTTGTTTCAGTTTACCAGTTCTAGTTGGGCGTATGGGGTATTCTTATCAGGAGGGAGGTGAAAACTTGGGCATCAGGGTACAAGGAGACGCGGTAACTCCTTTGGGAGGACCCTTCATCCCACCGAACATGCTCACAAAAGACCCTCTCCGGCCTTTGTCAAATAAAACGGTGATGTGCAAGGACGATGATCAAGGAGCTTGACCATCAAAGTAAAGGGAAGGGAATTCCGAAAAGGCTCTCTTACGGGTTTCCAAGACCGGAGGTCCCTGAAGTTCTCGAGGAAGTGCATCATCAAACGGACTACGAGTAACTCCTCCGATGGAGCCTCTTGGATGGAGAGCAACGAAAGTAGGACTCGGCCCGCTCGAAAGTGCCAAAGGAGTACCTCGGGATGAAGAAGTACGCTCAAGGCTCTTTGGAACGTCGCGGGTGAATGAAGTCCAAGACTAAAAATGTTGGAGGAACTTAGAAAACCCATTCCACGATGCCTTCCGAAGGAAGTTAAGTTATGATCGAGGGATAAAAGCATGTCCAAAGGTAGCTTCGAATCCTCCGATGATTTGAGCAAGACTTATAAACAACCCAAACCCATGTCGTCCACCACTCGGATCACGCACTTTGCTTACTACCAGAGAGCAAAACTACCACTAAACATTTGCGTGTATGAAGAATAAGAATTTGGAGCATCACATTTAGTATATTCTCTACTACACCGAATCGGAGGTGGCCCATGCGGTGCGATGCAAGATGTTTTGCCAAACCTAGAAGGTGCGGTGAGGAACTAGTTTGGTGACTTAGAAACATAGAGTGTGGATAGATTTGAGGAGCTTAGCAGGAAGTTCTTAGAAGAATTCTCACAACAAAAAAGGTATGCCAAAGATCCTATAGAGATCCACAGTATCAAGAGAAGGCCAATGAACCAATTCAAGCCTTCATGGATGTTAAAGGCATAAAGCTCCCACATCACGGGGTTCCTCCGGTGCTAAGAACTTTGACGTTTATGCACGTTCACGGTCATCCCGAAAGGATTGTGCAAAGAATCAACTACTTTCACAACTAGCCTTCACAAAAATGTCAAGGGTCACACAAGGCACATTAAATAAGAAAGCAAGTGGAAATGAGAAACGAGTTATGAAATGATATAAGAGTTGTGAGGATGAAAATATTGTAGTATTTTCATTGAGGGTAAAACGATAATTATCTTAAGTTAATAATTTATCCGGGGAAAACGGTTATTATCTTAAAACAATATATTTATCTGGGATAATATATAAGTTATAAAAGGCAAACCCATAAACCCTGATGGGTGTGCATATTCGACCGACTCCCTAGGGGAGGTTTGGCTCTTTGTCAAACTTGTATACTTGTAGGATAGTTCTAGGGACTTTTAGTGCAATACGGAATTGGTTTGTAATCCTATAAATACAAACACAACCTAACCTAGAATCACAACCAATCCTCTAATCCCTAAATATCTCCCTTCCTCTTCTCGTGTGATCAACCAAGGAAACCAAATGGTCAAAATCCTTTGGTTCGTCCCTAAAGTTAACCATAAATCGACTTAGTAGACTTCCACTAGTTGAATTATAGTCGACTAGCGTTTACCCAATTCCATACTCGCCAACTTGCATAGGTTTGTAGCCCTAGTGCTACCTGTGTAGTACCGGTTGATACCTGACACAGTCCAAGTGGTGATTTTCCCAAAGAAACCCTAAAGTGTTTCGTAGAACATCAAGAACAAGAATAATGCATTATGTGTTGATCAAGAAGGTTCGTGGAGCTTACGTTATTACAGGATAATCAAGTAAGTATTCCTAAACACCCTTTATATGTTAAATTAGGTTATATCTCTGATTAGGAGATCTGTGTACAAGAGTTTTGGTTGCATGGCCTTTATGTGTTTATTGTATGTTGTGCATGTTTTATAGGCCATGCGGATGACCACCAATACCCTACAGTGGTATGAGAGCCACCTTTATCATATATAACCTAGTCGTGGCTCTTAGTAATTGCTTATATTACCATAAAAATCAAGGTTGTAAAATCGCTAGCGCTAGTGAAAGATCGGGTAGGGCCTAGCGATTAATCGGTTAGTGGAGATTAATCGGGATTAATCGGATTGGGTTTTTATGTTTAAAATTGTAATTTTAGATATTATATTATATTACATGTATGAGATACGCATAGTGCATGAAGTTCAAATATTTGAAGTGTTCAAATATAAACATAATACATAATTCTTCAGTTCAAAGTCAAACATAGACATTACTAGGTTTGTTGACCATTTTAAGCGATTTTGACCGATTTTATCCAATTAATTGGTTTGTTGACCGATTTTAAGTGACTTTTTCCTGCTTTTAAGCGATTTTGTTGACCAAATTTAAGTTATTTTATCCGATTAATCCGATTAGACCAATTTTGTCCGATTAATCCGTTTGTTGACCGATTTTAAGTGATCTTTGACCAAACCGATTAAATAGGCTTATTATGATAAATCAAGGCACTTAGTGAGCGATCGGTGATTATCACGGGATTAATCTACCGCTGGACCGATTTTTACAATGAGATAAAAATTAAATATTTAATTTTGTTATATTAGTGGTTTGGTCGATTTGTGTAATTAGGGTTTTTAGGGTTGTTGTTTTCTTGACAACTAAGGAAAGTTTACTTTTATGATTTAATTTAGGGCTTGCATGTTTGATTACATAATTTCGACTTTAAAGGAGTTGACTTTATAAGGATACAAAGGGTATGTGGGATCAAACATGGAAACCCTAATTCGTGTTGTCATAATTGCAAGAACAAGGGTTTCTTAGTCTCGCTTTTCTTTTATGTAAGTAATCTTCTTTTCCTTTTCTGATTTAAGGTTTTAGGTATTTTTGTAAGGTGTAAACCTTCCTAAAAATATGCTAAAACTGTTTTTGTAAGCCCTAGGTTACCAAGTTTAATCATATGTAAAAAATATTACTTAGGGAACAATAAAGACTATATAAGATTACCTAAACCCTAGGTGCGTCAATTTTATGTATCCTAGACAGATGGTGGTATCATAGAATTTGACTGGCACAAATCTTGGTGACCAAGCTATGAGTTTCCAGAAAATGATGTATTTTTAGTTTTGTCCTATTTGAAATCAAGTATTCAAAAGTATGTAAGCTAGGGTTCTAAAATATTTTAAGCATAACCAAGAAATTTAGGAAAGTAAAATTTTTTGTTAAAAAGTCCATAATAAATATTTTCAAAACTAATACTTGGTGACTTAGGATTTCTTTTACCTAAGTCACACGCTTTCAAAATTTGAGTCTTTGAAACCATAATTAGGCTTTTTAAATTTTAAAGTCAAAATTTTCCTAAAATGGTAATATGTAGCAATAAGGTAAGAACCGTTATTCTTAAAGAATGACATGTTGCATTGTGGTTCAACAATGTGGGTGAAACTCGTGGTTTGCATATACTATTAAGAATTGGATACATATGCAGTACATGTGCTTATTAGATAGGTTCTGGCAAACTATAGCTTAAGTAATTTCACTTATAATGTATTAATGCTTTATTGATAATCATGCATGACACGATCCTGAGCCATAGATCAAAAATATAAATTTTGTGGTTGTGATTGGAGTTTTATACTGCTTATATTTTTACTGTTTTTGGTTTAAGGGATGCCAACATGCCATTGTTATTCCCTCTTGTAATTTGATTTTAAGTAGAGTAAGTTTAAATTTAATGTAACCGAAGACATATGTGACGAAAGGAAGCCCAGACGAGGTAGAAGAACCTATGGAGTACGAAGGGAGAGGAGATCCAGTTGGAGCGAGGAGGATTGAAGATCCACCCAGAGCAAGAAGAAAATGATGGGCAATGCCAGGAAGACATGGAACCAGAAACAACCTTCTTGCCTTGTCTCATGTTTAACCCTTTCGATAGACCCAAGTTGATTCCCGAAGTGGCTCTCGGGATCAACATTAGATTATGTCTTGGTTGTATCAATTAAGTTTTATTAATATCTGATATGCATGTTATCTATAAATAATATGTCAACATGTATTATTTGTAAGCATAAAAAGGCGCCTCGGCTAAACTCATGGGAACAGGTGTACTCAAGCAGGAGTCCTTAATAGCGAGTTCATGTAATAAAAGAATAAGTCTACTAATTTAATCAACCTATCTAAAAGAGGACCGGCAAGGGTAAACACGAGTTTAGACACTTTTATTACAAAATGATTTGTTTGATTAAACCTAACAAATCGCGGTATGAATCTGATAGCGTATGGGAGCTTTAGCCCAACTGGCTAAGGCTCAAATACTCTATTAGTGTAACATGATCCCATTGAAGGCTAAGATTCAGCGACAGGCCTGGGAAACATTTCCCTAGGCTACACTTGGGTAAACCTTGCTAGAAAAACGCATATAGGCAAACATCACGCCTGACGACCAAGCCAGGGTCGTTGGAACGAACACTACGTGTCGTTACCTCATTCTTAGAGAAATAGTGCTACAACTATTGATGGATCCTCCGCAGCACTCGACTCAACCAAGGGTGACACAACACGCTTCATCCTTATCCCTTCCTTTGTTGACCACCACGCTGGTCATCCGAGGCCATTAGATTGGCTTTATGGGTTACTCACAACACCAAGGGTTTTCGTATAAGCACTCAACCATTTCCCCGAAATGGCCCATGAAAAATCTACGATAAGTTAACTCAAGCTACGTTATTATTCTCTCACGAATAATAAACACAAAGAACTCACTCGACTCGTAAGTGTTACACCAATTCATGACTCTGGTCACACCTTGGAGTCTTTACCGAACGTGGAAAACAAAATGATCGACCAACCTCAAACCCCCTAATACGTACCTTATGTAAACATGGCGTCATTCATGCTATACGTTTAGCCGCAATTTTTTGCCTTTTCAAATTAACCGGAAAAAGTTTATCTTCACTGGAAACCAAAACACTCATTGTTCAAATTTTCTGATACACAAAAACTCTATTTTCGAGTATTCCGGTACCGGAAAACCAAGAAAAACTCTAACTATTTTCACTCCCCTGGCGTCGGAAAACCCAAAATCCACCTCTTCGTCACCATAAAATCCATCCTTGCCTAGAAACAAAGGTTTCACTATGAAACCCTCATTTCAGCAAAGAAGTCAAACCCTGTTTTCCTTATACAAAACACGAAAACCTCACCCTACGCAAAAACGAAAACAACCACCTTCAACCCTCCGGCTCACCGGATAACACCTCTTCATCAAAAACTTCTTGAAAATCCTTATGAAACGGAACATAGGCAAGACCTTTTCCACTCTTCCACCTCAACAAATCAATAGCGAATCATTATCAACTCAAGCGACCTAAAAATGGCTAAACAAACACTCAAACACAACTCGAATAATCCTAGGCTTCATTACGATCCCAGATACAACTTCAACAACCCGCTTGCAAAAACTAACCTACTTCATTAAACCTAGATTCATCGACTTAAACTTCTAAGCTTGAGTTTAATAACCCAACATCAGCCTATACCCTACACTGACATCGTAATTAGGGTTAAAAATCATCCACCAACAAATTTACAAAGCCAAAGCTAATCATCCTTCGCAACAGGTACAATAACAAAAACCCAGGCAAAACATTCAACGTAAAAAAAAATATCATTAAGGCACTAAATGATACGAAGCAGGAAAAGGCTAAAGCTCATTGTCTAACATCCAAAGACAAAGCATTCTCGAAAGTCGATAACATCAAATAGTCATGACTTTAAATGTCAATTTTCCCGCTTATGCTCATATTTTATGTCATTTATATGGATATATACTTATTCCTTTATATTTCGTTTCTGTAAAATATGAGCATTGGAGCTTAGAGACGGATTTGGAGATTTTCCTAACGGTTTTATCTTAGTATGCTATTAATGAAGAAGCTACTACGCAACTCACATTCTCAATTACGTCCGTAGTCGGGATTTTGTAGAGAGACCAACTAAATTGCGCTACTGGCAGAACTCTCAACTTAAGTTATGTCAGTAGCCATCTAGGTCATGAAGAATTTCGCCTCGCCAACTATGCCGTAACCTCCTCACATGCATTATGACGTAACAACCTTCTGCTTAGAAGATATTCAAGATACAACAGAGCTATCTACTAATATACGACAAAGCCACTATTACGGCATGTAACTAATCCATAGGTTACTCCGTAGTCACTTACAAGCTTTACGCTTAGAAGATACTAAAGTTACTGACATAACTCTCAAGCTTTCTAAGGTATGACAATTTTGAGGCAACGCCCTAATATACAAAATCTATAACGCCTAAGAGATATATAGACCCCGAACATGTTGGTGATTAACATGTAAATCATATAAAACATTTATATTGCAATGAAAAGGGCACTAACATGTATCCATATCTTTGCAGATAATTAGTCTAAATAATAACAATTATTATACCTTTGAAGCGTGATCGTGTTACGCCTGCGGCTCGATTTGACTCAAAATTTAAAACTTTTCATGGAAACGCTTTGACCGTTCATCGAACTCATGTCACTTTTATAAACTGTCCGGAATCTATTATAAACCAGACATTTAATATTTTTAAAGAAACTAGATTAATTTAACTTTAAAACGACGGGTGGTACGACTTCTAATGACTTACGGATTAAAAGATATGATTTTTCTAACATGGCCCATTTTCTACACTAATTGTTGTCCCATTTTCATACTTAACTAAAACGACTAAAACTCAACTTCTATAACTCGAATGAAACTTTTCGTAAATATTTAACATTACATGATACATCATTTCATAAACATTTGAGGTTTAAACTACCGTTGAACACGTAATTTACCAAGTTTACGGTGTTTTGCCAAACACCCATTTTCAACTCAACTTAAATGTAACTTGAGCATGGCTCATTTTATATACTTAAAACCGAACTTTGACATTACAAATAACATTACAAATCATTTACGACACTTGGGGTTCAACCTTTGACTCGAGCTCGTAACCTATCATAATTTACTTGTTTAATATAAACAAGCACTTCCAACCTCATTAGCACCATGATCTACTATCCGCGCCATCCTTTAAATCAATACAAACCTACAAAATGGTTAAACAACTAAACCGTAAGTATTATTCTTAGTAAACAAAAAGGACAATCACATGATATTATACATCATTAATCACATAAGCATCGTTCACCTCACATTAGTCCATAAGACTACTTTCATCAATACTTGCACATCACACTTAATACACATATCATCAATCAAACATAATTTTACATACCTTACATGAATCACAATTGACTTAAACACAACTTTGGCTATTCTTGCCAAACTAGCCTTAATCTATTATTAATCCAAGCTCACTAAGTCAAGTGCCTCTTAAACCTTCACTATCATCTTCCACATAACACATATATGAATAAGTCAATATAATCTCATGTCATAACCATTTTACTAACCTCGCATCCAAGCTAAGATATTATTAACATCATCATCTTCATCCTCTTTGCATGCTTTCCAAGTCAAATAATCACCAACAAAATAAACACTTCTAATTTACATAATAATTAAAGGTGTCCAACTCACCCATAACTATAATTAAAACCCTTTAATCATTTACAAGATCATATCATTATCATTTTCCAAAATCATCAATTTACTCTTAACCCATTGATGTGCTACGGGTACAAGTTTTAAATTTATAAAATATGATTTACCTAATTTTACCAATAACACATACGAGCAAGTGCACTCGTCCGTTATAGCAAGATTTTGAAGGTAAGTCGATCGTCATGGATTTGTGAAAGTGAATCGATTAACAAGTATAAATCAACTAAGGCAATCCAAAAGCAAATAATAACGAGAATAGATATAATAAAATTCAGATGATTAAAACTACACTTGCTTAAACTAGTCTCTTATCCTTGATAAGTATGATTGTGTTAACCTCTTAACATGTTGGTTATGATAATTAGTTGGTGTACTAATCTATTGTTCTTACAAGTTAAACCTTCGTCAAGATTTTAGTTCATAAAAACAAGCATTAAGTTTAACCAATCAATTCAAGATCAATTCAAGTTTCATAATCTTACTTTCATAAACTTAAACACAAAAACATCCAATTGTCTTATCAAATTTTCTTAAAAATGGTCAATACAAAAGGTAATCGATTATAGACAAAAGGTTACAATTGATTGTAAACAACTACTCTTACGACCGCTTTAGTTGTTTCCAATCAATCCAACTTGATAATCAAAAAGCATTCTTATTACAACCACACTTTAGTTTCTTTGTTTAACCAAGAATAATGGGTAAAAACAATCATCCATAGACAAAATGATTATAACTAGTTGAATAACACTAAGTTCTTTCGACCTCTATGATTACTATCAACTAGTCAAACTTGATTAACAAATGCCACTATGAAACTTAAGCACAATTGGATCTTAAATCAACTTGAAATTGAAGTAAAACATGTTAACACAATCATAAACTAATCATATAATAATCAACATCATTTAAGCAAGTGCATAAAGAAACTAGCCACTCATAGCAAACATAAACATAAACTCAGAACTTTGAACATTCGAAAACATGATTAAGAGGCTTACAATGCTTGGAATAAGATTACAAATGATTGAGTAATGATTCCCAAAGTATGGGAGTTGACTTCTTAGGGGTTTGACCTCCAAATGTTGACTTCTTGGACCTCCAAACTTTCCTGGACTTCTAATGACGAATTTGAGAGCTAAAGGGATGTGTTTGATGAGTAGAGAGTTGTATTGAAGTGTGTGTTCTCAAATGTTCACAAGAGGTCTCTATTTATACTAGTTCTAAGGCCTAGGGTATTAAATGTTGAACTTGGCCTCCAAGGAGCTAGGAAGGGACTAGAATACACCAAGGGAATGACCTAGAATCGTTTGGATGCAATGGGGAATCTTAATGATGAATAAATAGCATAACCAGGCCTCCCAGCCGAATCGTCACCATGTCCAGCCGATCGGCTGGTCTTCTTGCACTTACCCAGCCGAAGCGGTTGCGGGCAGCGACCGATCGGTTGGTCCGTCTTCAGGGGATATCTTTTGACCTCTTTCCAGCCGATTCGGTTGCGGGTTACGACCGATCTACCGGTCTTCCGAATGATGCAATATGGACTTTTGCTTGATTACGGCTTGTAGAGCTTGTTTCTTCATTCAACTTGATCTTCACGATACTTGAATGTCGACTTGTGCTTGACATGCTTCAATGAAACGAAATCTTCTTTTATTGAACATTCTTTAACTTTTCCTTCCGTTTCCCTGCACTTGGTTATAAATACTAGACAAACATCTTTTGACGCGATTAAGCACTAAAATCATATGAATATAACCAAATAACATATACAAAAGCACAAATAACGCTATTGAAAACATGTACAATATGAGCGTTATCAAAGTCCTCCACACTTAAACTTTGCTTGCCCTCAAGCAAATCTAGAATCAAAATAAAATATCCACTGGTACAAAATTATGATTCTGAAAAGTATGATGCAAATCCACCAAGTACAAGTACAAGATAAGATTCATCAAGTTAGCTTTTAAGGGTGAAAATTCAAGATGTTTGACGATATCCAATGATTTTCTTGCATGATTAACATTTCAAAACACCTCACGAAAAAGGAAAGAAATATAATTCACTCAAGCACTCTATTTTTAGGGGAGTAATAAGATAAATCACACTCATTGCTCAGTCATGATTAGATTATTACCATAGGCTTGTACAAGAAACAAAACTCCACCGACGTGGCGTGTGCACCAAGCGAAAACATCTAAAAAGGACTTTTATTTGGGTTAAAATGTTAGGCTTAGGGTAAAGAGTATTGATAAGGCATGGGAATGTTAATGAAATTGGTGTTAAAAGAAAAATAGAGTCAGTTGCTAGTTACCAAACAATCTGCGAACCAATAAATGATCATAGCTTCATTTTCTTTTTCTTCGGATTTCCACAATTCTTCGCATTGATTCGCCATAACAACTTTCTTCGAGCATAGCTCATTGGCTAATACTTATTACATATATCTCTTTTTTGTAAACATAAACTCCTTTCTTTGAAATGGCTCATACAAATGACAAGGTGCGGTCACTCATAATCATCTAGACAATCTTCTCATTCCAGGTGACTAGCAACCAACCATTTAGACATTGACAAGGGTTAGGCTAAGGCTTAAAGTGTAAAATATTTTTGTATTTATGGATTTATCAAAACGAAAAGGATGGCTCAGAGGGTGTAACTAAGGGTATCTAGCGCTAAAGATGAGCACTACAAATGGGTCCATGTGGGTGGTTAACAAACCGATGTGGCTAGTTAATATATCATAATATGAAAATGGAGGCCATTTGGGTTAAAATCCTAAGGTGCCTCTTTATCACACGATTCACTTATATCGCATTTAATGCGATCTCACCATGTCCGGTAATGATTTACAAGTACAAGTTCTAGAATAAATAAAATCATCAGCACACTCATAGCAAAAGATTCAAGCATAAAAGATGTATGCTTATACAGAACAGGCTCAAATCCTCACAATTTTAGTGGAAGGGACTATAATGTGTGCTAGCAAATATTATCGATCCCAGAATGGATTGCAATATTAATCGGAACACATCTCAAATTTTCAAATATTACCAGTTTTACCAGTGGATTGATCCAGTTATTCTAATATATTATCCTAAAAGCGTGAAAAATAACTAGATCACAAGGGCAAACAAAAATTTAAATTTAAGCTTAAAAACTCTAATTTTCCTATTCACCCCCCCCACACACCCACACACACACTTAAGTTAAACATTGTCCTCAATGTGAAAAATGAACTTCAAAGTATAGAAATAGGGAAATAGAGATAAAACCAGATATTTAAATGAGTTTGTCACTAATTTCATTTGATCCAAGCGCCCACCGGAGTAATCATTACCGCACAAAATCTTATACACAAACACAAAGAGTTTTATTAATATGTGGCACCCTCCACACTTAAGTTCAACCAAAGGTTTAAACTTTGGGGCGACCACGTAAAAATCAAATCAAACACACAGGTTGCCTCCCGAAAAGCGCTTGTTTTATTAACGAGTCATCACCGACTATATCTTCCCGATTCAAGTGGTGCATTGCACCTTGAATATCTTGAAAAGTTCGGGACATACATGAATTCTTCACCACCGCATCAATATCTCTCCAAATGAATTCAGCAGATGGTTTCCAAGGAACGCTTTGTGTGATTCTTCCGGAAAAGGAGCTATGAAGGTGATGGTTTTGAATTCATTTTCAGCAAAATTGTCTCAATTGAAATTTCATTCAATTGCTTTTATCGTAGTATAATTTGATTCGTGCCCATTAACAATAAAACTTCCACCGTGTTTGTCATAAAGTTCGACATATCCGGATGAATATCCATGTTTAACGATATATGGTCCGAACCAATTCGGTTGTAGCTTAGGAGCTTTGAATTTGAACTTCATGTTGAAAAGCAGAACTTTATCTTCGGCTTTGAATTCTTTTCGAATTCGAACTTTTTTGTCATGATAAGCTTTGGTTCTAGCTTTATACAGTTTGGAATTCTCATAAGCTTGGAATCTCAATTCATCGAGTTTGTGCAATTGCAAAAATCTCTTTTCTCCAGCTATTTTGAGATCGGTGTTACAACTTCTAAGAGCTCAGTAAGCACGATGTTCAACTTCGAACGGCAAATGACAAGTTTTTACATACAAGAGTCTGTAAGGAGTTGCGCCAAGGAGTTTTATAAGCCGTACGAATTGCCCACAGAGCATCGTTAAGTTTCTTCGACCACACTGAAGGATTATCCTTCACTATTTTTTCGAGTATTCTTTTAAAAGCTCTGTTGGTGTTTTCAACTTGGCCACCGGTTTGTGGGTAATAAGGTATCGCAAAACGATGATGAACTCCATATCTTTTCATGGTTTTCTCCATTTTTCTATTACAAAAATGGGTTCCTCGATCGCTTATCAAAGCTTTGGGGATTCCCTAACAAGCGAAAAGCTTTTTGAGAAAATTAACGACAACACGAGCATCGTTTGTTGGTAAAGCTTCAGCTTTTGCCCATTTGGACACATAATCGATAGTAACGAGAATGTATTCGTATTTGTGAGATTTAGGAAATCATCCCATGAAATCAATTCCCCAAATATCGAATATTTCACATACTTGAATGCTTGTTAATGGAATTTTGTCTCTTCGTGAAAGGTTAGTGGATCTTTAGCAAGCATCACGCTGACAAGTGCATGCGCCTCTTTGAATATTTTCGCCAATAGAATCCAAAGATCAAAAACTTTTTAGTCGTGGTGGAAGGACCATAATGTCCCCAAGAGGGCCATGATGACATTCATTAAGAATTTTATGCGGGTTTCGAACCGTAAACACATCTTCGGATCATTCCATCATGGTACATTTTGAAAAGATAAGGTTCTTCCCAAAAGTAGTGTATAAGTTCCGAAAAGAATTTGCTCCGTTGAGCGTGAGTTAATCCTTTTCTGAGAATTTCTCCAACGAGATAGTTCGCAAAGTCAGCAAACCAAGGATCTTCATTTTCATCAACCGTCATGAGGGTTTCATCAGGGAAGTAATCATCGATTTCTTCTTCCTTCAACTCCTCTAGATCGGGATTTTCAAAACGTGATAAACGATCAACGGCTAGATTCTCTGCTCCTTTCTTATCTTTGATTTCGATGTCGAATTCTTGGAGTAGCAGAATCCATCGGATGAGACGCGGTTTTGCATCTTGCTTGGTGATGATATTTGAGTGCCGAATGATACACCTTGAAAATGTGACAACTCACAATTTCGTGTCATTTCAAATTCACTATTCATCTCGGGAATTTACTATTCACCCAAGTTACTATTCAAAATTTTACTATTCATCATTTTCGAGTCAAAGTAATATTTCGAGAACGATTTCAAAATTTTACTATTCACGTAAACACTATTCATTCCGGAGAAAATCACTATTCAAGTTTCATTATTTCATCGTTTATCGTAAACTAGGTTTACGAGTATCAAATTCGCGTAACCTTAATGGTTTAGCTGCGAATTCATGAGCAATCATCAAGGACATTTCATATAGACTAGGTTTAGTGTATATATCATTAGCATCATCATCATCATATTAGTTGATGCATGGTTTTGCATTTTACGTTAAACGCATAATTTTTTATTAAATAAACGCTATCGCGTAATTAATTATTTTGAACAATTGATCCGATACTTCCAAAAAAATTATCCCGGTATATTTTATACTCATATTAAGATTGTAAAATAATATTATGAGTTTACCCTTGTTTTAATTTTATTTTGTATATAAATTGTTATATTTATATAATTACGACGGTTTTAAGTAAAACTACACGATAATTATTATTTCACTCAAATTTTGTAAGGAATGTATTTTTATAATTTTATGACTTCAATATATTTTATTTTGACCCGTTAAAATTTATTTTAGTTAACGCTACCCTAAATGCTCAAATATGTATACAAGTTACTAACTATCTTTACTTAATTTTACATCTACTTATACATTTTAATATATATATATATATATATATATATATATATATATATATATATATATATATATATATATAATATATATAATAAATATATATAAACACTAGATATTCATCACCCTTGTCTACACAAGGGTGACTCATGCCCAAAATTTACAAAATATCTACTATATACATACACTTATAATCATTTTATACTTTCATTTAACACATACACATAAAAACACAAGGTGAAAAATCAAAGCTATTCTCTCCTCTCTTATCTACATAACCGGCCACCATAAGGATCAAGAAGATGATCACCAAAAATTTTCAAGTCAAGTTTATATCACTCTAGTTACACTCTTTTGTAAGGTTTTGAAATAAAAACCTAGGGTGTTAGGATTAACCTTTGTTCACTTCACCTCATCAAGTTACTAGTAAGCATCTCATGTTCATATTCATCTTTCATATTCATTTTATGTTCATTTCATCATATTTAAGAAAAACATGCAAGTCATATTGATGTTTATACCACTTTTATTGTTTTAAGTGTTATATATATATATATATATATATATATATATATATATATATATATATATATATATATATATATATATATATATATATATATATATATATATATATATATATATATATATATATATATATATATATATATTTATTATCCTATAATTACTCCTTAAAACATACCACTTTTGGTGATGTCTAGGAACCCATGACACCCTAAGAAGGTGTATGGTAGGATTGGAATAGCTTCAGAGTTGTTTTGAATTGGTTAGAATAGGTTTTGCGCAAGAAAAACTCTTTTCGACAAATTTATTTAGAGGTCTGATCTTATTTTCGAATTCTGGAATTCTCGACAGTAGATAAAAATTTTGGGGCTAGATATTTGGAAAATATACTTTAAAACGAAAACGTGGTCGTTTGAACGGATTAAAACGGAGTTATAACGAAGAAGATATGAATTTTTCAAGTTAGACGACGAAAACTATTTGTTTCGTAAAATTCAGATGTATTCTCGACTTTTACGAGTCAAAATGAGTCTTAAGCACTATAAAATGTGTCGACTTATCAAAAATATATTAGTATACTTTAATAATAAGCTAAGGACATATAAAACGAGAAAACGGACTTGTAACGATTAAATTACACGCGTTTAAACAAAGTTGCCGTAACTATATTATATAAGCAAAATTAATATTTCTATTAGACAAATATTACGGCCACAAATGACCATGTTGAGGGTCGTTTTTAACATTGATGTAGTACTTTTTATAACGTGATGTCTTCTAGTAAAAGTAAGTTCGCCAAGCATATTTTCCAAAATGTTCAACCATTCGTCAAGCGGAGTTGTAACGAATAAAAATACGGTCACTTAAACTTTGCCAAAACCACCCTTAAACAATATTTTGGACACAAGTACCATACTTTACCTATATTTTTCTACATGATCGAGACCTCTAGGATGAAAACTTAAATGCTAAAACTTTGAGATAATGATACAAGCTTCCCAAAACCGTTGAGTTCGTTTCCTAACATTCGACGTGCATCATTTTACGACTAGCTTTTCGAGGCCGTTTAGTCACTTTCATGAAATTTTCAACGACATTATTTTACGACGAAAAGTTATGATTTCATAATAAACCACCAAATGATTATTGTAGGATATCATTTCAACGTAAATACATGTAAAGTAATTTAAAAATGGTCAAGACGTTATAGGATTATTTTTGGACGATAAGTATTATTTTCAAAAATTCACAAGTGGTATAGATATCATACAAATTGCATGCATAACATTACATCATAACTTATTACATATCATATCATTCATCATAGGTCACGGTTAGAGGTTGCGCCTCATTTCAGTATTGCCATTATATCATCATTATCATTGCAACAGGTGAGTTTTCATAGCCCCGTCTTTCAAGTTTTTACTTTATTTCAAACCTACGGGGGAGAATACATTGCACATCATTTTTATTACGATACCAAGTATATCAAATTCATTACATTGCTTAAGTTACCTCATTTCCAGTTAAATGTCCCCATTTCATAAACATGAACCGTTAATTCCGAAAGAAGCTGGGGTGAGTGGATAGATCTATTGAGGTGACTCCTCCATCCGGTTGGTGGATTCCAACCGGTCAAATGGATGCATTTCATTTCATTATCATTATTTGAGTTGTTTGGCAAAACACTTTGTTGGGGCAAACATCACCAAGCTTCGTGTCATGTGCTTAAGCAATTGTACCATTTTTGTGACATATTTGTCATACATAATTTATACTTGTGGTAGTCGTATTAAACATTTACATAAACTCTATGAACTCACTCAACCTATGTGTTGACACTTTTAGTAATGTATTTTCGTGTAACTAAGGCATTCACTTCATGGCATGCATGTGGACATATCATAGAGTCGCTGTGACGACGCTGCTCACATGGGATTTATACATTTTAAAACATCGTTTGACTTGTACCAAACTTATTTTCCGCACATGTTGATTTTCATTTGGGACCTATATTTGTAACTCGAATGTTTTTTATATATCAAACGATGTTCTTTTCAAACGACACTTTAGGTCGCTCAATATAACCGTGATTGTGGTGCTATGACGTCATTCCCCAGAATACCATTCCGCCGCAAAACAATGTAAAAGTTGCGTGTGCATCACAAAGACCAAAAGGCATACGCTTTGAAAAGTTTCAGTGCATCACAAAGACCAAAAGGCATACCGATATGCGAGGTTCCAAAGGGCAAGTAAAGGTGGTCTTTTCTTGATCATTCGGATTGATTGAATTTGAAAGTATCCCGAAAATCCATCGAAGAAAAAAGAATTTGTTCCTCGCTAGTCTTTCAAGAATTTGATCCATGAAAGGAAGGGAAATGATCTTTCCTGGTGGCTTTGTTTAATTTACGATAGTCAATATAAACGCGCCATCCGATGTGATTCTAGTAGGAACTAGTTCATTCGCTCGTTAGTCACAACTGTCATTCCTCCTTTCTTGGGGACATGTTGAATGGACTCACCCAAGGACCGCCCTCAATCGGGTAAATGATACCAGCATCGAGAAGTTTGATGATTTCCTTTTTGACAACTTCTTTCATGTTGGGATTGAGTCGACGTTGACGTTCCACAACATGTTTAATTCCATATTCGAAATTGATTTTGTGTTTACAAAAATTGGGACTAATTCTTGGGATATCATATGTTTTCCGAGCGAAAGATCGTTTATGATTTTTGGGGACAGAAACTAAACTTTCTTTCTCCTTGTCCTCGAGTAATGAAGATATGACTACCGGAAGAAGTGAGTTTTCCTCCAAATAAGCATATTCAAGATGATCAGGGAGTAGTTTGAGCACGAGATCTGTTGGTGGTTCTTGAAGAGAAGATTTTATTCTCATCTCGTCATCAAAAGTTATTTCTTCAAAATTCTCTTCCTCCATTTCTTCCTCCTCCGTGTTATCTCCTTCGAATTCTACTTTCATAAAATTAGCAAACTCTTTGTCAAGGTCTGTTTCAATGATTTTTTCAAAAGTAGTCATGAATGGATCAGATTCGTTAAGTAATGCATCCAATTCTTCGTCAGTGACTTCATCGATAACATCAATGTTGAAACAGGTGTCATCACTGGAACGTGGATAGCGCATTGCTTTATCGATTAAAAAGGTAATTCAATCTTCTCCAACTCCAAGGTTGAGTTTTTTACTGTTGTTCCCTATTCACTATTGTTTAAAATCAATTAAGTACGTAAAACAATATTAATAGTGAATAATGACTGAAATTAACATAAGTAAAACACACGAGGTAATTTTCAACATCATATTCTTATTAGAAATAAATCAAAAGAATACGTTACCCAAGTACTTGCGGAATAGTACTTGGGATTGAAATGACAAAGTTTGGGTGACTCCTCCTAAGCTTAGGCTAAGTCTAAGCATAACTCTTAGAACCCAATCGAGCTAGCTCAAGGATAAAGTTGTATTTGGAGGAGTGAAAAGTTGGCTTGTGTGTATGTGTGTTTTACAATTTACAAGCTTAAACTTTTCACTCTTCTTCTTATGCTATTTATACAAGTATGATATTTAACTTTAACCTAGAAGACAAAACATAGAACACAAACAAATATGAATCTTGAAGGATTCACATCGTTGTCTTTCTATTTATAGTAGTGGCGAGACTATTTCCTTTGACGGAGAATCGCCGCTTACTATAAATGGAAAGATATGATTTTAGAAGATTGTGACTATACGTGACCGGATAAAGACTTGAGGACTTAGTTTTATCTGGGTAAAACTTTCCGCTTTATCCAAATTTCATTCTTCGCCTTAAGGCCTTCAGTCTCTTCCTTCATTTGTCTTGATGTTTAATGCTTGGAGAGGGAGTAGGGATTCAATGAGTTATTGTCATCACCATCGAATCCACCATCTTCTTCTTGACTTAGTCTTCATCCTTTAAGATCCGCCTTGTGAGTGGAGAGGCGATGCTTTGCCGTGCACTAAGTATCTCGAAGATGGCTCACCGAGAGACTATGCTCGGTGACTGATTGTGTTTAACTGGGATTAAACACTTAGGATATTTTCTATTCAACCAAGATTAAGGGGTTTGGGTATTTATCAACCCAACAGCCTCCCTATTTGGATATACAAATAGCTTAGTGTTTGATCGGTGTAAGTGAGCTAATGGCTTCTTCTTAATCGAATGTACTAATGAAAATAATAAGGAACTTTGAGTAGTCTAACAACATACGCCTTTTATTGATCGTTACATAATTCCTATCACTAGTACAAGATAAATTGATGTCACCCGATGGATACCCAAAGGCTTCAAGCTTAACTTTCTTGGTGATGAGTGTTTCCGTCGAGGATGGTCTCGATCTTAGCATTCGTGTCTTGACAAAACCCGACGCTTGCGGGATTGATCCGAGAGGCCATCGAATATAACTGATCACGAATCACTCCACCGATCAATGTCACTCCATCTTTGAAATGCAGGGTTCCTATAGACATCAATGTGGAATAGCCTCTTTCAGCTCTTCAATCACTAGACATTCACAAAATTTACACCCTCATGCGCTCTCTGTTGCATTCAAGGCTAGGCACTTTGATCTCGTGTTGGAAATCAACTCTTTCCTTTTGCCTGGAAGCTTGTGGTTGAGATCCTGAGGCGCAACAAGGCGGTTTGAATTTCGCCAATGGTGCATCCCTCAGCCTTTCATATCTTTTACCTGAGCATTTTCATCGATCCTTGACCACCTTATTTTGCTTCTTTCCAATGATCGGACCAAGTTCATCAAGTTCGGTGATCCCAAAGTCACTTTGAATTTTAAGTGGATCATGAACTTCAAAGTGTCTTTGTCATCCCCTCTCAAAATATTCATAGCCAATGGTTTAGTGTTGGGAATAATCTTGACATCGATGATTTTTCAGAGCCTTCGGTGGTCATTGTCCGCTTGTACTCCTCAATTCCGCTTGCATGAGAGCTTGATTTTCTTTCTCTTTTCTTCATATCGAGCTCTCATTGCAGCCCATTTGAGCACTCGAGCTTCCTTGAACTTCCGTCCGCCTCGACCTTTTTGAGCTTGCTTGCATCTATTCCCACATTTTCAGCCTTCTTCTAAGCAATCACTTTGGCCAAGGCTCCTTAGTCTTCTTATCATCCTCGCCTTGTTTCAATTTCCTTTCTTCTTTAGCAAGGTGTAGGATCGCTATATTTATGTGTTGATGATTCGGGTGGTCTTGGATGATCAAAATACATGTTTTCCATTTTGAGAGAGAGAGTAGAGAGAGGTGTTCTTGCTAGAGGTTTAAACAAAGGAAATGTTAGATTGAAATGAGCACCACCCTTCCATGGATGGAAGGGTATTTATAGTTACAACACACGACCTCCCATCGGCCTATGGATCGTGCATACAAGGTAAAGACCGCCCTTCCTCCACGGTGTTACACTAGACTAAGCTACGCTACAAATTAACTAATTAACTACTACATAACGTAAATAACTACAAGTCTACGAGCTAACTTAAGTTAGATAACATTTGGGGTGACCGACTTTTCACTATGGAATTTTCTAATTCCTAACAATCTCCCCTAAGCGGAGGTCACCCCATGTTTTACATTTTGAATCCTAGCATTCTATTCTTGACTTTGTTCTTGAGCTCAGAGACGCCAATTCTTCAACATCGCAATCTTGTTTTAGCAAGTGATACTTCAAAGTCCGATAGTTTAGTACTTTAGTGGAGGCCTTTAAACGTATCCACATCTTTGATGATCTTCGATCTTTCATTGAGATCATCACCACAAGAAATCTCTCGATCACCCTTTATTGTGTTGCCATCATGTGAAGTTGTGACTTTCGGATCGACATGCTCACACTTTTGAATCATGACATCTTTCCATCGTGAGTAAGGAAGCCTTACGGGTTCATGATATTTGCAGCAATCAAGGGAAGTATAGTATGAAATATCGAGCTGTGTTATGTAGATATGCACCAATCATGATTTCTTCAAATTATGGATGTGAGCATGCGGTTTTGATTGACTCCTCAATTTCGATCACCGCAACCGTCTAAATGTACCGCAAAACAAAGCTATAATAAAACACACGAAGTGTCTTTGATCACTTTCACGAACTGAGGTACACGCCCGTGGTTCCCCGCTGATCAAGATAAGTACCGCCGCGAATGTAGGATTCCTAAGAATCTCCTTCGATGTGGTTTCGCAATGCTCTAGCCTGCTTCAAACCGAACGCCTCAAAGAAGACAACACGGAGTGAGGAACCAAAGAATTGAGATTCATCGATCGATGAAAATTGATTTGAAAACAATCGCGTATTACTTAGAAGAAAGAGTTTTGCAATATATTTAAGGTTTTATGAGAAAGATCAATTTTCAATCAAAAATACTTTTGTATTTGATGAGAGTATACATTCGACGTAAGCAAAAAGAAGAGATTCGCACATCGAACGGTTTTTCCAAAAGTATTTTTTCAATCAGAGATACTTTTTGTATTTGAAATATGAATACACATTCGATGCGCTAGAGAAAAGAGGATTTGCACATCGAACGGTTTTTCCAAAAGTATTCGTCAATTCCATTCTCGACTAAGGTTGATTCACAGTGAATCCCCATTGTTTCTATCCGCTTGTCACAAGCTTGATCTTACGAGAAGATCTCATGTCACCCACCAAGAGCTTGTTTGATGTTGGCTCTGTATGATTTCCATCTTCATCGTGAATATTTTCATATCACCGGATGTTCCGCAATACCACAAGGATAATGCGAGGACTCTTAATATATTCTTACTTTCCACATTGTGTGAAACAACAAGTCATCATTAATTTTGTGTCCTAACGAGATATTGTGGATGATCTCTGGCTCTAGACTCAATAGTGCACATTTGGTTCCCGTGTTTGAGACTAGGAGAGGGTCTCCTACTCAATATCAACCATCTCTAAGAGAAAGTCGATAGATTATGTCGTTCTCCTGCGAGAATGAAACAAGCCCTTTAAGAGGAACTTGGTGGCTTGGGAAGTTTAGCGCAACGCCACCGGGTCCATGACGCCTTGTCTTCAATACCGTTACCTTAGTAACAACCAAGAGTATATGTATTGAACCCGTTTCGCCTCTAAGGTTGAATTGATGGAGGGCTATTTCTTTTCACCCTTTTCACATTCAGCTTCTTTTTCATTCTTCAATTCTTCAAGCTACCGAGACTTCATAACTAGAACCTTGTTGGGTTTATTCCAAGACTAGCCTGCCTCACCGCACTCTTCCCATATTCTCATTTTTCCTTTTTTCATCATACCTAAGGACTCTACACTATCTAGTGGATTGTCCTCGGTAGATCCTCCGGCTCAGGCGGATCGCGGAACTAATACCTAACCTAACCATCCTTATAACACCATGCATAAAGTAAAATGGTCGGTCTTTTGGCATGCCATTCTTCCTTGAAACCAATTGAAAATCATTTGGAAAACAATCAAGGTACTTGTGATACGAGATCAAAGCATTTTGTACCCTAATAGTTTTGATCATTTAGAATGTAAAAAATTTCATTTTGAAAGACCTTGATTCTAAAGAAAATCATACCATGACATAACATTAAATCTTTAGATCACCACTTATATTGTACAAAGCGGAACTTTGTGAAGAAATATCGCTTGAAAATATTTTATTTTAAATCACTCCCCTCAATCCATGACGTAAGTCAATAATTGAGTGACTTAGGTTTTGATAAAAGAAGTCCTGATTTTCAAAATTTAGTTCAATTTATTTTCAAAACAATATTTTTCCATTTTCAAAACAATTTAATCAAATTATTCAAATTGTTTAAAATGGTATCATGCACAAAGATACGCTAGGTGGTCGAGAAGCCCGCTGTTGTCAGAGGGCTGGAAGAAAACCGTCTCATAGATGCAAGTGAGACTTCTTCACGCTGCATTTTGAATGCCAACCGAGGTCAAATTAAGCCCGCTTTCTTCAATCCCTTAGAAGAAAACCATCACGATGCAAGGAGACCTCTTACGTTGCATTTATGCCAACTCTCCATTGAAGTCCAATTAAGCTTTGCTTTCTTCATTTGTCAACCCAAGAAATAGTTACCCTTCCTTTCGCATCCAATCATATTCAACAGGGATCCGGATCGAACATTCTTATATACCAATATACCGCATACATGCTAGTGACACACATACGTATATATGGTGGTCGACATCACCCAAACAAAGAATCGACTAATAAAAGTCAATTCAACATGTCAATCGATCATATAAAGCATGGGAATTATGTGTTCATCAAACTTTAATCATCTAAACCTAACAATCATATCCTAGAAACCTAGTCCTTCAACATAGGCAATTATATTTTTCGATAAACACGTAGGATAATTAAGAAAGTATGTTAGATGATATAAATTTGAAAAATATTCTTCCTCAATCAATGACTCTTTTTCTTGAAAAGTTTTAAAAGTGTCAAGTCATCGATCGAGCTTTGCAAATTAATACGAAAACTCGATCCCGATTGATTTTTCAAGCAACTCATTTTACCACCATTTTGAAATACAACAAATATTTTTCAAGAATTTTAGACGGAAAAACATTTGTGTAGGAACACAGCCCTTCGACATACTTTCCTTGTTTTGTTTTAGGACAAGTGCACGAAATATTTTGAAAATAGGTTTAGCTCAAGACTTTCCTTCCTTTAAAAGAACGGGTTGCTATCTCAAATAATAGCAAGCCATAGTTTTAAGCACGGTTACAGCCTCGAATAATCAGAAGCCATAGTTTGTGACATGTTTAGAAAGAAATATGTACACCTCCTCGTCGAACTTCATCTAAAATCCTCGTGCTATTATTGAATGACATTTCTAAGACCGTAGATGTTATCGATACTGTAAGACATGTCTTAGAAAAACGATATTTTGGTCTTTTCAAATTTTCCATTTTTATGGCTTTTTGTTGGTTTTATAATTTTCTATTTTGATTTTGTTGGTTTTATATTTTGTATTTTGTTTTCTCGAAAAATATTTACAAAGATAGAATAGATGATATAGTTAAAGAAGATGATGATACGAGTACCGAGATAAGGATATCGAAAATTTCGTTGTAGAAGATAAAAGTCATCATCCCTTAAACATTCACCACCAAAGCTTCCGTGGCTTTGAATCAAGAAAGAAATTGAACCAACTGAAGTGAGACTTTGCGCCTTTTCCCCAAACCGAAAATCCTTTAATGAAAGGTATTCAAGCTCTATTTCAAGCTTGCTTAAGCCAGTGTGCACAAAAAGCACACCATTATCATAAATCCCACCGCTCCTTTTAAGAACGATAATCGAGGATCTCCATTCGGGTTATATCATCAAGAAGAACATCAAGAACGTTTCATCCCACTCTTTAAATTTCTTCTCAAATTTCATTACCATCAAGTCCAAGCAATCCATTCCAAAAGTGTCAAGAGAACAATTCCATCAAGTAGTTGAATTGTTGCGCCAATTTCTTTGTATAATGCTCAAGAACTCTCCCAAATACACATCATGAGGGTAATGAAGAACACCTCCCAATGTTCACATCTTCGTCCTCGATGATCGTGTATGAAGCTCAAGAACCCAAGTACACCACTATCCAAGAACTCTCCGAATACAC
Organism: Chrysanthemum lavandulifolium; assembly: GCA_022545495.1. NCBI lineage: Eukaryota > Viridiplantae > Streptophyta > Magnoliopsida > Asterales > Asteraceae > Chrysanthemum > Chrysanthemum lavandulifolium. Next base: position 207,483,422 of record CM040241.1, read on the forward strand.
ATCATGAGGGTAATGAAAACACCTCCCCAATGTTCACATCTTTCGTCCCCGATGATCGTATGAAGCTCAAGAACCCGGCACACATATTCCCACCGAAAGAATAACCGATAACACCTCCTCATGTTATACATTTATCTCCCCGAATATGTCATACTTGTGTACCTCTTTATCTTCGTAAACTTTCTTACATCTCTTCCCCACGTAGTTGGAATAAGAACACTAAACGCTTTGATGAGTAAAACCTTGAGTTTCTACGGTCATGACATTTGTTTTCCCGGATATCTTCAATCACTTAGAAGAATTAAGTTCATCAAGTTTACTCGCCATGAGTCAAACCTTGAGTTTCTATCGCGGTAATAACATTTGTCTTCCCGGATATCTTCAATTTCTTAGAAGTATTAAGTACATCAAGTTTACTCTCGCTAGGTGCTTGACTCTTCCCTCTCTCTCGGTTTTGATACTTCTGTAATCAAGAACTCTTTGAATGCCCAAATACTTGAAATTTGTTGAGAAGATCGCTTAAGTCTTTGTGAGAATCAACTTGTCAAGACTCTCTCGACTATTTATATCAACCCTTCAGACAATTTGAAGTGACCAATCAAGAAGAAAACCCGCTATACCATACTTGAAACTCAAGTCAACTTCCCACATTTGTATCTTAAGCTTGCACCTAATGATGGAAGAACGGTGTAGAGAATTTATGCTTCAAGCAAATTCTAAGTACTACTACCCAAACAAAGTATGTGACATTAACACCTCTTCGCGATTATCCACACCGCTACATGCTATTAATCGAGTAAAACAAAGTAACTCTAATTGTGATAGTTAACCGTGTCTTCAACCATCCACCTTGACCGCCGGTAACTAGATAAACCAAGTCTTCAACTCAAATTTAAGCCCGAGCAAGTTATCGAATAAGAACACGCCTTTGCGAAAGTCAACTTCAATCTCAAATAAGTGATAAATGATTAACTCAAGTAATCAACTTGAGTCAAATGTCCAAAACGAAATAGTCAATAACAACGCCTCGAGGAGTCATGCTAATCTAATATGAGCAAGTCTAATTGGGATTGAATCGACTTATAACACACTCCCAATTAGTGCTCTTCCCAAAACCGACAACTGCTTGAAAAATGCCCATTAAGAAGAAGTCTTTAGATCGTTAAATGCAACTCGCCTTTAGTCTTCTAACATGTAGCGTAAAATGTAGAATGTATCAGACTGACCTTCTTCAAGATTGTGAAGTTAGAACAGATACTTAACATCTTTAACTCACACCAAAAAGCATCCCAATTAACTTACATCTTGCAAATCCCTTAACTAAAATCCTCCCAATCAAACAAGAAATGTAAAGATGTTCATCAAGGAAATCAAGAATCAGTCAAGAACGAAACACACAAGATGGTAACACTCAAACTACCAATCACATCAAACAAGAATGTAGAGATTGTTCGAATCATCATGTTGATGTATACGCCAAGCATTAACCGAAGCACTTTGTCGATAAACTCATCAACCGAGTGAAGATGTCAACCAACGGCCTAGAAGAGAAAAACTCCATGTGAAGATGACCGATAAGAAGAAGCTCGGTTCTTACATGAGTTTAGAGCCGTATGACCATTTATATTCTCAAATGTCAATCAACAATGCAAAGAAAATTCACACTTTTCTCCTCAAGAATTGCATACGGAGATGCCATTCTTGACTAAATAAGTGAAATCATCCAAAAGTATTCTATTCACACTTCTCCCCGCAAAATTAGCAGCACATGATGTCGCCATCGCCATTATAGTTGAGCAAGTGGAATAAGAAAACAATCAATGGTAGCCCTGTTCACTTGATGACTCAAGCGCATGGAAAAGCATGAAGCATGTTGATGAGAATGGTCATTAATTAGAAGATTTATCTTCTTCGTAAGATAAAGCGCATCGACACTTACACTTTTCTTTTCTTTGGAGAACGAGGCATGAACCGATATGTTTATACGCCATTATGTTGAAGCACGAGGCCCGAATCTGATGTGAATGACGCCATAATCTCTCTTTTCACTCTCTTAGCAAAACATGTAATCAACCCCATTATCATTCAAGAGGCTTTTGTCGTGATAGATGATGGAGAAAACCCAATATGATGAATTTGACCTCAAGTAGAATAACCCGAACTCGTGACTTATACTTGCACATATGTAACAAAGAGCTGTGCGCATTTCATTAGCATCTCTAAGTACTCTAAGTAGTCTATACTCTTCATCCAACCAACCATCAAGTGATAAACGTACTTTACCTCTTGAAAGTCCACAATTGAATGTGACACTGAGCACTACAACGTAACTCCTTAAAGTGATAGTTATTTTGTGATGATAAGAGCCCAATTCCCCCAAGTGGTAAAAGAAAAGGAAAAAGTCACCCAACAATAACTAGATTTCCAAGTCTTCGTTTTTTGATAATAAGCTTGAACAAGGATCATGAAGAATCTTCATCCAACCATCCCCGATACCTTCAGATACTAAGTACACTCGCCCGTGATATTTCACTTCAACCTCAAATAAATAATAGTGAATTAACTCCGTTGTCACGCCTTGTTAAAAGCTCAAATCTAGCCTCCTTTGATCTTGACAAAAGAACTTGATAATGGTTTCATCCCACCATGGTTAAAAGCACATAACCTCGTGAAACCGTAATAACTAAACCGCCATGACTAATATCCAAACACACATCCAATTTATGAACTACGCCTTTTATCCTTCTTCAAATAGAAACCGTAGTACCAAAGATCAAAAGAGATCTCGAATACACTTTCCTTTCTCCAAGATGGTTCCATCATTACGGATTTTACAACTCTATGGTTTAAACCGAGAAATAGTTTCTTTTCAGGGATTTTACAAAACCAAGAATAAACCGTAAGATAGATCCGAAATGCACTTTACTTTACCAGATGTTTTCATTGTCACGGATTTTACAAGTCTATGATTTAAACCGAGAAATAGTTTCTTCATGATTTTACAAAATCAAGACTAAACCAGTAAACAACGCCGCTTGAATGTGTTATGACAATTTTGGTTTCGTGAATATCTCGCTTTAGGGAACATGCAAATGTTCGTCAAACTGCTCATTACCCAACATCAACACTATCATAACCATCCAATAAACACTTTGGTAAACACATCATTCACGATTCGCCGATCGTTGTCGTGACTATTTGGTGAAGTAAACCCGATATGTCAAACTTGATCATGAAGTAAAATTCCCCATTTGTTACTTAAACTTGTATAAATCCTTGAAGAAGAAACGGTGCACCCAATGTACAAAAACTCTTGACATTCTCAATCGAGTGAGATAATCGAAGTGATAGCTACGCAGTGGGGTTGCAGAAAGAATCACAACCGTAACTAAATAGCCAAGTCTTTATCACACTCTATAAATGCCCAAACAAGTCATCTTCACGGAAGGGTAGAAATAAAGAAGACGAAATAAGTAAACGCGCCCGGAAAACCTCACTTCAAATCCAAATAAGAGATACCGTAAAACCAACTCCGTAGACAACCTTAATCAATTCAAGCCAAGCCGTGACATAATAATCATCGTGAAAGTGTTTATTCCAAAGTATCAAATTGCATAATCCAACGAGTCTCATCATCAAATCACATCATACACCAAATCTCATTATCAAATTTCATTATAACAAGTCTCATCTCATAAGTCTCAATCTTGAGATTCTCATCCGACCCATTCATGTGTAAGGCTCAAACAAGGTTACATGAAATACTTGAGGCCCGTTCAATGAAAATTAATCCAATCATCCACGTCATAGCCCATAATAATTCAAGTTCAAGCACCCCACATTCAATTTCAAGACCAGTCCAATGAACAATTCACCCCATGTTCTAACATCACTTGAGGTCAATATTATTCGTATCACTTGACACGCAATTATCTTGAAGCCATCGAACGTACAAATTCAAAAATAATACTTTCGTGATATTTGCGTTGAATGAGACCCAAGACAGACCAATCAATGATATATCAAATTGTGGTATTTTACACTTAACTGTTAATACCCACGAGAAATCTAAGACAAGTTCCATTACAATACAAATCATGCAATTTGTAACAATATCGAAGACTGTATCCAGTAGGACCATGAACGAGTTAACTCCCAAAGCCCACTTTCCCATAATCACAATTTGGTCCAAGTGATCCATCCCATTAATCATGGCCCATTGACATAAATCAACATCAGTTATCAAGGCCCATGAGTGATTAATACTTACCCTAATGTTAAGAGGTATAAAATGCATAACAGTCACGAAATAGCCCTAATATTTCTCATATTATCGTCCGCCTTCTCACCGATATCACCCCAAATCCAATTATCCAAACCCTAATTTCACTCCAATACTCACTTCTTCTTATCTCTAATCATCTCCTCCTCAAATATTCTCATATAACCGAACAAAACAACCACCGGATGGTAGGAGTATCATTTGACTCAAGGACATAGTATGCCCATGTGGATGGCTCGAGCCACATATGATTCGCCTTCTTGATCCGCTTAAGATGTGTTCATGTGTAGGTTTTAATTTAGTTCATTCTTAAACGACCTCAAGAAACACGATTTAACAAATATTGTTAAAATCATATCTTGGCTCAGATAATCATTAACTTTTAAATCTAATCAAAGAAATGATTCAATAATATTGTTGACATCATTTCTTTACATTTGAATAAAAACGATTGATCAATGATGATATAAGTCTTCGTGAGTCGAGATTTTTATTTGAAATTCTTGATGCATCTTGAATGCCACAAAAAGACTTAGGCTGAGATCTTACAAGTGTTTTGAAAATATTTTATCTATTCTTTTATCAAAGACTCGAATGAGAAGAGAGATGAAGCATATGACTTTGTTTCTTCTTGATAACATTCGTATATTTCCAAGAGTAGATCAATGATGTTTTTTGATTCGTGTTATAGACTAGATAGTCTTGATGTTTCATTTGAGAACCACGAAAAAAAAACAGAGATCTTTGAATCATTTATCATTTTGAGTCTTAGATAATGTTGGAGTTGAGTTGGGATAATATGAGGTTGATGTTGGGTTGAGATGTAGTTATGTGTAATTGTTGGTAGATGATTTGTAGATGACGGATTGATCTTGGACCGATGATGGTAATCCTGAGGTTGAATTAGTTTTGGTATATGGTATAGTGGTCGTGTCATGAGGTCACTTCTTCTTCATCCTTTCTGTAAGTCGCTAGCCAAAGATTTAGAGTCAACACGCTAAGCCAAGTCGCTGTTGTTGCTACCATGAGTAAAGACTCATGGCAAGTCGCTAACTCTTGAGTCAAGTCGCTAGCAATGACATAAGACGCTAGCCCAAGTCGCTAGCCCAAGTCGCTAGCCCAAGTCGCCTCAGCAAGTCGCTAGCATTGTTGCTACGACTTGTAAAGACAAGTCGCTAGTGAGTCAAAACTGACAAGTCGCTATCCTTTTTCATTACAAATCGCTATTGACTCAATAGTCAATAGTCAAGTCGCTATATTTAGCATAAGTCGCTACATGATACATTGAATCTGGACTCTTTTGTGTACAACTCGCTAACATGATATATGACTTGTTCTGGCGTTATTTCCGACCATGTTTTTGACCATTTCTTCATATTAACCCAGAAATAGCATTTTTGACCCAGTTGACTCATAGACCACTAAAGCTGATGTATTGACCATATATGCATAATTTGGACAAAGTCGATATAAACAGAACTTGGACAAATGTTTGAACCATGAGACCATAGACCAAAAGAAGAATACCAAGACATGATAAACCTGCTTACCCAAAAACGATTCGACAACAAAAACATCAAAACCAGCTTCAACTAAGCAAATAAGTATCAAACCACAAAAGTATCAAAACATGTTTGAAACCGCTTTTAAAAATAATCCACCACAAAATTCACTTAACTAGTTAAAACTATGTATCAATCACCATAAGAATCAACACAACACAATAACCTTGGCTCTCGTACCAATTGTAGGATCGTTATATTTATTGTGTTGATGATTCGGTGGTCTGGATGATCAAAATACATGTTTTCCATTTTAGAGAGAAAGTAGAGAGAGGGTGTTCTTGCTAGAGGTTTAAACAAAGGAAATGTTAGATTGAATGAGCACCACCCTTCCATGGATGGAAGGGTATTTATAGTTACAACTTACACGACCTCCTATCGGCCATGGATCGTGCATACGTAGGGTAAAGACCCGTCCTTCCTCCACGGTGTTACACTAGACTAAGCTACGCTACAAATTAACTAATTAACTACTACATAACGTAAATAACTACAAGTATACGAGCTAACTTAAGCTAGATAACATTTGGGGTGACCGACTCTTCACTATGGAATTTTCTAATTCCTAACACAAGGTGTTTGGTTAGCTGTTGAGGAGTGAAGAGGTATTCAGTGTCACCAATTTTGTAGGGAATCTTCTCAGCTCGTGAGGTTGTCGATGCCTTTGCCCTTGTCATG
>CM040241.1:207490043-207843570 GCA_022545495.1 Chrysanthemum lavandulifolium
ACTTATGGATTGTTGTACGATTACTTGAAGCCTCATGAAAAGGAAGTTGATCGGGAAAGGATTCTCCGGTTCAAATTGCTAAGCGATCACAACCGGACAATCAACAACTTGCCTTGTATGCTCAATGAATTATCCCTCTCAACCAAAGAACTCAACCAAGCGCTTCAAACCCGCCTTCACAGTCAACCTCAACAAAATCAATTGGTTCCATCGGCAACAATGCTCGAGCATATGTCGATGAAGCGGCGAGGAAGCAGATCCGTTGAAGCATTGCAACAAGGATTTGTGATGATTGCTAATGCTTTTGGCGTTACACCAACAAATCCAACAATCGTATTGGTTCCTCATCTAACACACGGACTCAAGCTGTTGTGAACAATGGGCGTTGAAGTTCAAAATCGTGATTATGGTGATGTCGGATGGGCGGTGGTCGAGGGTTTAATGATGTGGGTAGGAATAACAACGAGCTCGAGTGGTGGAGCAGGAAATGCTCGAGAATCGGTTAAATGGTCTTAGATGCTACAACCGCAATGAAAAGGACACACAGCTAATGCATGCCCAAAGCCAAGGACTAGGGGCGGTGCTTATTTCAAAGAGGCCTTACTTACGGCTCTTAAGGATGAAGTGGTGGATCTCTTACAGACAAAACGAGCTTCATGGCGGATGCGACTCGGATGATGATATGGAGGACTTGCGGTGAATCACGGTATTATGTTGATGGCTAATATGCATGAGCGCACATGAGGTGATCTGAGCCCAGATGTATGACATCGATGGCTTGTCTCGTGCCGAACAAACCATCATCATATCACGAACTAATATCTCCGCCAATATATCGAATCGGCGCGGATCGGTATTCAAATGAGTCTTACACATATTCTTGATGATTTTCAAGTTAACCACAGCAGTTACATTTGACGATCAAGATGACCTTATGGTCTCCTTTGATAATCAAATTGACTCGCGTGGTCGTGCTTGAGGATCTAAAGAATGATCATGTTGAGACTCGCGTTGAACAAGATGATCTGTTGCCTCATCCGGATTTTGCTCGGTTAATTCAAGACCATAAAATCAAAATGGAGGAATGCTATGCATTAAATCAATCCTTAAAAAGTAAAATGCTTACTGTTAACCAAGGATTTTGAATGTTTACAAATGCAACTCAACTTTTTCAAAACTCAAGAAAACCGTGAAAAAGGTTTTGAAGCGCTTTGCAAAATCTCATCAAAATGAAAAATATTTAGAGACGGATCGTGATCTAGCCGTCTCGAAGAATGCTTTGTTGTCCGAATTAGAACAAGCTGAAACATGAACATAAAAAGCAACTTAACGCCTCACCTTGGAAAATCAAAAAGCTAAAATTTGAGTTGTTAAATTGTCAAAACAGTTCTCCGATACAAAAAGCATTCAACGAATCGGGTAGATGACCTTCTTGCGAAATTCTCGGTTTGCAAAACAAAATTAAAGAGTTTAAAGCAGTTGTTTACAAACATGGTGAATCGATGTGACTATTGAAAAGTTTACCTTAAACCCAATCAAATGGATATGGAAAAATCTAGGCGATTACAAACCAAAGCTTTCACTAAAACATTCAAACCAACTCACGAAGTTTCCGGTCGAGAATACAAAATTGATAATCTTGTCATGAGTGTTGTTGAATACCATCGTCAAGAGGAATTAGATGCGGAAGGCGAGTCGATCGAAATTAAAAGCGTTGTTTACAACAAACCTTTTAATTATAAAAGCGGTCACTTCGTCACACACCAGTTCTTCTAACACACCAAGGGTTATCATCAAAACACAGAGTCTTCTATTGTTAATCCCAAAGCAGGTCTTTGCACAAACTTGTGGTCCTTTACCTTCCATTAGCGAAGTAAACTCACAACCCCGAAAATCGAAAAATTCTTCGATATTTTGACATTTTCATGGTGACCTCAAAATTTTACAACATGAGATAGAATATCGATCACGAAATCAAAGTTGAACATTTTCAATCGCCTCTGGCGAGAACAAAGAGACATTTTGAGAAAAATCTTTTACCTAATGTTAAAACTTGAAAAGTTGTGCAATTGCTGGGAAAAGGATTTTCATAAGGAACTTGGGGTAATGAAAACGTTTTCGAGAAAGCGAAACATCTATTACTAACACAAAAGCAAAAAAAGCGTGAGAAAAGATGTTGATCGACTCTTGGAAGATGTTATCTGTCTTGATATCCATAATGTTGTGCTATTCTATTCGTTGCCATATGCATCCGATCATATCTCTGCGATATTGTTGACATTATTCTTGTTGAGAACACCGATAATGTGCTTGGATCGAGTCTTTAAAAGCGAAAATAAGCGATTACACACGGAAATTTACAATGCAAGCGTCGTCTTCAATGGTGTGAAAAGATATTCACAACCATCAACTTAGTTTTCAAAGAAAATCGCTCAATTGAGTGCAAAATCTTACGATCCTAAAATTGAACAATGGATGATCAAAACGTGTCTTTGAAAAGTCAAATCTCAAAATATGAACAAGAAATTTTAAAAGTTAAGCAGAATATGGTGTCATATTTGATTTACTCAAAAGACTAGATGAAGCATCAAGCGAACTTGATCACTATCTTGCTCACACTAGAAGTCATGAATTTTCTTTGGTAATATTCGTTAGAAAATCAAGATCGATTCACACCATTTCTAAGTTACGGAAATGTTAGGAAAGTATGAACTACTCCCGCCTCATGTGATTAAAGAGATTAGCACAGTCACACTTAGTAATCGTGAACCAAGAATTCACACGCCAAATCACAAGTTGCTAATGTGTTTCCTCTCTAAACAGGAAAAGTTGCATCTTTTCCAAACGTCCGCACTTCACGACCTAGGAGCACTCAAGCGAAGAATAGGAAGTTGCGACCTAAGAAAAGATCAATAAGGAATGCTAAAGTAGAAGAACACCTGGGACTCGAATAAAACTCATGTTACTTCCACTATAGATGTTGCGTCGGCAAATGTAATAGAAATAGTGATGTAACGAATCTTTAAGCAGTTAAGTACCTTTGATATTCGGTCGATGCACCTTGTGATATTTGTCGAAAGAGTATGAATTCGATTGTCATGACAAATGTGTTGCTAAAGCTATAATCTCTAGATTACGGAATCCTAAGAATCGAAATACCTCTAGGCCCACTAAACATTCTAAGTGCATGTGCTTGGTAAACCGCCTTCTTTAGATTCTAAGGCAACCATTGCTATCACAATAGTTCGATTCACCTAAGAATGTAGTACCACCTCTGCATTCACTAAGACTAAAGCAAGAGTAGTTACAGGATGGCGAAATGGATATACAACACACTAGGATTTAAATGGATGCCTAAAATTATCAATGTGTGTATGTCTATGAGACACCTTGAACCCTCTAACATTTCGGGTTCCACATCTACTTATTCCATCTGTGTCGCGTGTGTAATGCAGGTGATCTGAGATCATTCTGGATTGTTGATAGCGGATGTTCCCGACACATGACGAGCAACCTTAAGCTGTTATCAAACTTTATTGCAAAGTTCATTGGCAGCTGTCAGATTCGGGAACGATCAACTCTGACCATCATGGGCTACGGAGATTATGTTAATGGGAACATTGAAATAAGCGTGGTTTACTATGTGGAAGGCCTCGGTCACAATCTGTTTCGAGAGGTCAATTTTGTGATGGAGATTTGGAGGTTGCTTTCGGGAGAAAACTTGTTTCATTCGTGATCTACATGGAAATGACCTTATGTCTGCAGCTCGCGTAATTCTAGTCTCTACACTATCTCTATGCAAGACATGGTTGCTTCCTCTCCCATTTGCTTACTTTCAAAGGCAACATCTACAAAATCTGGCTATGGCATGTCGTCTCACATCTAAACTTTCAAACCATCACCAACCTTGCTCGACACAAACTAGTTGAAGGACTCCCGCGATTCCGGTATTCAAAAGATCACCTTTGCTCGGCATGTGAACAAGGAAAAGCACGCGTGCTCATTTTCCGTCAAAGGTGGAACACGACTCTCGGCGTATGTGCTTCATCTTCTTCACATGGATTGTGTGGCCCGATCGTGTGCAAGCGATCAGCGGCAAGCGCTACATCTTAGTAATTGTTGATGACTACTCGCGATGGACTTGGGTCTATTTTTCTTCGTATCAAAGACCAAGCTCCACAAATGATCATCACCTTTCCCACAAAGATACGGTTCGACTCCGCCCGCACCGTCGGGATTATTCGGACGGACAAAGGAACCGAATTTGTTAACAAAACCCCGTGAATTTTATGAAAGTGGAATTGACGATCAAACATCTATTGCACGGACACTGAACAAAACGGAGTTGTTGAAAGCGAAACCGAGCGTTAGTGGAAGCGCAGAACAATGTTAATCAATGCTAAACTTCCAGATTACTTATGGGCGGTTTATCTCTCGCATGCTATACTCAAACCGTTCTATGATCACAAAACGCACAACAAAACTCCTTTCGAGCTTGTCCACAACTACTGACCGAGACCTCAAACACTTTCATGTATTTGGATCCTTTGCTATCCGAATAATGATCGTGATGATTTTGAAAGCTCAAAGCCAAAGCGATATTGGAGTCTTTATTGGATCTTGTGACAATTCTAAAGGTTTCCGAATGCGGAATCGTCGAACTAAGGAGGTAATGGAAGCGATTCATGCTCATTTCGATGAACTCACGGATATGGCTTCGAGAATATGACTTAGAACCGGTCACAACGTTTAAACTTCCTCAACCCCATCATCGGTGAAGAAAGCCCTCACTAACTCGTCAACAAATAGAAAGGTTATTTGCTCCTCATTGCAGCAGCGATATTGATGAAACGTGCTCTGGTGTATCCATTGTTTCCATTGCACAACGATAATATTCCTATACGATACACTGCTACAACAACTCTTTGTTGAAGATGCACCTACACCAATTGACTCCAACACAACAGATTGAACACACCGCTTCCAACAATGATGAACGGTGATGATATTACGAATGAAGTACCCCGCTGCAGATTTTGATCCAAATCGTTCTTCAACCCGTTTGCCAATGGGATGCTGCACGGATGTCGCGGAATCTTCAACAAACCATTTGAATCCTCGAATCGCACAATGTATACCAACATCAACCTCTACACATAGATGGACTAAAGACCATCCTCAGCTAACATTATTGGCAACCCGAATCAACCGGTCGTTACGAGACAACGTCTTCGCTCGGATGGTGAACACTTTGCATTTATGCACTCACCATATGCCAATGAACCTAAAAACATTAAAGGCGCAATGACAAAGACAATGGATTGAATCCATGCAGGAAGAACTCAACCAATTCAAACGTCTTGAAGTATGGGAAGCTGGTTGAAAGACCAACGAGGGTCTCGTCATTGGTCCAAAATGGATTTGGAAAAACAAATTGGATCTTTGAAGGAATGTCATCCAAACAAGTCACGGCTAGTTGCTAAGGGTTATCGTCGGGAAGAAGGGATAGACTATGAAGAATCTTTTGCTCCGGTTGCTCGTCTTGAGGTCATCGGATATTTCTCGCGTCATTGCTCATATGAACATGACGGTCTATCGGATGGATGTCAAAACGGCGTTTCTCAATGGGCAACTTAAAAGCGGTCTATGTCGACCAACGAGATGGATTCGTTGATCTGAGTTCGAACCATGTCTACAACCGAACAAAGCCCTTTATGGTCTCAAACAAGCCCCGGGCATGGTGCGATAAGCTATCATCCTTCCTCATTGCCAATAATTTCACCAAAGGCTCGGTTGACCCAACTCTTTTTATACAATATCACGGGCACACATCTTAATTGTTCAAATTCGTGGATGACATCATTTTGGGTCTACACATAAAAAGTTTTCAATCGCTTTTGCAAAACTAATGAAGAAAAATTTTGAAATGTCCATGATGGGTGAACTTACGTTCTTTCTAGGACGCAAGTTCATCAATCACCCGTGGTATTTTTTCGAGTCGATCAAATATGCCCTTGAATTGCTAAACAAATTTGGAATGAAAACCGTGATACTTATGCCACACCAATGACTCATACCAAGAAGCTAGATCTTTGATTTACATGGGAAATTAGTTGACCCCACCAAATCTAGTATTATTGGGTCCTTCATGTATCTAACAGCTAGCGCACACGATATTGTCTTTGGTTTATCTATGCTCCGTTATCGATCGCGACCAATGAAACCCACCTCTGAGGCTAACGTAATCCTCCGATACATCAAGGAACCATTAATTTGGGATCACGGTATCAGAGGATTACGGTTTGAACTAATCGCTTTTAGACGATCACGCAGGATGCTTAGACTCGAGAAAAGTACTTGAGAGCTCTACAATTTCTCGGTGATAAAGCGGTGTCTTGGCAATCTAAGCGGGATTGTACATATTGTCATCAACGAAGCGAATATGTAGCCATGTCCGCTGTTGTGCTCAAGTCATTTGGATGAGAACACAACTCAAAGACTCTTATTACGTGTTTGAGATCCCGATGTCTTTGCGACAATCGGAGTGCCATTGCAATCTCGTGCAACTCGATTCGAGACTTTCAAATCAAAGCACATCGATCTACGCTATCATTTCATCAAGGACTACGTGGAGCGAGGTACCGTTGAATTATACTTTGTGGTCTTGAATACCAATTGGCGGATCGCTCACCAAAGCCTTGCCTCCCGCTTCGGTTTAATGAGTTGGTCCACGAATTGGTATGAGGTGTTTGACTCAAGAGGCTGGATGACCTCTTAAAGCATCTTAAAACACATCGAACACCAAAACCTCTTTGTAAATAAATTTTCAAAAACAAAATACAAAAATATAAAATCCTATAAAAACAACAAAATATTCTCTAATCTATCTTTCTTTCAACATGGCAAGTACATCTCTTCCGTCAACACTTTTATCTTTCAAAATTGAGTATTTTACCGATCAAGTGTTGAGGGAAAAATAATCCATTAACTTGTTTCAAAACATCTATGTACTTGCATGTTATCACATCTCGGTTGATTCTTTTACAAATGGTGGTACACTTTCTGATTCAAAGACACTTTGGACTTTAATTAACAACCTTTCATTATTTTCTCAAGTCGAGGGGAGTGTCGTCAAGTTTCTTTCCCAAAATCTTCGTTTGGTAACCAAATGGAAGTTAAAAGGCTTTGTGTGTAAAAGGAAAAGGTGGAGGGACTATAAGCGTCAAAACCTTAAAGTTATTTTATACAAAATACTCCACCCACCACATTTATTCCCATCACATTAAATATTTCACCTAATATCATCCACGGTCCATATTCGTTTTACAAATCCGTGCTTTCAATTATCAATCGTAAGTGTTTACGTGTTTGGATCATGTTTTTAAACAATGGTTTTGAATCTCATGTAAATCCTACGGCTAAAAGCGTGTTCTACGCATGATTTGGTGTTCTACGCTTATGCGTAAGAACACACAATCAATACGTGTGTGTTTGGGGTGAAATGATTGTGTCAAAGCGTTCATAATACATCAATGATACTTTGTTAACCATCAAAATCACCCAGTTCACTAATTGATGATTTTTGAAAATTAGGGTTTATAAGTCGAATTGGGTGTTTTCAAATGTGAAGTGTTTTGGTCTAAAAGATTGTTGGGTTATGCTTTTGCGTTGTTGAATTGATGATTTCCATAGTCTATAGCCACCTGAAACACGAATTGGTCATCGATTGAAACTAGGGTTTAAAGTTCATAAACTTTGGGTATTTTGATTCATTGCATAATAAGTGTTAAAACTTGGTCTACATGCTCTCACAACTTCTATGATATACGGAAAAACTTTGGTGCATAATCCATGGCTAGATTTGATACAGCGTAGAATTAGGGTTTAGTCTACGCGTAAGATATTCTACGCAGAATCGTTCAACTATGTAAATGTGATTTGATTTGTCTTAAGCAGATGTTATATGTTTTAACTTTGTTGAAATGATGATTTATTTCGGGCTTGCAACACGTAATATTCGAATCAAGGTGGTTATTAATCTCGATAAGGATCACCTTACGGCGTAGCTTGTTATCGTAAGACTAGTCTTCGGCGTGGCGTCACGCATAAGGTTCTACAATGGACTGGCGTATCCCGTGAAGGATATGCGTGGCGATGACCCCCACGCAAGGTCAACTCTTACGGTAGCCTTACGGCGTAAGGTTAATATATGCCTACGCATAAGCTCTCGCGCAATGTCTCTTTTCCCTCGCGTAACATTTCTTACGCGTAGATAGATTCTCGGCGTCGGTCTCGCTAAGCACATATCATACTGTCTACGCATAACTTTGCCAAAGCTACGCTTAACCTGGATTGACCTTCATGATGAATGTTACTTGTACAAACTTGTAAATAAACTAATCATATCATCACGAATCAAAAATGTCACTAATAAACTTAAATCGTCGATATGTTGTGAACAATAAGTGATAAAATAAACTTTAAAACTTAAAGTTAACTAACTCATGAAACATTTCACGATATCAATGAACTATTGAACATACAAGTGACTTAGGACTACGTAACAATCATTATCACTATACATTCAATAACTAGACAATAAGACCTTACATTGACTAACATTATGTCTCTCGATATGTTGGTTCTTTTGGCTAATGTTATTTGAGATCACGACATGGGTGAACAAATGAATGTGGATGCACAGAAGTTCTCTCCATTCTTGATATCTATCCTCATGGCTATCAATGAAGATAGGAAAGAATAACCTCCGTGTTGACTTTGACACCCTCACTTGCTCGAATCTTCATGTCTTATTGCTATTGATATTACGAGGACTCATCCGTATCGAACATGCTTACTCGCTCTGCAACTGTCCACGAGATCTACATCCAGCAGTTACGGAACACTATGGAAAGGGTCGAAGGACAAACTGCATTGACGGTGACTCGAATCACAAACAAGTCATCATTACACCTCTGGACTTAAGGGTTTGTTCTCCTAATTCTGAAGTCGATCCAACCAAACTATATGCCTCACTTTGAAGAGCTCACTCTCGATTCTTAATCGATATCGGTTATGGCGAGGCTACGAGGGTAATCAACAAGCACTCTCGTAGAGCTTAAGAGTATTCCTCAACCATGGAGAACACTCTACATGATCATCACCAAGTCATTTACGGTTGTGGCAGTGACTATGAGCACCCTAAGCTCATGGAACTGCAAATATTACGGCATTGGTCAACAAGAAACACATCGCTATCGAAGCTCGATTTGGGATGACATGATGACATTCTCAACAAACTTGGCTCAAAGATTCCCTACATCGGATATACCAAATTGTTGATCCGAGAGCACTTGGACTTCATCCCGACATTCCCAGAGGCTCAATGACCCGACAATCACGACATGTTGGAACGGAACCTATTCTATCATGCGAATCAAGGAAGCGTCTACAAAGAAACAAGGTGATGTCTTTGCGATTTTCTTCTAGCGAAGATGTCGAAAGCTCGAAGCGTACAAAAGATATCGGAAGCGGTCAAACAAGGCAAAGTTGGTCATCTCGGCGAAAAATCTTCGGTACACCTATAAGGAGAACGAAAAGGAAATCTTGGAAGTGTCACAAAATCTGAGATAGTCGAAGGAATGTTCCAAAGAAGAAACCCATTCCAAAGAAACCCACCCCTAAGAAGAAAGTTCCTTCTCTGAAGCCACTCGATCCTTTCACTTGAACCGCAAAGGCATTTCGGGGGCGAGGATTACGAGGCTGACGACCTGAGATGAAGAGATCACATTCTCTGAAGCGCAAGGATGAAAATCCTCGATGCGAAACCTCAAGTCCTCAAACTATTAAAGAAAGAGAGACTCTGCACTTGTACCTCGGGATGGCTACGAAGATGAAGAAGAGCAATTGGATCATGCATACGGAAGAAGTTTCACAAAGTCGACACCTTCACAAGGCGAAGAATTTGCTAAAGATCAAATGGGTGGCCTGGAGGATCAAGTGGGTACGCCACTCTAAACCATCTCTAATGCGGTTAATCAACCCGATAAGGGGCTGGTGCCACCACTCTTCAACTACAACTGTGTGAGGACACTATGAGTATGATTTTGAGAAGCGTAGCGAGAAAGAAAAGTCTAAGGATGGCGAGGATGATTACTCAAAGTTTCTTCTAGAGCAGGTCCAACACACTCAAAGGAGAAAACCTCGAAACTTCTAAGGACATGAAGTCTCTCATGTCTCCTCATCATCGGACTCTTCATCTCATTCATCACCACCACCATCAACAAAGTCAACGGATCATCATCCAAATAAGTGAAGAAACCACCTAAATCTTGGATTTCTCAAACACATGCAAGAATTGTGAAAATTTGTCAAACAAGTTAGAAAGAAGGACATGCTTCAAAGAAAACTTAATTGGTATCTTTGAACAAATGCGATGCTTACATGATGAGAATGACGAGATGCGGAAAGATAGGAAAGCTATTCGAGAATTCATGAGAAGTCATCGTCGGGAGGAACTAAATGAAATGATTGAAGGTTACACTCAAAAGTACCTTGAGATATCGTTCCAAAAGTCCAAAAGGAACGGAGAAGTCGACAAGAGAACAAACCCACAAGTTTCTTCTCGACACCATCCCCGGTGTGACTAAGTATTCTCCGACAACTACTTCTAACATCGTCGCATTGGTTAAACATACAATGGCCAAAGAAGTGATCTCTCGAATCGGGTTAATCGCTAAACTAGTGATGCAAATGTCAAAGCGATCCGGAGCGTTTACTTCGGATGAAGCTAAATTTTTCGAAGGTCTACTTGCTTTTCAACTCGGTTCATCATGCAAGTCGGCCCGATCAACCCAAACGGCGAGATGGCGATGATAAGGATAAGGACTCGCACCTAAGCGTCGAAGCAGTCGGTCAATCCACATCTATGCCACTCCTCCACCGGACTTCTTCTCAACATAAGTCTCCTCCACTTTCGGTCTATCGATAAACCTCGGGACGATTCGAGTTACCACCCCGACTCATAAAGCGGTGATCACTTTGAGTATACGGGTGGTGGCGATGAAGAGGTCCTTGAGCCCGACAACAACCCACCTCACCCAAACAAGTGCGAAACCGACTTCATCATCAAAGCCTTCCAAAAGAAGAAAGCAGACGACTCGGCCGGGAGTCGTATCGCTAGCTAGATGACGATAAAACCGAAGAGTTTGAATGGTTCTCCACACTTGTCAATCAAACTCCTACCGATGAAGGTCAAGAATGGTAGATGGTTCAACAATGGAGCATGCAAAATGTTGCAAAACGGTTCCATGTGAAGAAAATGACAAAATCAATTGAGCGAATCAAGAATGAAGCTTTTCAACTATGGAAAGACACTCGAAAGCGCCCTCGAGGTCGAATATCATCTTGAGAACATCGCTCGAGCTATGTCCAACAACATGGATTGGCTCAATCCGGAAGCAAACATTGACTTCACAAAGGGACAACCCTCCATACTACACCGATGGACGAACCTCTACAGACCATTGGCCAAGCAGACGAACCAAGGATTCCCCGATATTTCTTCACAAGACACAGAATTTCTTCTCCATGGTGGCGATGGTTAGAAAATACACTACATCATTGACTCTTCCATTCCAGTGACCATTTACTCTAATCGCATAGCCATCGAGGAACGTGCAACTCACTTGTTTTCGACAGCGTGCAAACATCGACCAAGATGCATTGTATGGGATTCATCATTGGCACGAGCGAAGAATCTACTACGTGTTGCTGTTCGAAGTCTCAACATGAAGTGTATAGCTCGAAGGACATCGTGGCCATCAAACACATTGATCTCAAGTCTAAGTGGGACTACACATTCTTAAAGAATATCATAGTCGAAGCGACAAGATGAGCAGGACTATGGATTCTCAAGGCGACTTTGAGAACTTGTCCTCAGCGACATCGAAGACATGTATCTTGCCAAAGTACGGGGTCGTATGAGACAATTCTCGTGAAGTTCAACGTGAATTTATCAAGTCGGTTCTCATCTTCATTAGGCGCGTCGTGATCGAAGAGCGTGTCGAAGATATCCGGATGGCTATTGAATCATATCGAAGCGTGTAAACTTCACTCCACCACGACTTGATCTTCCGACATCAACCCGGCTTAAACAACTCACGCTCATCAACAAACCTTTCGGCGTTGTTCCGCGGTGAACTTCAAGAAGCGCCCAATGGCGTGTAGTGAGCTCCACAAATTCGGGATCATACCTTGAAGATGGTTAGGGATGGATTGGCGTGCTGAGTTGAAGGATATCGCATGAAAGTTGGGAATCTAGCCGGAACTCTCGGGAAAGGAGGGATGTGAGGCGTATCATCACCTTGATTGATGAGCGGTTGTTCGAAGGATCGATTCATGGATTGGAAAGCTATGTTGGTGGTCGACTCGGGAGGAACATCATCGGCTTTCAGCGCCTGCGCGCTCACAGGAATATCACTTGCACTTCTGGTACCCGCTTAAATGGTTTCCTTATAATTTTGGATGTGTGATTACATATGTGAATGAAGCTTGTGCACACATAATGATGTACAACCCGTAATTGTCAAGAAAGGACCACGTGAGTACGCCTCGGTGCCACAATCCTTATAAAAGGGCGAGCTTCTTATTTTGAGTAAAACCTATCAAACCTTTCATTTTCAAGGTTTTGCTCAAAAGACAAGTACTTCCCATAAGATTTCACAAAACCTCAACCGTGTACATCACTAATTGAGGGGAGTATTTGATGAAAACTTTGTTCACAAATTGTTCACGTGGTCACTCTTCCATGACACTCAAAATGGTCATATTTATTCTCAAACCGTTCAAAAATAACAATTTTATATGCCATTTTGAGGGGAGAAATTAATGTGATAAGAAATATGTTGTACAAAATGCAAATGAATCATGTACCACAGACTTAACCAACAATTGACGGTACTAAACTGTTTGTAACTCGAAAAGACTTGTCTGGACGGGTAATAATTTCAAGCTAGTTCGCTAGTGATGCAAGCGTGTCTCGCAGGACTTGTGCGAGTAGAAAGTACCATTCGAGAAACTTTTGATAGACATGAACTCGTGGGTTTGACAACCCTCGAGGTTTGTCTACACCTTGAGGTAGTTATTAGAGCTAGTTGTCACCTAAAAGTCGACAATATATCTCTTTAACTATTCAACGTAACCGTGTCTCGGGAGATTGTCTATCTTTAGTGGATCAATTCAAAAGTGCGTACTCTTTCCTCACTTGTGCATTTAACCATTAAAACTATTAAGCACATGTGGAGGGTACTTATGCAAAACTTCATCTCTCACTGTGGTTCAAACATGTTTTTCGTTAACAAACCCTTTGAGAGAGATTTTAACTTCAGATGGTTATAATGGCAAACATAGGTTAGTCATGGGATTATAAGGTGACTAAGGTTAGGAATAACCGTCCTATGATCCGCCAGAGCCGGAGGGATCTACCCAAGGACACTACCATTAGTTAGTGTTAGAAGTCCTTAGGAATGATTATAAAAAGGAGAAAATGAGAATCGGAGAAAGAAGGAGTTGAAGAATCAAAAGAAATGTAAAGTAAAGGGTGAAAAGAAATAGCCCTCAGTTATTCAACTTAGGCGCGACACCGGGTTCAATTCATAAGCTCTTGGTTGTCACTTAGTGACACCGGTATTGAAGATTAAAAGTCGTCATGGACCCGGTGTGCGCGTGCACTAAACCTTCTTAGCCACTCAAGTTTCTCTCAGCGAGCTTGTTTCATTCTCAGGGAACCCTACATAAACTATTGGCTTTCTCTTGAGATCGTGGTATTGAAGAGGAGACCCTCTCCCTTGTCTCACTCGGAAAACCAAAGCGCACTATTGAGTCTAGAGCCGAGATTCATCAAAAGATCTCTTAGGTACACTTGAAATTTAATCACTTGATGATCAACAAATAAGATCATCGATGGTTCATATCGAGTCCTTCACGGATCTTAGCAATCTGCCGAGAACATTTATGAGAGGTTCACATCATGATCCTCGGTGATTGAATGGAAACTCCTGCCGGGTCAACTTCAAACACCACGGCGGGTCAGCCGGTAACTCCCGTGGATTACGCGAGTGTGTCTCAAGCAGTCTGATCGTGAGGTGATGCTTGATTGTACCTCGGTGACTCATCTGAGCTGTAGATGTGCCGGTACATCGCGTTATCTCACTTATGGGACTCCAGGTTCGAGGCGGCCTTTGTAAATTAGAGTTGTGTTTTCACACTATCTTGTTAACACTCTCGAGTTCAAACTTGTAAGTCTTAGGAAACCGCTTATTACTAACCGTTTGAAATGTTTTCTTCTTATGGAAGCTTTGGAGCGGGATGATCGTCTTGATTCTTCTCATGTTCACACCAACATCATCACTAATGGAGTTCTATTCAAAAGCAACACAACGTCGAATGATTCTTCGTCGAACCAAAGAATCTACAAAGTTAAAGACTTAGAGAACTTCATCGATTGAATTCCAACGTCATAGGCGTGTGAGCATGTTGAAGAATGACGTGGAACCTTTGAGCGGTGAAGCGCACTGAGAAGGCGGTCGATGGAACAACAACATACTATCACTTTCACCACAAAGAACAATGATCAAAGAACAAAGTTAAAGATGACGTCAAGCATAGCGCTCAAAGATAATGATCTCTACACCGGGAGATTGTTCGAATCAAGGTAATTCCTCTCACAAGAAGAAGAATGTCGAAGGCGTCATTACTACTATTACATCAACGCCTTCACCGTTTACATTCATATATACTTGAGGGAGATTGTTGGAATCACTCTAAACAGATTTCAAGTATTTATATTTCATATGTAATAGGTAGCATTATTATGGCCTTTATGTTTGTTTAAGGTCAAGCTTATGTAGAAGGCCCATAAGCTTGATCCAAGCCAATAAGGAATAGGGAAGGAGAGGAGTGTTGCCTCAGCTCCTTGCCTATATAAACTTCTTGTACAAGTTTTCTTTTCTTTCACATACATCTTCTCATAACCGTATTATTGCTTAACGTGTGTATGTGTTAGAGCTTGCTCGATCGCTTTATCTCTTCTCTTATAAGCTTGTGTTGTAAAACTTGTGACCTAACATCTTTAACTATTTGTTTAAAAAGTTTTGAACTCATACAATACTTTCGCCTAAAATTCCTCTCTAGATATTTAGGTGGACTATCTTCGTCTCCAAAATAATCTTCCATTAGCCGTTCTTCCGCCTCTTCTCGGTTACTGAGTATGTATGTCCTAGGTATAGGATTTGAACTCTCGACTTCTTGATCATTCAAAGCTTGAAATTGTTGATGATATTGAAAACATTGAGAGTACTGTTCCACATCGTCTTGAGAATAAAGATCGTAAAGATCATATTCGTTGATATCTATAGCGTTTTTTGAAGTTAAAAAGAAAAGTAATGTTGAGATGTGTATAAGTGTGAGTAAAAATAAGAAGATTAATGGGGTATTTATAGGATTTTTAAAGGGTACACATTGAAAAAAAGTTGGTATTCTTTTGCTTCAAATGGCTATATTTTCAAAAAATGGGTATTTTTTTATTTTGTACCATTGCCCAATGTTCAAAAAAGAGGGGAAAAGAAAAACGGGAAAACG
The DNA here is from genome assembly GCA_022545495.1 of Chrysanthemum lavandulifolium. Taxonomy (NCBI): domain Eukaryota; kingdom Viridiplantae; phylum Streptophyta; class Magnoliopsida; order Asterales; family Asteraceae; genus Chrysanthemum; species Chrysanthemum lavandulifolium. The sequence goes on from CM040241.1 coordinate 207,505,683, forward strand.
CGAGCCACTGTGTGCAAGCGACGTCGTCCGGTCTCATTAAGGGGAAAACGCTATTAGTGCTGCAAGGTAACTACGCCTCTTTGTTTATTCATTAAGACATTGATCGAATGTTCATTAAGACATTGATCAAATGTAGATGTACGGACAAAAATGGACATAAAAACAAGCACAAATTTTTAGCGGATTAATAATCAAAGAAGTTACTAAAGTTTGAGAAAATGTTCGCCTAAGTTACTATAGTTTAAAATGTTAAAAACAAGTTACTCAAGTTCACGGATTTAACAAATGGGTTACTAAAGTTTCAAAAATGTTACACTAGGGTTACTCCCAAGGTGGACAACCGGTTGATAGTCGGTATCCCAGCCTGAAACATATTCCACCTCAAAGAAGTTACTAAAGTTTGAGAAAAAGTTTGCCTAAATTACTAAAGTTTCAAAACTGTCATCTAAGTTACTCAAGTTCACCTTTTTTTTTTTTTTTTTTTTTTTTTTTTTTTTTTTTTTTTAAGTCGGTTTTGTAATAACTGTGATACAAAATAAAATAGGGTAAAATCCGTAGATGTACTAAATGAAGTGATTCATTATATATAACCAACTAACGAAAATACTATTATAAACAAAGAAAATTAGCATGTTTGGTCCCTTTTGTTGCGTAATCTTGCGTATCCTTTTGGCCAACAGACGTTTGTACGTATTTAAAATTTTTAGGTTTATACGCTTTCATCCGCTATTTATCCGTTTTATACAATTTTATACGTTTTGTCGCTTTTATACGTTTTTCGTACATTTAGTACGCTTTTATACGTTTTGTACGTTTTATATGTTTTGTGCATTTTATACGGTTGTATACATTTTGTGTTTTTATATATTTTGTACGCTTTTATACGCTTGTATACGTTGTTGTCGCCTTTTTACGTTTTTATGCGTTTTTTTACGTTTTGCATGTTTTATATTTTTGTGCGTTTTCTATGCCTTTATGTGTTTTTCTATATATTGTACGTTTTCTTGCGTTTTCATACATTTTTATCTGTTTTATTTGTTTTTATCCGTTTGTACAAGGAGTTGAAAGATAGTCCACCCGTCTCTTATCACAACAAACCCACTATCCCCCAGATTGATGGCATGAATGTCATCGTCTATAAAGGAATATAATCCAGAATTAGACATTAGTGAACGAGAATATAATCCGACATTTATGTAATGGGTGGCAAAAGGTTGAGTAACTTGTTTGAAACGTTTTAAACTATAGTAACTTAGTCGAACATTTTCTCAAACTTTAGTAACTTATTTGTCTATTAACCCAATTTTTAGCATATAGCGATAGTAAGCGTTATGGTGATGGTAGCAGTTAGCGAAGCGGTAGTTGTTTAGTTTTTGTTTAAAAAATGTGTTTGGTAACGTAGTATAGCAGATAATTATAAATTGTAAAATTACGAAAAGGTCATATACATATTAAAATAAAATAAATGATTAAACAAATGAGGGTATAAATGTAATTTCATAAACTAAACGCTTGGAAAGAATCGTGAAATCTTAATCAAGAAGCATTTAGATTGGAGCGGTAAGGCAATATTCTAACGCTTGTTGAGGTGTTGCCAAACAAGCTTTTCATCTATAATGCTTCACCGCTTGTCGCCCCTAAACGCCTTCCAACGCTTGTTGCCAAACACACCCACATAACATTATACTACCTCCGTCCCAAAGTATAAGTCCGCTTTTGACTTTTAAAGTCTTTCTTTCATATTTTGACCGTGATTTTTTTTTGTGTGTTATATAATAACTGATGCAAAATATATAAATGGATTCGTGTTTCAAATATATTTTCATTGGTGTACTTTTCATCAAATATCATATAACACGAAAAAAAATAATTACGGTAAAAGTCAGAAAAAATAGACATTGAAAAGTCAAATATGAACATATATTTTGGGACGGAAGGAGTAGTTTTTTTGTGTGTTCGTTTAGCTATTCTACTAAAAATATATAATAAAGATAACGATATTAAAACTTAGACAAAATAAAACACTTGTCCAATAAGCCAAATAAAAGCCCAAGAAAGAAAGAAATGAAAACCCAATAAGCCCAATAATACAATTAGCGCCTTAACCTCTATGCCACTGGCACTGCAAAACCGCCGTCAAACGACGCCTTTTCTTCTTCTTCGCCATTATCCTTTATACCACGGTGCGTGCCTATATTTATCTCTTGAAGTAAATACTAAGTTGTTGATAAAGTCACTACTATCTGTTACATTTCTATTTTATGGATATTTATTCATATTAAGTTTTCATATGCATTTCACATTTGGATGTGTAATAAAGTAATATATGCGTTTGAATTAGGTTTATGTTAGGTTACAAATCAAAGTTTTGGTGTCTAAGACATGTCGAGTGTGTTGATAACTATCATTTCGTAGGTTTAAAATTCGTATTAAGGAGATCAGGGTCATGTTTTATTTTTTAAACTTTCTTCAGTGTTTAAAGAGTTGACTTAGAAAATTCATGATGACGAGTTGAGGACCCAAGAAACATATGCTCATAACACTTATGCAGATAAGGATATTGGATACAAAAACATCGTGCATTTTAGGGGATGTTCGGATGTGTGTTTAAACTGATAATTCTGACTCGCATAATAATTAGTTGCTTTAAGATAGAATACATAGATACTTCTACATTCGAGTATTATATCCAACTACTCCTTTATCTTTGTGGTATTGGCTTATCCTAAAGGCTGATTATCTTTTTGGTGGCCCTAGTTCAAATCCCCCCTACACACATTGTTTCTGTAATATTATAAATGTATCTTTTGTGAAAATAGGCTCCACGTTTTCTATTCTGACAGACTATATAGATGGTTCAAGGTCTTCGATTCTATAATAAATATTATAAAAAATTTAACGCATTTTTCTTATGTTTTCTCAACTAGTTTGGTTTGGCACCTGATTAACTTGAGTCATTAGTAGCTTTCAGTGATCTGTTTCTGTATCTAATTTCGCTTATTTGTCATCAAGGATGCATGTTATTGTCAGACTAATATGTATAGGACACATTCTAAACAATTATATATCTAGTAGTTCAACTGTTCATATTGTATAAATGCCTAAAAGTAATTCTAGTACTTTTATATGATTTGGGCATTCTAAGCTTCTACCCAGAACAAGGGTATCTGTAACCATAAATTTGATGATTAAACCTGGGCCGCTATCTCATAATATTGTATTGTTGGTTCAATGAAACAGATAATTAAAGGGATTAAACAGAGACAGTGGTGGTTTCCAGCTATGGCGTTTCTAGAGAAAAACCCCACTACCAAAATTGAAAATGGCGAGGATGCTTCTAATAGTAAGAAGAAACGAAAGAGGAACAAGAACAAGAATAAGACTCGAGAGGAAGAGCATGTAGTAGCAGACTCTATTAGCGACAGTGAGAAGGAGGAGGGAGATGCAAAGGAGATGGAAGTAGTGGTCGTAAATAAGAAGAAGACGACCGAAGAAGATAACACCGAGAATGATGAAAACAAAGAAGAAGAGGAAGAAGGCGACAAGGATTTGAAATCGGAGGAAGAGGAAGAAAAGGAGAAAAAACCGAAGAAGGTGAAGAAGAGTGGTGGTGAATCTGGAATTATGAGTAGTGATCCTTTTACTGCTTTGCCACTATCGGAACCAACCAAGAAAGCTATATTGGATATGGGTTTTCAGTATATGACTCAGGTAAATCTTACCATGTTTCAGTTTCACCCGATTAAAATTCTTTTATAATTTCGTTAAGTAACAAATGTACTATTTAATGTGTATACCGACGTTCTTTATAAAAAAAAATGTATGTAGATTTGATATTTTTCACATATACCCTAAATTGTGCAAAACATATTGAGATTTTGTTTGTTATTACGACTGCCCGGCCCATGTAATTGAGACTATAACTATTGTTTTAACTTTGATATAACTATTACAGATCCAAGCGAGAGGAATTCCTCCTCTTTTGGAAGGAAAAGATGTTCTTGGAGCTGCAAGAACAGGTTCCGGAAAAACTTTAGCTTTTCTTGTTCCAGCAGTTGAGCTGTTATATCAACTTCACTTTGCTCCTCGAAATGGAACTGGTGTTGTTGTCATTTGCCCAACAAGGGAGCTTGCGATACAGGTGCATACATGCTCTGTTATTCATGAGTAAATACGGAATCATATTGTGCTTTCTTGCTTTAGCAGTTTATGATAGGGTTAATGGTGTGAAAAATACATAAACTTGGCACGTTTTACTATTGTGACAATAAACTCTTAATTTTCCTATTAAAACCAAAAACTTTCTTAATGACCCTTATTATAACCAAAAAGTTTCTTAATGACATACTCATCTACTCCTTGCTTGGAACTCTTTGACACCCTTTTGATGGCAACGTATGTATTTAAATCTTTTAAATAACATCTGTAAACTCTACCGAAACCTCCCTCTCCAAGCTTCTTGTACTCAGCAAAGTCACTAGTCGATTGAGCTAATTCGTGGTAAGAGAACTGTTTAGGCCCGATGCCTGTTTCGAATTTATTGTTCATCTCAGCATCAAATTCAATTTCTTCTCCAACTTCATCTTCCCTGGTCATCCTCTTTCTCCTCCACAAGACAAATGCAACGACAACAAGAAAAGTAATTGCAACTGATACTCCAATTATTAGTCCCACCTTGTTCTTTTTCCCATTCACTGAATCAGGGACTGGGATAAAAAAGTCAGGGCTTGGTATTGGTGGCTGCATCTGGTTGTTTCCATCTATTACTAAATCAGAACTATTGAAAGTCCAAGATCTCACTGTATTTCTCTGAAAAACATTTCCAGTAGCTGCTGAAAATCCGAAAAGGTATCAAACTCCACTGCAACAAATCGGGTAGCTGCAGGTTCGGGAGTGTTATTTAACGGAAGCCCCATGGCCCCACCAGCTGTTAATACCGAGTTTTTCTGAGCTAGAAAGAATGTGAGACCATCACCATAAGATGTATTTTGATTTGAATCAAGCACAAAGGTGAAACTGGTAGAGAAGCTTGCTAGCCCACGAGATCTGTTGTCGTAAAGATGAAGTGGTCTGATGTATGTTGCTCGTCCGGTGTTCTTGAACAGATTGGTATTATTCGTAATTGGGGTCAACTCAATTCCATCGTCAGAGAGATTAGCTCTGCTTCACAATAGTATAAGTAGATCGATAAGCCTAATGAAATTGGGTAAGCTATCTTGTTCAGATGAATCAATCGTGCATTATTTAAGGGCACGTGAACCTTCTGTTCCTGCATATAAGGGTCATTAAAACGTGATTTTGCGGATTTTTTGTTTTAATAAGGGTCATTAAGAAATTTGGTTACAATAAGGGTCATTAAGAAACTTTTTTGGTTATAATAAGGGTCATTAAGAAAGTTTTTGGTTTTAATAGGAAAATTAAGAGTTTATTGTCACAATAGTAAACGTGGCAAGTTGATGTATTTTTCAGACCATTAACCCTTTATGATATTCTATTAGCATGCATTGAGGCCACTTCCAACATATCACTAACGTTGTATGGAACATGAAGAGATAATGATTCTTGTATATACTAGATAACTACACTTTTGGAATTATGAAAAATCTTTTAGAGCGTCAATGTGTAGTATAGCTGTAATGTATTAGTTAAAAGTAGCATCATGGTTTCTTGATGGTGGCAATACTGTCATTTAGCCTTGGAAAAAGATTGTTATTTGAAGTACCGTTTAGAAGCTGTTCTTAAAACCAGTGTAATTTGGATTGTACAGACTCATGCAGTGGCAAAGACCCTTCTAAAGTATCACTCACAGACTCTTGGGCTGGTTATTGGTGGCGCTGCACGTAAAACTGAAGCTGAGCGTATCGTGAAGGGGTTAATATATTAGTGGCTACTCCTGGAAGACTTCTTGATCATCTCCAGAACACAAAAGGGTTTATCTATAAGAACCTTAAGGTACAGTTTTCATTTCATATCTATGTTAAAATTGAGGGAATTTAACTCATTCTCATGCATACGAATGTAAGAAAGTTATCTTTAGAAAATTTATATGACCAATGAGATATATCAGTAACACCTAAATCGTATGCCACTACTGGTTCATTAGACTCTAGGTGATTTTGTGATTGCTATAATACATAGCCAACTCGTAATTAGGAGAAGTTTGATAAACAATCTTTAATTAGTAAATACTAGAGCATTAAAAGGCTTTTGTATGTATATAATTGTGCTGTATTAAGACTCAATTTACCATAAACCCTAGTCTCATTTCTCATTAAAGCGAGGTGGATCCATTTAAAACACATGCAATATGATTAACACTTTTGTTAAAATCCAAATTGATGCCAGTGTAACTTCTCTTCGTGCAATACATCTGTTTCTTCTACCAAAAACATACAACATTTTAACTTCCATACAAATTTCTAATTCGAGCACTTATGTTTTTGTTACTTTTCCGAATATATGATCATATCTCTTATCTGTCAAAGGAAATGACTGATTGATTAAGTTGGGCCATTTGTTTCATATATTTACTTTAAGTTTCGGATTATGCAGTGCTTTGTGATTGACGAAGCTGACAGAATTTTGGAAGCAAATTTTGAAGAAGAAATGAAGCAGATAATTAGAATATTACCTAAGGTATGGTTCTTTCTAGATGGCAATACATATTTACCATAGAAGAAATTTCCAGTTCCTGGATATTGATGCAAATAATGCAGTTAGATCTTCGTTATAGTGTATTATTTCACCTAATTATCTAATTAGATCATTAGGGTTTTTATAATAATTGGTTAATATTTTATAGTGACTCCATTTGTTACAGTTATCATTAGATGGGTTCATTGCATATTTCTGAACTAAACTGACTTACCCTGTAATGCGCAGACAAGGCAAACCGCTCTTTTTCTGCCACTCAGACAAAAAGGTACGATTATCAAGTCAAATTTTGTTCTGATTGTAGTTAGTTGATTTTGCAATTATTTTTATAACGATATATCTACTGTATTGCTTTCCAGGTTGAGGATCTTGCACGCTTATCATTTCAGAACACTCCAGTCTATATTGATGTAGATATGGGGAGGTCCAGGGTAAACAAGCTACTATCTGCAAGTTAAAAGTTTTATCTTATTGCGTTAATATTGTCTAATGGTTATACTTATTATATAATGTTATAGGTCACTAATGAAGGTTTGCAACAAGGCTACTGTGTGGTGCCAAGTGCAAAAAGATTTTTACTTCTCTACTCTTTCTTGAAAAGGAATTTGTCAAAGAAAGTGATGGTCTTCTTTTCTTCATGCAATTCTGTTAAATTTCACTCGGAGCTTCTTACGTATATTCATGTGGAGTGTTTTGATATTCACGGCAAGCAAAAGCAGAATAAACGAACATCCACTTTCTTTGATTTCTGCAAAGCAGAGAAAGGAATCTTGTTGTGTACTGATGTTGCTGCTCGTGGTCTCGATATCCCGGCTGTGGTATGTGGGATGCACAACAATGTTAACTTTTTAGATAGTATTTGCTAATCAATATGCATAAACATTATTATTTTTTATTGTTTTTTCTTTTCTTATAGGATTGGATTGTGCAGTATGATCCTCCAGATGAGCCTAAGGTGTACAGCTTTTTCTTTAGTAAATCAATATATCTATGAATGTGTTCTATTTTATATTGTTTGGTTTAGTATTTTGTCTAAACATAATTTCATTTAATTTCAGGAATACATTCATAGAGTGGGTCGAACTGCTCGTGGAGAAGGTGCAAAAGGGAATGCATTGCTTTTCCTTATACCCGAAGAGTTGCTATTTCTTAGCTACCTCAAGGTGTGTAGGAAACTAAGAATCTAAGTATAACTTCATATTTATCTTTTGGTGAAATCTAGTGAAAGATGAACCAGTAATTCTAACATTAAAAATTGTTACAGTTTATTATTTTGACTCACTGATGATTTTATAATTGTTCTATCTTAGCAAGCAAAAGTACCAGTGAAGGAGTACGAGTTTGATGAGAAGAAGATAGCCAATGTGCAGTCTCACTTGGTACGTCTTTGCTTTAGCATGTTGCGAAACTACTTTCTAGAAGTTACGGATATAGTTTTGTTTGATTGTACGTTGTGCTGTGGATGCAGGAAAAACTGGTTTCCACCAATTTCTACTTGAACAAATCTGCTAAAGATGCATATAGATCCTACTTGCTATCTTATAACTCACACTCCATGAAGGAAATCTTTAACGTTCATCGACTGGATATGCAGGTACGATATGAAAACTGATACGAGATACATTACCTTGTGTGTGTAAATATATGTATGGCTGTAGATGATTAAATTTGTTTTGTATTATTGACAGGCGGTTGCAGCATCATTTTGCTTTTCAAACCCTCCAAAGGTAGCACTTAATATCGACAGCAATGCATCTAAGTTCAGGCAAAAGTCACGTAGACCAGAAGGAAGAAGTCAAATGGATTTAGTGAAAACAATCCTTATGGCAGGAACCGTGGTGGGGTGATGACAGAACCCAAATTGTAAGATATTAGCAGTCTGCAAGAAGCGCCAGCGGTGCCCAATTTTGAAGCTAATTAGTTTTGTTACAGACATGACTTTGTTAAAAAGCTTATATAGTTAAATGAGTTAACTTGTTTAACATTTACCCACTCCAAACATGACTCATTTAAGAGTAGGGCTTTAAATGAACACAGACGAGACAAGACATTGATCATGTTCGTTGTTTAAGTTGAATCGGATATACAAATGGACATGCACAATTAAACAGACAATTTATTATTTATTATTTTTTTTTTCATATTTGTTTGTTCAGAAAACGAGGTTGTTTGTGTTAGTTTATTTTTATTCACCAAGACGTTAGACGAATGTAAACGAAAGAACAAGAATGAACAACGAAAACAAGCATAAATTTTTAGAATATGCAAAACATTTTTGTTTCGTGTCTGTTCGTTTGTGCAAGGATAATAGTTCAAACATACACAAATAAATAAAGTTTAGATACAAATATTACAAACGCATAAATAGACGTACACGATTGTAAATAAATGAACAAACAATTGTTGCATTTTTTAAATTAACCAAACGAACATAAAATCTAATTCATATTCATTCATTTAACAAATAGAAAGATAAACTATCAAACAATTTTACCAGATGCCAATAAATGTTTAATCTCTTTTTTTCTTCTTTTTTGAACGTTCATAAACAACCGTGTGATTGGGTGTCATTTATAAAGAGATTCTCCTTCGTCAGTGTATTTAATGCAATCGTGTTTTTATTTAGACCAAATCGATAACCTACACATTTAAAAAGTCAACCAGTTTTGTATGAAGTTTAAAATAAGGATAAATATAAATAAAAAAGTTTAAGGATCGATATACATGCAAGTAAATAAAGGAAAAGACACTGTCAAACATTTTACCAGGCAATAGATGCTTAATGAAATTTACGATCCTAATTAACCGACACAAACAACAACCAGTTCGGGTCAAAATAATAGTCCAGCCTGAAAACAGAAAACAGTAGAGCCCATAAAAGCCCAATAATTGCTCTGTCACATTCGCAGACTTACCCAAACTCCTCTGCTACTGGCACTTACCACCACACTGCAAAGCCGCCGTCAAACGACGCCGTTTTCTTCTTCCTTTCATTCATACCGCCATTATCCGTTATTCAACCGGTAACTTACACGGTTCGGTGTGTTCTATCTTTATCTATTAATAATTGTTACATTTCTATTTTATACACATAGTAATTAATTCACTCCTCTCAAGTTAACTAACATAATTTTTTTGGGTCAATTATGATTTTGTGCTTTTTGTATGCGTAAATCACTTTGGCTGCTAAAATGTTCAGTCAACTGTTCGGAAGAAAGTTTGTTTATTTACGTAAACAAGATTCTATGTTTGTTTAATTATGTTTGTTTAATTAAATGAAGGAACACGAACGTAAACAATATTTTTTGTTAATGTAACGTAATGTATAACTTAATGAATGAATTCATCTTGATTAAATACTTGTGCGTTATGCATTTTCATTAAAGTGAGACAACATATATTTACTTAAAAGGACAAGTTTTTATCACTTTATGTATTAGAACTTGATAAATCCAATAGTATAAAAAACTGTATGATTGTGTTCTTCTACAGATACCGGATTGTGGATAATTTGGTTTCGCATCCTGGATTCGACATTGTTCGGCATCAATGGTGACTCTCTTTTTCTTTTGCCTTATGCTCGTTTTAGCTTATTTTAATTGCGTTTTGCATTTTGAGTTGTGTAATAAATAAACATATGTAATTCTGCACTAGGTTTTTGTTAAGATAAAAAGATAAATTATGGTATCTTAAGACATGCTGAATGGATTAACAACATTCATTTTAGAGCTGCAAAAGGCTAGTCTGAAACCTTTCCCCACAACAATCATGGTGAAGTTTGCCCCCTTTTTTTTTTTTTTTCCGCTTTGCTGTTATTTACTTTTACGCTTTTAGAATTAAACTTGAAAAATTTCATGAGGACCCAATAAACATATAAAGATACAAGGTTTTGGACACTGTCAAGCATGTCCAGGGACGCTTTGATGTGTGTCAAACTGATTGTTAATAAGAATCAAATACCTAGCTGCTATGTTTTAAAATGATCCTCAATAACGGACATCGAACCACCCCTTACTTTATTGGCTCATCCCGTAGGTAGTAATCTTTTTGGATGCCATAGATCAAAGCCCCTATATGTATCTTCAGTAAGAACAGGCTCTAATTTTTGTGTTTTGTGACAGAGACTGAAGATGTTTCATGATCTTTCATACTTTAAAAGAAGAATGAGAAAACTGATAGTAAACAACTTAATAGTGCCATGACACAGAAAGTTTATGTTTTTTTATGAACATTTATTTTGAGATAATTTTTTGGTGTTTATATTTTGGTTGTATATATTGATCTTCAACTAGTTTGTTGTGGCATTTCAGTCATTAGTAGCTTTTCAGTGCTCTATAATTGTATATGATAATTGGTTTATTTGTCATCTAGTGTGTTATTGTTAGACTAATATGTATACGACAGATTTAAAACAGCTGGTTATCTATTAGTTCATGACAAGTCAGTGTTTATATCCTAGAAGGTGTTTTATGAATCTTATTTGATTTGAGCCTTCGTTAGTCATTTGTACTAGTTAGTGCACCTATGTGCTGATAAGTTAAAGAGCACCTGAGACGTGCTGAAACTTCAATATTGTTCCTTTGGGATGATAATCTGATGAATAATAAAATCTTGTTATGATAATCAGGGTCAAATGATGAGTTCATACCTCCATAAAAACTGACTTTCCCTACCATTCTTGTAAAATTAATTGAGATAAGCATCCCAAATTTTTCGCATTAATGCCATTTTAATTTAAATTATCAATTTAGCACAATTTGTTATCAACTTGAACATCTAACTATCCAATGCTGTCAATTACAAACAACATAAAGAACATCAGCATACTACTTTCCATGGTTCGTTAATTATAACTTTACAACTGTATATTTGGTTCTGTTTTCAATATTACATAAGCACATTCCGACGCTCATCGAAATCCCCAAACTACAAGATGAGCTGTTTCATTCATTTGACCTTATCTTCATACTTATTTTTATGTTCAGAGCAGGGCATTGCATAGTTTATCAGGAAGTGGTCATACATGTGAGAGACTTTTTGAACTTGATTTCAGAAGGGTCACAGTATCTTGCATCTTGAATGGAGGACGTGCTGTAGCTCCACGCCTTAAGCCTCGAAAAGTGTATTCCTCAATCAAACCCATCAGTAACCGGTCTTATTCTGCATTCTCTTTTCAACCACTATTAAGAAATCGTTCAGAACCAATGAATACAATCAATTGTGCTCTAATTAATGGCGGCTTTGGATTATTTGCTCCCTATAAAAATGCTATTTCCACGAGATATTTTTCTCAGGCTTCAAAAGCAGTATTACCCAACATTGTCGCTGGTGATAAAGAAGGAAGGAAGAAAAGCACATCCTTTCTTGCTTTTAATAAACATTGGAAACAATCAAAGAGTTTAACTCACAAAAGTCTTTGTTAGTAACTAATGCTGCTAAGAAAGATACTGCATCTGCATTAAAGGATCCACTTCTCAAGATGGCAAGAAAGAGGCTGATGTTGTAGTCCCAGCTCTTATTAACAACGAAGGTCAACTGCCTAAGGCTAAAGCAAAAGGAAATCACAACCGAAAAGTAAAAAGCCAAGAGGAGTCTACTATCGCCCGAGGAACTAACTACACAGACAAGTTCTAAAAAGTTTCTTCATCAAAGAAGACCAAGCCTCCAAGAAGGACGTGGGGACTCCTGCTTCAGAGGTTAGTGAAAAGCAATTGACTTGTGAGCAGTATTGTATGTAGAAGAAATGGGCGGGTCGAGCAAGTTGGTAATGGGTCAGATCGGGTTGACTCTTTTGTCCACAAATCTATTTTTATTAATTAATAATTGTGTACCAAGTTTGTATTTTCAAAATCTTTTATATACTAAAATACACTTTTCACAACTTTTTACCTCTGGCCACATGTCATAATGATTATTTTTTAATCTTACCTGTATGACTCGCTAAAGAACATAACTCGAATCGAACCGCTCATATAAAATAGGTTAAAATTGGCTATTTCTGGCTGTATCCGTTATTATAAATAATATGTTAATTGAATTGCAACTTGTCCAGGTTTCCTCAAATGGAAAGCCCCTTGTTGAAGTAAGTTTGGAAGAGGAACAATCCAAAGGGCAACAAAAAACCTCGAAGAGAAAACCCAAACACAGGCCAAATCTTCTACAGAGTCCAATGAGGCTGTGCAAATTGTAGATGTCAGTGACTTACCTTCAAAGTCAAAACCCCCACAATTGTCAAAAACAGGACAATAAAACCATTATACCCTCCCTCTGGTAAATCTGTTGTTGTGGTGGAGTCTGTCACAAAAGCAAAAGTGATTCAGGGGTATCTTGGGGACATGTTTGAAGTCCTTCCTAGTTACGGTCATGTGAGGGATTTGGCTGCAAGGTCAGGATCGGTGCGACCGGATGATGATTTCAGTATGGTTTGGGAGGTTCCTTCTGCTGCCTGGACTCATCTTAAGAGCATCAAGGTTGCATTAAACGAGTATGATACTTTATCCTCTTACAAGTCTTGAAACTTAATGTTTGGTTACATTAGAGTTATCGATCTAAACTTATTTATTTATGATTTTATGAATGGGTTGATTCAAGTTACGAATAGGTCGATTTAAGTCAAATTGGTTGAAAGCCACATAATGTGAATTTACAATGCTTTATATCCGCTACATTGTTAAATAAATAGATTTTAGTGAAATAATATATAAAGTTACCGGTTTGACTTTTGCCTTGTTTCTCAACCCACTTAACACCCTCATAGCGCCACTTCTAGTTTATGTGTCAAGGACTACTTAAACTTGTCAAAGCTAGTAGAAGTTTTAACAGTAACTTGGCACATAATTGTTAGGAAGTGGTTGGATGCACTTTTCAAATGTGGTTATTACGACTTGAAGAAATAAGTTCAGATGATTAGTTTTATAGGTTAGTTTGATATTGATCTCAATAATTAGTTCTATAAAAACATATATTATACCTTACTTTAAAATTTTGAATGCTAAGTAGTTTTACCTAAAAAAAATCATAAGTGGTAATCATAGTTTGAGATCGCAAAATTGGATTCATTAAACATTTAATCACTCCTTATAACCATAAGACTTGTGGAATACACAATCGATGAGCCTATCTGACTAGATATGGGAGATTGGATGATCATCTAGCTGCTATTCATTTTCTATCAAGATTATATTTGTTGCCATTTGTCTTTGTATTGCTTCTCATCTTGTTTCATTTTGTTTTCAGCACCCAAAATCTTATATTAGCATCAGATCCTGATCGTGAAGGTGAGGCTATCGCTGGCACATCATTGAGATGTTGCAACAACAAAACGCTTTGCCTGAAAACATTAATGTCGCCCGAGTTGTGTTTAATGAAATAACCGAATCCTCAATTAAAGAAGCCTTGCAATCACCAAGAGACATTGACTTTAACTTAGTCCATGCTTATCTTGCACGTCGTGCACTTGATTATTTAATTGGGTTCAACATTTCTCCATTATTATGGAGAAAATTGCCTGGTTGCCAGTCTGCGGGTCGGGTCCAATCTGTTGCATTGGCTCTTATATGTGACAGGGAGACTGAAATAGATCAATTTAAACCACAAGAATATTGGACAATCGAGGGCGAGTTTATTTCTTCAAAGGTTTCTAACGACTTCTCATGCCCATCACACTTGACACATTATGATTCCAAAAAGTTGAACCAAATGTCGGTTTCTTCTCAATCAGAGGCAAATGCTATTGAAAACATGGCAAAATCTTCAGAGTTTAAAGTTGTTGGATTGAGTAAAAAAAACTACAAGAAAACATCTTCACCTCCGTATATAACATCCACACTTCAACAAGATTCTGCAAGTAAACTACATTTTCCATCATCGTATACCATGAAACTTGCACAAAAGCTATATGAAGGCATTAAGTTGCCAGATGGCAAGTCAGCTGGTTTGATTACATACATGAGAACCGATGGATTACACATGTCTGATGGAGCTGTAGAGGAAATTAGGTCATTTGTTACAGAAAGATACGGGAAAAATTATATCCCCAATAATGCTCGGAAATTTTTCAAAAAAGTAAAAAATGCTCAAGAGGCACATGAAGCGATTAGGCCTACAGATATAAGAAGGCTTCCGTCAATGCTTGCAGGTATTCTTGATGAGGATAGCTTAAAGCTGTATACTTTAATATGGTCTCGGTCAATTGCATGTCAAATGGAGCCTTCAGTTACCGAACAAATACAAGTCGATATCGGAAATGGTAATGGCTCTATTGCTTTCAGAGCCACAAGCTCGAGAAAGGATTTTCCTGGTTACCAGGCTGTATATAAGGATACTGAGACTAGGATAATTAGAAATGATGAAGATCAAGAAGATGAGCATCATGGGTCTTTTGAGGTACTTAATAAGTTGAAATCTGGTGATCAATTAAGTCTCGGGAAAGTAGAATCTAAGCAACATTTTACTCAACATCCGTCACGCTATTCAGAGGGTTCATTGGTTAAAAAGATGGAAGAGCTTGGAATTGGTAGACCGTCTACTTACGCAACAACAATTAAAGTATTGAAAGATAGAAATTATGTGACGGTTAAAAGCCGAGTACTTTATCCGGAATTTCGCGGGCGTATGGTTTCAGCATTTTTGTTTCATCATTTCTCCGAGGTTACTGATTATAGTTTTACAGCTGACATGGAGACCGAACTTGATAATGTCTCTGGTGGTTTGACTGAATGGAAAGGCTTACTCAGAGATTATTGGACAAGATTTAGCAAGTATTGTGAACGTGCGGGTAATGTTCATATTCATCAGGTGGAGAAAATGCTGGAAAAAACTTTTGGTGATTTCTTGTTTGCTTCTCTTCCTGATCAAAGTAGAACGTGTCCAAGCTGTCAAGAGGGTACTTTGATTTTCAAAGTTAGTCGTTTTGGTGCGGGTTATTTTATTGGTTGTGATCAACATCCTCAGTGCAAGTAAGTCCTACCTTCCGGACGTATTACCATACTGTAACCAATACCACTACTTTGCTTCTAAAAAGTCAATGGATTTTATGTTGGTAGACAAAGCCGGTCCTTTTGTGTTGACCAGGAGTCTGTATGTCAATAATGATTACAAAAATAATATCATGTCATATAATAAACTGATTTAGGGATTTGGTTGATTTTTAGCCCATTTGACCCGTTAAAATTTGTCCTATTTAAAGGTATATCGCTAAGACACTATATGGTGATGAAGATGACGACGCAAGCCCGAAAATGGCCGAGCTGTAGAAGAGCCAAAGGTTCTTGGTTTGCATCCTGGCTCTAATGAAAAGGTTTGCATCTCTCTTGCACCTTTTGACCTCTTAAAATACTCTTTTAAGTACGCTTTTATGAACGCATGTCACGTGATTCATTTTACACTCTAATGTTTTGTTCTGTATTGTTTTAGATTTTGTTGAAGGATGGTCCCTATGGTCACTATGTTCAACTTGGCGAAGACAAAAGGGACATTTGCCTAAACGAGCTTCTGTTTCTCAGGTACATTAATTTGTTGTACTAGATTGAGTGATGAATCGCTGAATTTTCAAGGTCCAAATGGGCTATTCTTTAAGGATGATCACTGAATTTTCAAGGTCCAAAATTGTTGGTTAGCCTAAACACACTTAACCATCAGCGGATACATCTCTCTGCCTGTTTGATATGATATTTATATATAAAAAAATATTTTATTGGACCAAATGTTTCGGGTCAACCCAACCCTACCAGCTTCACTGCTTGAGTTCATCTATCAAACTGATGACATGCATTTGATACTTCTGTTGAATTAATCTTTTGCTTTAATGTGATTACAGATATCAGATATTAGCTCTATTACCTTGGAAGATGCCCTTCAGTTACTGCGTTACCCCATTACTCTGGTATGTTGTTATCTGGAATTTTGATTTCAGATGCCAATTTTTGATAAAATATGTAATTATTATTTCCGCTTTGATGCTAAATCCATATGTCTGGAATTGGTGCTCAGGAAAACATCCAGATGATGGGCAACCGTAGTACTGAAGCTCGCCAGACATGGATTGTCAGTAAAACACAGACGTACACAAGCACCTGTACCAAAGGTATGTTAACATCTGCTCATGAAAATCATTTACATGACTTAACGTTGTAAGTTAACCTCGATTTGTTTTGTAGTAATATATCATCATACATACTGCACTCGTTAACTTTGAAAGAATAGAATTTTGTTGTGACAGTAGAAATTTTTCTCTATGTGTAATCTTTTTTAATATCTGTTTTACATAAAGTTGCCTATTACCCCAACTAATACTTGAATGTGGATGCAGAACACGAAACCAAGCGATGTCACTCTTGAGAGAGCTTTGAAATTTTTGACGGGTAAAGACGCGAAGCAAACTGGAAGGCCGAAGAAGAATAGGGACAAGGAAGTAGTTGAGGTTTTGTAGTTTTAGGTATATATTCATCCCTCTAATAATTAACATTAAATTATTTATATTCTATACGGACATGTTTTCATCTTGTCTTTCACACCCCAAGAGCTTGAGAGCAATAGGTAGAAGGAATCTTCCTAAATATCATGTTTTGATATATTGTAGGGTTTGTGTTCGCTTAAAAGAACGTTGTTTCATAGATGTCTCGGATGAGTAAATGCTATTTTAGCGGCTTATGCTGTCCTGATGTAATAGGCTGATTATTTTGAGAACCCAAACTCAACTGTACCTTTCTGAATTGCATAAGGTAAAAGAATGCCATTACATGTATTCCAAACTTATAGTTTTGGTTGTAATTGTGTACATTTTTCAGGTTGAATTTAAGCCGCCATCTAGAGCTATTTGCGTACTGAGGAACCTCTATTATGTATATTAATTACCAACCAAGTTTATATCTATTTATATGTTTATTTATCGAGAGGAATTGAATATATACATCCAATGAAACTATATGCATATTTTTTAAAATACAAGTTTTCAACGCTAATGTTTATTGTTTTGAGAAATTGAGAAAATATGTATAAGTAAGTTTTTATAAATATATATATATATATATATATATATATATATATATATATATATATATATATATATATATATATATATATATATATATATATATATATATATATATAAGTTTAAAATAAAAAGACAATATCCGTAAAAAGAATAAAAAGATTTTTTTTCAAAAAGTTCACTTCCCAAAAATCCCACAAGATCGGGTATGTTGGTGATAAAACTTTTGTGAAAACATTTTTATAATTTTGTTTATACGCAAAACTAATTTTATCAAGTCACAAAATTTTTAACTTGTTTTAACATCGAATTTTCATGAAAAAAACAAAAAAGTGTAAAACCAATTTTGATGTATTTAATGTTTATTTTCATAATTTTTTCGGTATCCACTTTTATTTTTCACAACTTTTTCACGCACCAACATACCCGATCTTGTGGTTTTTGAGAATTTTGTGAACTTTTTGAAAAAATATTTTTATCTTTTACGATATTTTGCCTTTTTATTATCTTTATCCTATTATATATATATATATATATATATATATATATATATATATATATATATATATATATGTATGTAGATACACTTATTATCAATTTATAGAGAATTACTATTGAATGAATCATAATTTACATTTTAGTCCCTTTAACTATATCTAATCTTTTAGTTTGTATTTAAACTTATATAAACATGATTTTTTCACCTAAATATTAATTACCAAAAATTCTGTTTCTTAAAATTTATCGTTTCCAACTTTGGTTGAGAGCATATCATTATTAAACTTATAGTTGTGAGTTCAATTTACAATTCTTATGTATGTAAATAAGAAATTACACGAATATTAGCACTAACGAAAACAATCTCGGCGCATAGCGCGGGCACCTAAAAACCTTGTTTTGTATCATTTATTGCAAAACTCCCTTCTCTTCAATATGTTCAAATAAAATGGAGACGCAAATACATGTTTGCATAAAGAAGACTCTCACGACCAAGTATGCTATGTTTTGCGCTTCTCGTCTCATGAGATGTTCTTTTGTATCAAGCTAACCGGCTTGTTTGTCACAAAACTTTTTTAGTGCTGTGAGCTTTTTTTTACAAAAATAATATCTTTCAAAAATAAGCAGCTCCTTTTGAATACATCAACTTCAAACTTTTATTTTAAACAAGAACTCCAAAACGAAAAGTTGATTAATCAAACTTTTAAAATATTTCACAAATGTTAAAACATAAAATTATCGATATCACCTTATAATTACATTTAACAACTAATTTACCAAACACTTTTATTGAAGAAAAAAAAATAGATCTGATTTAGCTTCGTATTATGATTTTACAACCACAACTTACGCTTCGCTTTACAACATATAACTTACAACTAGTTTTGCCAAACATACTTTATGTCATTGCTAAAAGTATACATGGTTTCCTATACTTTTGCAATGGCGTTATGGCATCTATGTAGTTTTTCCCATGTTTCGACGCTTCGTGGTTTACCAATAACCATGAAGGAAGTACTATTCACTAAACTACGCTTAGAGAGTTAAAAACCAAAAGTGTAAAAATAAATATTGGAATGGAGTTTAAGGTCAAGATGTACACAATACCGAAGGGTCCGATAAGAAGAGTATTGGTTTGATTGGGTAGATACAAGTTAAGATAACAAAGCGGTTTGGTGAGTTATGGTTAAGCGAGTTTTCCTAATTGATCTAACTTAATAAGGGTCGGTTTGGTTAGGTGTAATGTAATGATGAAACGATGTAATAGAATGAACATTGTAGTTGAAATTTTATTGTACTATTTGGTTGTCATTTTGTAATAGAATGAACATTTTTAGCATGTTGCTTGGGAAATGAATGAATAAATGAAAATGAAAAATGTCATTTCATGTCATAATGCAAAAAAAAAAAAAAAAAAAAAAAAAAAAAAGGTGGTAGTGGAATGAAAATAGCGGTTACGGACCAAGAAAATGAACCATTCTACTCTAAAGTCTAAACTCAAAACAAACAATAACTTTTTATTCTCTTGTGTGACTTTTTCTATTACTAATTGATTCCAACGTACCAAACACAACATGTGTGTTTAAATTAGAACCGCTTACAAACAAAGCCTAAGTTATTCAAAAGAACCTATTCAAAAGAACATGTGTAACAAACATATCTATTGAAAGATAAGTTTAAAACAATAAAAGTACATTCTTCATTTATTAATTGAATTGTTGTTTGAGTTTATGTATAAAATATCCAAGAAGAATATAAAGTATAGTAGAAACTCTTTAGAGAATGCTAGATTAGAATATAATTATTGTTGTGAACAAGAATTGAGGGAATGAAAGTATTCTTCAATTGATCATAATGTATGAGATACAATAGGTATATATAAGATAAACATTATGGTTAAAACCCTAATAGCTAATTGGGCCATGGGCTTCTTATGGGTTATATGGACATCCACATAATATTATACATAACACTCCCTCTTGGATGTCTATATTATTAATACGCTTTAGAAATGCTGCCTCATTAAAAACCTTGTCAGGAAAACCCAGTGGGACAAAACCATGACTAAGGACAAAAAGAGTGCAGCGCGTATTGCCTCCCTCTGATGACTACATCGCTTGAGCTCTTTGAGTCGACGCATCCCAATGTTGTGACTTAGTTTCCTAAATGCTGAGGTAGGAAGTGTCTTGGTAAATAGATCCGCCAAAATGTCCCTTGACCGAACTTGTTGAACAATAATATCACCATTCTTCTGTAGGTCATGAGTGAAGAAGAATTTTGGTAAAATATGTTTCGTCCTATCGCCCTTGATATAACCTTCTTTAAGTTGAGCAATACATGTTGCATTATCTTCATGCAAAACTGTTGGTGCCTCATTCTCTGAAGAATTACCACATGATCTACGTATGTGTTGTATCACACTTCTTAGCCAAACACATTCTCAACTTGCTTCATGTATCGCTAGAATTTCTGCATGGTTGGATGATGTCGCTGAGATCGTCTGCTTAACTGAACGTCATGAAATTGTGGTTCCTCCACTTGTAAATACATATCCAGTTTGAGATCGACCATTGTGAGGGTCAGAAATTCTGGAAGATATGTAATCTTCTAATATAACTCAAATACATCTAATCAGTATCTTATAAGATATGGACATCCATATTATAATTATCCATAACACTCCCCCTTGGATGTCCATTTGAGGATTATGCCTCGTTAAAACCTTACTAGATAAAACCCGATGGGACAAAAATCTAGTGAAGGAAAAAAATACATAATTCCTTTATACGCTCGGGGATGTTGCCTCATTAAAAACCTTGCCGGAAAACCCTATGGGAACAAAACCATGGTCAAGGGAAAAAGAGTGCAACGCGTATTTTCTCTCCCCCTGATGATCACATTACTTAAATCTCTTAGTTGGTGCAATCAAATATAATAAACCAACTTATTTAATGTCCATATAGTAAATGTCTTGATAGAATATATGTTTGACTCTCATATAAACAAGTGTTCTCCACTTAACCTTCATGTATCAAGAAGGATTAAACATATGTCACACTTATCATTACACGAGTACATCCTCGTACTTCACAAGTTATATAGAGATCCATAAATCAATATTGTGACCACTAGTGAGAACAATCAATGTTTTATATATATTATAACTATGACACCCATAAATCAATATTGTGATCATCATCTTTATAAGTAAAGGGGTCTTTCTTCATCAATTGACCTCATAAACATGAGCGTCGTTTATCCATATAAAGATATATACCATCTTTCGTTAGCTTTCATTATGAAAAATGATTTCATCTTTAAGATGTTTAATTCATAAAACAAGACAAAACTTTGTATTTCATTTCAAGGTATTCAACCGTCTTAAAATCTCCTCATGAGTTCCATTCACATCTACCTCATCAAAACATATGTAACTTATACCATGTTCAAATATAAATCTCTTTAAAACTAACATGAGTAAATTTTGTTATTTCAATGGCTCATTTTTAACCAATACCATATTGCCTTTCACTTATATAGTGATATATTCATATTGATCAAGTGTTATTCTTGAAATATGCTTTAAGCATTTTAAATCATGAGACATGCTTCATGCATTTTATATCCATCATGGAATCTCAACTTCAAATGAGCTCTATTCATTTTCTTTTAGACGCATACCAATTATTTATCACATTGCCAGACTTCTATAATTACAAAATCCATTATTGGATCCACCACATTAGAACATGTCTCCTCAAGATAATTTTCTAGTCTTTGTGAAATATATATGTGCCATCAGTTGTGCCTTGAATATCATGATTCCAACAATTCAGTTTCGCTTTCACATAAAGACCGATGCATATCCAATAATTTTGGACATTCATGTGTATGGATTTCAAGTCCCAGTAACCATGTCTCTTCACAAGAGACTTCAATCTTTCATTAGTTCTTCGCGTCTTTATATCTTTTGGCCATTCATTTATACCACTGCAATTCCTGCAGGTATGCTTCCATGATCCTCACCATGATTATAGCGCTACCTTATTTATTAACATAATCATTACAGTGCACATTATTGAATTAGTAGTATTATCGACGTCGATTCATTGCTTTTCGATTCCACACTCTACTATACATTGCATTATATCCTTTATTGAGATCTCA
This sequence comes from Chrysanthemum lavandulifolium, assembly GCA_022545495.1. NCBI lineage: Eukaryota > Viridiplantae > Streptophyta > Magnoliopsida > Asterales > Asteraceae > Chrysanthemum > Chrysanthemum lavandulifolium. Next base: position 207,527,992 of record CM040241.1, read on the forward strand.
TAACTTTTCACGTACCCGGGGTTTTTCAATTACGTTCATGTCTAGTGTCTCTTTTGGAGACTATCATGGGGTCTTTAGTACCTCGATTTGACCATCTTAATTTTCTTGCTCCATTTTATTTATTCATTCGAGGAATTTTACTTGGAATCGATTAGTCTATCATGCTGCAGCCATGCCATAGACTCACTATCAATCATTGATTGTCATGTTGGGACTTACATTATAATTGGAGCACTAGCAGCGTATATATAATCTAGTCACTTCTTTAAGTCACTAAACATGTCTGGTAATTACTAGATCTGGAATATAAATTGTCCCTTGAAATTTAAGTTCATATTCATTAGTGTGAGGATCAACATTTATATCATAAGTCATTCCATATCTGTCGCTGCTCATTCTCTCCCCATGAATGAATTATCAATTTCAACATCCCATTGTTGTGCGTTGTGGTGGATTTACAAGAAACATATATCGCACATTTACATAATTCTTATATGGGAAACATATGGTTCGTGACCATAAACCATTTTATTGGGGAGTATTCGTTTAATCTTGTTGGCATGATGCGAATTCTTGTTAAATCTTCGAAATAAACATGCCCCATTGTAGTTATAGTTTTGTTCTCATAATTATTGGCTTTGTAATCAACTGAAGACGTTTTATAAACGTTTCAACAAAATCAATTCGTGTATGAACATGGGCTACTTTTAAGTTCAACAGTTATTCAAATAATCGCCCAACATATGGAAGTATTCACCACCATTTCCAAAGATACAATTTGAAAAACCATGCTCACATTTTATAAGACGAGCCATTAATCATGCTAACCTTTAGTTGCATCTTTGATGATCATTTTGACGATGCATCGACTTTTAAAACTCAAATGATCCACATGGCGGATGTATAGGCCTACATACATCCCGCATATTCTTTCCAAAACTTTATATGACAAAGTCCTTACTTTAATTTGGTGGTAAAAGATGAACAATTAACTTCCAGTGAGAATAATCAAATCTATCTTTGAAGAAACTTATGGTTCTTCTATACGTTCGCATCATCATTGACCCGGATATGTATTTACAAGTGGATGAACCGCAATTTCATGATGTTTAGTTAAGGCATCGATTTCAAATGACATCATTCAACCATGAAGAAATTCTAGCGATACATGAAGCAAGTCGAGAATGTGTTTGGCTAAGAAGTGTGATACAACAATTCTTCGTAGAATGTGGCACCAGCAGCTTTGCATGAAGATAATGCATAATGTATTTCTTAACTTAAAGAAGGTTATATGAAGGGCGATTGACTAAACATATTTTACCAAAGTTCTTCTTCACTCATGACTTATGAAGAATGGTGATATTATTGTTCAACAAGTTCGCTCAAGCTGCAATTTAGCGATCTATTTACCAAGGCACTTTCTACCTCAACATTTAGGAAACTAAGTCACAACATTGGAATGCATCGACTCAAAGAGCTCAAGTGATATAGTCATCGGAGGAGACAATACGCTGCACTCTTTTGTCCTTAGTCATGGTTTTGTCCCACGGGTTTTCCCGACAAGGTTTTTAATGAGGCGATTTCTAAAGTCAAGTATGAATAATATTATGTGGATGCCCATATTAACCCATAAAAGCCCATGGCTCAATTAGCTATTAGGGTTTTACCCTAATGTTTATTTTATATATACCGCTTGTATCTCATACATTCTAATCAATTGAAGAACATATTCATTCCTCAATTCTTGTTCACAACACGTTATCGACGCCTAAAAGCTTTAGGTTTTGACTTTTGTTTTCTCTCGTTTTTTCACGGTATGTCTCCGAGGTTTTACATATATGATTCGGCATGCTATGTTTCTTAATAAGCACTCACTTAATAATTTAATATGATATTCTTATGATCTTTTAATGTAACACATGCATCGATGCACATATTCTTATATTAACACGCTTGTAAGTTAATATTGTTTGTCTAATAAATATGATCAAGAATGTTTGTTGTATGGCTTTACCGTGCTATTAATATTGATTTTTTGTCTTCAACCCTTTACACATATAATTTGTACGTATTTAAACTTCGGTTTTGTTTTTCTACTTTGATTCACTGCTCGCCTTAAGCTATACTTTATATTATATTTTGTCGTATGAGTAGTTGCAAATTATTTTCTTTTCCTGTTTCGCCAAGGTATGTCACGGATTTTAATATAGTACTAATATCACGCTCATATATATGAATGTACGATATACTCACGTGGCTTCTTTTGAATGAGTATTTACAAAATTAAATATGTATTATATGCCATATGTTTTGAATTGTTGATTGCTTAATTTGTTTCACATCGTAGATCGTTTTTTCTCTCTTTATGTTGCTTTATAATTGTAATAATACTATGATTGATTTGTCTTCTTGATGCCGTAAGTTACTTTAAATTTACTACTCATGTAGTCATCTATGTTAATCACGCTTGATATTTAACCACCATTCAAATTAAATAATTGGATTCTTGAATTTAAAGATACTTCAACAATTAAAGAGCACTTATTTAAATATTGCATACCAAGAATTTGTTAAGAATTTGATAACACTCTATCTAGGTTTTGTTTGCTAATGTATAATTATAACAGTTTTATGATATCTATAAAACTTGTAACTCATCGTTATGAAAATTTGTTATACGATCTTAATCCGTAACATAAAGTTTAGACCGCAATGTTCTCATGCGTTATGATGATTAAAATTTTAAGAACTTCTGTTTTTTGTTTTGCGCTAATCTTAATTTGCTTTTAATAAGATTTACCGTAGGTTCTTTGCGAAAACATAAATAAACTAATATTAAATTAATTGCCTAAGTATTAAAGTGGAGCGTAATGGTGAGCCATTTGTACTTGTAGACTTGTAGTATTTGATCATTTACAATTTGTACTATATAGAAAAGGAGGTGTGATGTGATGCGCTCATCGTTAATTAGTTCTTGTTTGTCAATATGAATTTCTTCATTGAAACATTTTTTTGCCAAATGATTTGTTATCGACAGCACTATAAAATTAATGCTACGCCTAGACTTGCCAAGGAATTAAGTAAAATAAATAGTTATATTAAAATATTTGCTTATGACGCAATGTTAAACATTAGACAACTTATTTATGTGATAGAACTTAGCAGCGCCATATATTCTCTAATGTGATAAATTCATGTGCTTGTCGTTTTGTATAATATATCACGAAATTCACGAAAGTTAAATTGTCTATGTGATCTATGTGTATGTGATTGATGCCGACGAATGTGATATGTGAAATGCAACAATGTATTAGTCCCTCCATATTATTTGACTTTTAGATATTACTCGAGTGTTCTTGAAGCACATGTGGTCATAAATCATGGTTTATGAGCCAAGATTATTTTATTGAGTGGCATGACCGGTTAGACCATCCCGGGTCAATGAAGATGCGAAATGTATAGAAGAACAATGAGTTTCTTCAAGGATAGATTTGATTATTCTCATTGGAAGTTAATTGTTTATTTATCACCACCAATTAAAGTAAGGACTTTGTCCTATGAAGTTTTGAAAGAATATAACGGGATGTATGTAGGCCTATACATCCGCTTCATGTGGATCATTTTGAGTTTAAAAGCGATGCATCGTCAAAATGATTATGCAGACGAACTTAAAGTTAGCGTGTTTAGTGGCTCGACTTATCATATACGAGCATGGTTTTCCAAAGTATATCTTTGAGAATGGTGGTGAATACTTCTAAGTATTGGGCGATTATTGAATAAGTGTTGAACTTTATGTAGCCTGTGTTCGACGCGAATTGCTTTTGTTGAAACGCTCATAAAACGCCTTCGCTTGATTGCAAAGCCAATAATTATGAAAAAAATCTTAGATTATGGGGCATGTTATAAAATATGAATATAAATTCGCATCATGCCAACAAGATTAATGAATACTCCCCAATAAAATGGTTTATGGTCATGAACCATATATTTCCCATTAAAGTTTATGTAAATGTGCGAAACTTGTATTGAAAATCCACCACAACGCACAACAATGGATGTTGTAATTGATAATTCATTCGTGGGGAGAATGAGCAATGAGAGATATGGAATGAATTATAATATAAATGTTGATCCTCGGACCAATGAATATGAACTTGAAGGACAATTTACATTCCGATCTAGTAATTGCCGGCCTTGTTTAGTGACATAAAGAAGTGACTAGATCATATATACGCTAGTGCTCCAATTGTAATGTATGTCCAAAATGAAAATCAATGATTGGTAGTAAGTCTATGGCACGTCCGCAACGTGATAGACTAATCGATTCCAAATAAAAGTCCTCGAATGAATAGATAAAATGGAGCAAGAAAATTAAGATGGTCTAATCGAGGTAATAAAGACCCTATAATAATTCTCCTATAGAGACACTAGACATGAAGGTAATTGAAAACCCCGGTACTTGAAAACTATGAGATATCAATAAATGATATATTGCAATGTCTAGTAAAGTGTGGAATCAATAAAATATAAATGAATCGACGTCGATGGTGATATTGTATACAATAATACATATGGTAATGATTATGTAAATAAATAAGATAGCGCTATAATCATGGTGAGGATCATGGAAGCATACCGCAGAAGTGCGATGTATAAATGAATGGCCAAAAGAAGTAAAGACGCAAAGAACTAATGAAAGATTAAAATCTCTTGTGATGAGATGATGATTACTCGGACTTGAAGTCCGTACATATGAATGTGTAAAATTATTGGATATGCATTGGTCATTATGAGAGCTAAATCAAAGTATTGAAACTATTATATTTAATGCATAATTGATGGCACACAAATATTTTCAAAGACTTTGCATATAGAGACATGATCTCATGTGGTGGATCCAATAATCTATTTAATATTTATAAGTGCGGCGATATGATAACTAATCGATATGCGTCTAAAAGAAAATGAATAGAGCTCATTTGAAGTTGAGATTCCATGAGGGATATAAAATGCATGAAGCATGTCTCGTGATTTAACATACCGAAAGCATATAAGGAAGTTTTCATGATAACACTTGATCATGATCAAGATGAATATATCACTATATAAGTGAAAGGCAATATGGTATGGGTTAAAATGAGCCATTGAAATAACAAAATTTACCCATGTTAGTTTTAAAGAGATTTTATTTGAATATGGTATAAGTTACATATGTTTTGATGAGGTAAATGTGAATGGAACTCCATGAGAAGATTTTCAAGACGGCTGAATACCTTCAAATGAAATACAAAGTTTTGTCTTGTTTTATGAATTAAACATCTTAAAGATGAAATCATTTTTCATAATGAAAGCTAAAGAAAGATGATATATATCTTTATATGGATAAATGACGCTCATGTTTATGAGGTCAATTGATGAAGAAAGACCCCTTTACTTTTAAAGATGATGATCACAATATCAATTTACATGTGTCATACTAAAATGTATATATGTGAAGTACAAGGATGTACTTAAATGAGATGTATGACGATCTTAATCCTTAAATTGGATATGCGAACAACATGTATAGAGTATTTATTCATGTGATTCTATCAAGACACATTAAGGTGCATTCCTTGATTCAATGAGCTTAAGTGATGTGATCATCGGGGAGAGAAGATCGCTATTGCACTCTTTTTCCCTTGACCACGGTTTTGTCCCCACTGTGGTTTCCGCAAGGTTTTTAATGAGGCAACATCCCGAGCGATAAAGGAATTATGTATTTTTTCCTTCACTAGATTTTTGTCCCATCGGGTTTTGTCTAGTAAGGTTTTAACGAGGCATAATCCTCAAATGGACATCCAAGGGAGTGTTATGGATAATTATAATATGGATGTCCATATCTTATAAGATAACGATTAGAGGTATTTGAGTTATATTAGAAGATTACATATCTTCCGAATTTCAACCCTCACAATGGTCGATCTCAAACCGGATATGTATTTACAAGTGGAGGAACCGCAATTTCATGACGCTTCGCTAAGGCATTTATCTCAACGACATCATCCAAACATGCGAAATTCTAGCGATACATGAAGCAAGTTGAGAATGTGTTTGGCTAAGAAGTGTGATACAACACATACGTAGATCATGTGGTAATTCTTCGAGAATGAGGCACCAACAGCTTTGCATGAAGATAATGCAACATGTATTGCTCAACTTAAAGAAGGTTATATCAAGGCGATAGGACTAAACATATTTTACCAAAATTCTTCTTCACTCATGACCCATGTAAGAATGGTGATATTATTGTTCAACAAGTTCGGTCAAGGGACATTTTGGTGGATCTATTTACCAAGACACTTCCTACCTCAAAGATTTAGGAAACTAAGTTACAAAATTGGGATGCGCCGACTCAAAGAGCTCAAGTGATGTAGTCATCGTAGGAGGCAACACGTGTCGCACTCTTTTGTCCTTAGTCATGGTTTTGTCCCACCGGGTTTCCCGACAAGGTTTTTAATGAGGCAAAGATTCTTAAAGCGACATTAATATGGACATCCAAGAGGGAGTGTTATGAATAATATTATGTGGATGTCCATAAACCAATAAGAGGCCCATGGTTAATTAGCTATTGGGTTTTACCCTAATATTTATCTTATATATACTCCTTGTAATCTCCTACAAGATGATCAATTGAATAATATTTTCACTCTCTCAATTCTTGTTCACAACATGTTATGAATAATATTATGTGGATGTCCATAAACCAATAAGAGGCCCATGGTCTAATTAGCTATTAGGGTTTTACCCTAATATTTATCTTATATATACCCTTGTAATCTCCTACAGATGATCAATTGAATAATATTTTTCACTCTCTCAATTCTTGTTCACAACACGTTATCAACACGCTTCTATGCTTTTTAAGTCGGTTTTGTTTTTTCTCGTTTTCCACGGTACTCCGTCAACCATTATTCCGTGATATATCAGATGATTGAATAAGGTGCGTGTTGGACCCTTATACCTATTCATCTCATCGTATCTGTTTATTACACTATCATCTAAAGTTATGTGCCATGCTTATATACTTTGGCATGAATATTATTATTTTATTAGAATCAAAGTAACTAAGGTAACCTGTTACTAATTCATGAATTGCATGATCGATTGTATTCGATCGTAATACTATTGGCCTATTAGTTGTATGGGTTTTTTTTTATATAGATTCATGCTATGTTTAATATCGACTAACCGACGACCACGGGAACATGCATATGAGTTGTTCATATATTTGTTTATTGTGTTTCTTCTTTACTTAGCTATATACGATTATTACTATTTTGTTTTTACAGTACTACGTTAGGAAACATTTAGTTGATTGATCATTAGGAATTTAGGATGTTAAAATAAAATATGTTATCATTAAGCAACTGTAAGAGCACATTATATATGATTGCAAAACTGATTTTGTTCAATATATTTAGTAATTGCATGTTTTTGTTTGTTCATTGTTCTATATTCATATTCATTTGATTATATTCCTAAAAAAAATAAAACTTACTCTCTAATTCATATTAATTACAAGATGCGTGTATTGATTACTCATGAGTATTTGCTCTTCTGTTGTAAAACATGAGGAATACGTCTACACCATGGGTGTTGGAGACTTAAAGAATCAGAATCATATGATTAAATTAATTAAGTGCTTAGAGTTGAAGGCATTTACTTTGGTAACTTTACCATCATATGAACATCTAAATTTTCTTGTAGCAACTCAGTACCTGCTTCTCCATGTGTAATTATCTTGGCCATATTTATCAACCGTTCATCACAATTTATTTAATCTACTACGTGTATATAAATTATGTTTAATCGGTGCCATGTTAATTAAATTGTTAATAGATTTAATATTCTTAAAAGACAAAGTTAATGACATTATTGTTTTAGTCTAGTTTGTTGTGTCCTACTTGTGATATGCTTATAGTTTGCACGTTATCTAGTTAATTTATTATCTACTCGTCTTCTGAGACCTCTGTCATACTTCCACCGTAGTATCCACCACATGTGAACATGCATCTGCATGATCATTTATAAGTCTTTCAGAAAGTACGTGTGTGCCATCACTTATAACTTATGCATAATTTAATTTCGCTTTATCATAAAGACAGTTGCATATCCAATAAGTTTACATATTCATTTGTACGGACTTTAAGTCCCAGTAACCATGTCTCATTACAAGAGACTTCACTCTTTTCATTACTTCTTTGCGTCTTTACATCTTTTGGCCATTCATTATACATATGCATTTCATGCAGGTATCCATGATCCTCACCATGATTATAGCGCTATCTAACTTATTTACATAATCATTACCATATGTATTATTGTATACAATATCACCATCGATGTCGATTCATTTATATTTTCGATTCCACACTTTACTATAAATTGCATTATATCCTTTATTGAGATTTCATAACTTTTCACGTACCCGGGGTTTTTCAATTACGTTCATGTCTAGTGTCTCTTTTGGAGACTATAATGGGGTCTTTAGTACCTCGATTTGACAATCTTAATTTTCTTGCTCCATTTTATTTATTCATTCGAGGACTTTTACTTGGAATCGATTAGTCTATCATGTTGCAGCCATGCCATAGACTCAATACCAATCATTGATTGTCATGTTGGGACATACATTATAATTGGAGCACTAGCAGCGTATATATGATCTAGTCACTTCTTTAAGTCACTAAACATGTCTGGCAATTACTAGATCTGAAATATAAATCGTCCCTTGAACTTTAAGTTCATATTCATTAGTGTGAGGATCAACATTTATATCATAATTCATTCCATAGCTCACCGCTCATTCTCTCCCTCAATGAATTATCAATTTCAATATCCCATTGTTGTGCGTTGTGGTGGATTTACAAGAAACATATATCGCACATTTACAAAATTTTGTATGGAAACATATGGTCCGTGACCATAAACCATTTTATTGGGGAGTATTCGTTATATCTTGTTGGCATGATGCTAATTCTTGTTAAATCTTCAAATAAACATGCCCCATTATAGTTATAGTTTTGTTCTCACAATTATTGGCTTTGCAATCAATCAAGACGCTTTATAAACATTTCAACAAAAGCAATTGGCGTATGAACATGGGCTACTTTTAAGTTCAACACTTATTCCAATAATCACCCAACATATGGAAGTATTCACCACCATTTCCAAAGATACAATTTGAAAACCATGCTCGCATTTTATAAGACGAGCCATTAATCATGCTAACATTTAGTTGCATCTTTGATGATCATTTTGACGATGCATCGATTTTAAAACTCAAAATGATCGACATGGCGGATGTATAGGCCTACATACATCCCCTTTATATTCTTTTCAAAACTTCTTAGGACAAAGTCCTTACTGTAATTTGGTGATAATAAGTGAACAATGCACTTCCATTGAGAACAATAAAACTAATCAAATAACATTTGAAGAACTCAAGGTTCTTGTATATGGTTCGCATCATTATTGATCCGGGATAGTTCAACCGGTCATGCCAATAAATAATCCTGGCTCATAAATTCTAGTTTATGACCACATGCCTTGTTTATATAAAAGTCAAATAATATAGAGACTTTTATGTCTTTCACACATAGTTTAATATAATATCCACATTAGCCTATAGCTTTATAAGAAAATACAATATAAATCAAATGTTTTACGACATGCAAACATATAGAATTACATAATAAATAACTCGTGCATACCGCCAAACTCAATTGCACAATTAGAACAACCAACAAAATTTGTATTTACCTCTGACAATATTCAGAGTAAGTAATGGCTTTGTATATTTTTGTTCATTCATAATCCAACATTTGTATAAAAATAATTATCGTGTTAATCAAGATAGTGTATAAGCAAATTATCTCTTGTGTTAATCATGCATTTAAGGCCTTATTCACATAAGCACTTAATAATAGCAGTGATTTTATTAAACAACTTATTAATTAAACAATAAAATGATAGCATTTTACACTACAATTTATATACATAGGCATCATGCACTGAAACATTGTAGTTTAAAGACTCTTTCTAAAGAATCATATAATTATAAGAGATCACTTGTATATCATAGAAAAAAAATTAGATGCTTAATCTTATCCATCGAGTCATCTAATTAGCAGATGAATAAACCACGTCGTGTTTCAACTCAACCAAATTTGACAAAAACATATGACAAACGCATGTATTAACTAGCAAGATCAAACAAGTACGATACCAATAATTCACTAATCATTATTTAACTTTTGTAGCGTTCATTATACTTGCAATCAAAATGATAGTGAACTAGATTATAGCAACACATAAGATCAAATATATTTCACATAGTAATAGATTAATATAGCTCAAAATACACCAGTAACAAGCTTTAAATTAATACATCAAACCATGGCTAATAGTAACTACCCATATCAATAGCCAAATAGATAACACTATTGAAAAATTAAATAATATAGGACCACGTAATAAAACATTTATGAGAAGTTTATTAACTAATTCATGATTAGGCCGAACGACATCCACCAAGGTTTCAATGTCATGTATATGTTTCAATATAAATCGCGTACTATTTATAATTTTGTTTATTGACTACGTTTTCTTTTCGAATAATAATGTCACAATGAAAATTTATAAATACTGAAATTAGTCTACATGTAATATATATGAGTCACATGTGTGGAGAGTTTATGAAATCAAGTAAGATACAACTATCCTTTAAAATAACTACCACAACTAGTAAGCAGAACTCTATTGCATATATAAAAATAATGAGGTTTGTAGTAATTTAGCACTAATGTTAAAAACTAGTAATCTGTTAGAATTTTTAATATTGAAAGAAATTAGATTATATACGATAATTTATATGCCAACAAAAAGACGACGATTCAATAATTTAGAAGAAGACGTTTATACGAAACCTATGGGCATACAGTTAACTTTGTATAAGTCTTAACAATAACAATTAGCACATAATCACATCAGTAGATCTAAGGTACGATATAACAAGTAAATTTAATTTTATTTTAAGTGACCAAACTTATATTTGTGTTGAGTTGGATTATTGTAACATGCTAATTTCTTATAAATCCTATGATTTTCTAATAAAGTTATGTTTTATAATAATAATAAGTTGGATTATTCTAGGTATACGGTGATATGGAGATTCTTATATACTTGTAGTATATCTTAAATCGCATGTATAATAAGTTGGTCTTACGTAGTATAGTAAAAAAAAAAAAAAAAAAAAAAAAGTGTTTTGCTACACAAGCGCTAATTATATTGTTGTGTTATGGATAATTATTAGTGGATGTCATATATCCATAAGAGCCATACGGCTAATTAGTGATTGTGTTTTTACTCTGAGCTTATCTTATATATACATGATCTCGACATTACGAATCAATCGAATACTTTTCATTCCTCAATTATCGCTCACAACACGTTATCGTACGCCTCACGCTTTTAGGTATTTTTGTTTTCTCCTGTTTTCCACCGGTACTTCGTCAACCATGATTCCGTTTTGATATATCAGATGATTGATTAAGGTGCGTGTTGGACCCCTTATACCTATTCATTGTATTTTTTTTATTACACTGTCATCTAGAGTTATGTGCCATGTTTATATACTTTGGCATGAATATTATGATTTTATTAGAATCAAAATAATTAACGTAACCTTTTACTAATTCATGAATTGCATGATCGAATGTGTTCGTTATAGTATTGGACTATTAGTTGTATGGGTTTTTTTTTTTTTTTTTTTTTTTCATAGATTCATGCTATGCTTAATATCGACTAAATGATGATCACGGGAATATGCATATGAGTTGTTCATGTATTTGTTTATTGTGTTTCTTCTTTACTTAGCTATATTCGATTACTATTTTTTTTATAATATTACGTGAGGAAACATTTAGTTGCTTACTTGATCATTAGGAATTTAGAATGTTAAAATAAAATATGCTATAATTGGTTATTTAGGCAACTGTAAGAGCATCAACATTATATAAGATTGCAAAACTAATTTTGTTCAATATTTTTAGTGATTACATGTTTTACATATGTTTGTTCATTGTTCTATATCCATATTCATTTGATTATATTCCTAAAAATAAAACTTACTCAATTCATATTCATTACAAGATGCATGTATTGATTTTACTCATGAGTATTTACTCTGCTGTCGTAAAACATGAGGAATACGTCTACACCATGGGTGTTTGAGACTTAAAGAATCAGAAGCATATGATTAAATAATTAATTGCTTAGAGTTGAAGGCATTTACTTTAGGTATCTTTACCATCATATGAGTATCCAAATTTTCTTGTAGCAAATTAGTGCCTGCTTCTCCTGTGTAATTATCTAGGCCATATTTATCAACTGATCATCACAATTTATTTAATTTAGTACGTGTATATAAATTATGTTTCTTTGATTGCTTTCTTTTACATGTCTGATAGAAACTCATGAGAATTGATTTTACACCATGATTTTACTCATGAGTATTTTATTAAAAATTGGAATATCAATTGATAACCTCTCAATGGAAGAATTAGTTGGACACTTGATTTAGTAAAAAATTGGTGCTTGTGATAACTGTTAATGTTAATTAAATTGTTAATAGATTTAATATTCTTAAAAGAAAAGTTAATGACAGATTGACAGCATAGCTTTTAGTCTAGTTTGTTGTTTCCTACTTGTGATATGATTTTATTATCTACTGTGTTCTGAGTTGGGTGTCATACTTCCACCGTAGTATCCATGTATATTATAAATCATTGACTAGCTTGTGAAGATATGAATCTTATAAATACATTATAAATACATGTAGGTGTTGAGTTTATGCATGTTTTAATTTTATATTACATTGGATATTTTAAGATTGTTATGCAACTTACGCCATACATATTATAGTATAATTCTTAACACAAATAACTGCTACTCGAATGCATTGATTTTTCATATAACATGAAAGAAACCTATAAAAAAAAAATTAAGGATAATTACTAAAGTGACATTGATAAATCTTGATGTATATATGTGATCTATATTTGGTTTAATTCTTTTTACCCTATTTAGAAGTTTGGTTGCTAGTAGGATTAATATATACTCCATGTCTTATTCATTGATCATAGCATACTCCAATACAAATATAGAGATTACTAGCAATAATAATGCTTTGTTGTTGTCTTGTATGTTATTAATAGTCTTGGCGACATCATTATTAAGGAAAAATCAGAATTTGATACAAATTAAGTGTGAATTGTGTCATTGAGTTTGTTAAATATGCACGATTTATTTATCATCTGATTTTATTTGCTTGTGAGACACTTGATTTATTGATTAATGACATGCATGTGTTTTGAAAATTATGCAACTACATTAGTATGTATGTTTTATTATTTGATAATGTTATGGGCTATATGAATAACATACTAAACTATGTGAAAATTATAAAAGTGCTTATATCAATTTGATTGAGAAAATGTGATGTTGTATTAATATCTTCATATTATTTGTTCTTTACATAGAAAAGTGCAATTAAAGCATGTGTGGTCATAAAGTATAAGTTTATGAGCCAAGATATTTATAGTAATTGGCATGACCGGTTGGACCATCCCGAGTCAATGATGATGCGAAATGTATAGAAGAACCATAAGTTTCTTTAAAGATAGATTTGATTGTTCTCAGAGGAAGTTGATTGTTCATATATTCCCACCATATTAAAGTGCGAACTTTGTCCTATAAAGTTTTGGAAAAAATATAAAGGGGGTGTATTCAGGCTTATACATCCGCCGTGTGGATCATTTTGAGTTTTAAAATCGATGCATCGTCAAAATGATCACCAAAACGCAACTTATGTTAGCGTGATTAGTGACTCGCCTTAAAATGCGAGCAAGGTTTTCCAAATCGTATGTTTAAGAATAGTGGTGAATACTCTTAAGTATTGGGCGATTATTGGAATAAGTGTTGAACATAAAAGTTGCCCATGTTCATACGCCGACCGCTTTTGTTGAAACGTTCATAAAACGTTTCAGTTGATTGCAAAGCCAATAATATTGTGAGAGCAAAACTCTAAGTTTATGGGGCATATTATAACATATGAGTTCGCATCTTGCCATTAATCTATAATGAATCCTCCCCAAGAAAATAGTTTTGGTCACAAACCATATTTCCCATGTGAGATTTTGCAAAATGGGATGTTGAAATTGATAATTCATTGAGGGGGAGAATGAGCAGCGAGAGATATGGAATGAATTATGATATAAATGTTGATCCTCACACCAATGTATAAGAACTTGAAGGGACAATTTACATTCCAGATCTAGTGATTGCCAGACATGTTAGTGACATAAATAAAGTGACTAGATCATACATACCGCTAGTGCTCCAATTACATTGTGTGTCCCAACATTAAAACCAATGATTGGTAGTAAGTCTATGCGCGTCTGCAACGTGATAGACTAATCGATTCCAAATAAAATTCTCGAATAAAGAGATAAAATGGAGCAAGAAAATTAAGATGGTTGAATCGAGGTAATAAAGACCCCATAATGTTCTAGACATGAAAGTAATTGAAAACCCCGCACCAAAAGCTATGAGATCTCGAGAAGGACATAATACAATGTCTAGTAGAGTGTGGAATCGAATAGAACTGAATCGACGTCGATAATACTATTGTATAAATAATGCGCATGATAAATATTGTAAACGTAAGGTGAGGATATTGGATACCTGCAAGAAGTGCAGTTTTATAAACGAATGGCCAAAGAATGTAAAGACACAAATAACTAATGAACTATGAAAGTCTCTTGATGAGATATGGTTTTTGGAACTTGAAATCCATACACATGAATGTTAAAGATGATGATGTTATGTCCGGCAATATGAGAAATAAGTTATAATGTGTCTAAAATAATAATACAAGAGCTCATTTTATGCTAAGATTCCTTAAGGAATATAGAATGCATGAAGCACGTGTCATGATTTAAAATTTCTAGAATAGTAATTGATCAATTGAACAAATTCCATGGAATGGAATAAAGTTAATATTTCGATATTTTTAAGGTACAAGAAACGTGGGTTTTAACTTTACTAACCCATCAAAACAAGTTTAGTTAGTTTTGCGATGCGGATATATGTTTAATTCTCACAATGATCGGCCTCAAAATGGATATACTTTTACTAATGGCGGCCGAAATTTCATGTAGTTCGACAAAGCAAACAATCGTGGATAGTTCATCTAACCATTCGAAATTTTGGGAAGGATACATTGCTTAATTCAAGGAAGGTTACATCAAAGCGACAAGACAAAACATATTTTTCCAAAGTTCTTTTCAACCATGACTTACAAAAGAATGTTGATATTATTGTTCAACAAGTTCGTTCAAGTGACAATTTGGCGTATCTATCTACCAGGCGCTTCACCTCAACATTTGGACATTGAACCACAACATTGGAGTGCGCCAACTCAAAGAGTTCAACATATGTAGTCATCGAGGAGATGCGCCTTTGCCTTTTCTTAGCATGGTTTTGTCCCATTGGGTTTCAGGCAGGTTTTTAATGAGGCACATTTCTAAAGCGTATTAATAGTATGGACATCAGAGAGAGTGTTATGGATAATTATTGGTGGATGTCCATATAATCATAAGAGGCCCATGGCCCAATTAGCAATAGGGTTTTACCCTACAGCTTATCTTATATATACCCTATGTATCTCGACATTATGAATCAATTGAAGAATACTTTTCATTCCCTCAATTATTGTTCACTACAATTCAATTGATCATAGTGTAGGAGATTACAAGGAGTATATATAAGATAAATATTGTGGTAAAATCCTAATAGCTAATGGGCCATGGGCCTCTATGGGTTATATGGACATCCACATAATATTATTCATAACACTCCTCTGATGTCCATATTATTAATACGCTTTAAGAATGTCACCATTAAAACCTTGTCGAAAACCCAATGGGACAAAACCATGACTAGGACAAAAAGAGTGCAGCGCGTATTGTCTCCCTCTGATGACTATATCTCTTAAGGTATTTGATTCGTCGCATTCCAATGTTGTAACTTAGTTTCCTAAATGTTGAGGTAGGAAGTGCCTTGGTAAATAGATCCGTTAAATTGTCGCTTGAACGAACTTGTTAATATCACCATTCTTCTGTAAGTCTTGAGTGAAGAAGAATTTAGGTAAAATATCTTTCGTCCTATCGCCCTTGATATAACCTTCTTTAAGTTGAGCAATACATGTTGCATTATCTTCATGCAAAACTGTTGGTGCCTATTTTTCTGAAGAATTTTCACATGATCTACGTATGTGTTGTATCACACTTCTTAGCCAAACACATTCTCGACTTGCTTCATGTATCGCTAGAATTTGTGGATGGTTGAATGAAGTTGTTGAGATCTTATGCTTAACTGAACTTCATGAAATTGCGGTTTCTCCTCTTGTAAATACATATCCAGTTTGAGATCGACCATTGTGAGGGTCAGACATATATATCTTGTATCTGCAAAACCAACTAAACTTGTATTTGATGGGTTAGTGAAAAATAAACCCATATCTACTTGAAAAATAAACTCATATCCATATGTCCCTGATGATCACATCACTTAAGCTCATTGAGTCAGTGAAATGCACATTGAATTGTCTTGATAGAATCACGTGAATAAATATTCTCTACATGTTGTTCGCATATCCATTTTAAAGATTAATGTATGTCATACATCAAGTATATCAGCGCACTTCACAAGTTATTCACTACCAACAATTCAAAGTGAATGATATATTATATTATGTATGACCACTAGAGAGAACTTTAAATGCTTTATACGCACTTTTAAATCGATATTGTGATCATCATCTTTATAAATCAATGGGTTCTTTTCACATCATGTGACCTCATAAACATGAATGTTATCCATAAGGATAGTTAGCATCTTTCTTATGATGCACACATATTTCATCCTTTGGATGTTCAAATCATAGGCTAAGACAGAATGTGTCTTTTGTTTCAAATCCAACTTCTATGCATTCAGTTGCCTTTATTATCATAAATCAAACTGCATGAAACTTAAACAATATTCAAATCTTGATCTCTTTATAAGGTTTCATAAGCAAACATAATTCTTTATTTGGCACAATACTATACACTAAGGCAATTATTAAACATATGCCAAAAACATGATTAATTCAATACAATCAAATAGTGTTCTCAAAAACTTTTCTTATATGCTTTAAGCATTAAAAATCACTAGCATGCTTCATGCATTTTATATCTTAAAATCTCAACATCACATGAGCTCTATTCATTTATCTTTTTGACGCATATCAATTACTTATCATATCGTCAGAATTTAAATAGATTATTGGATCTACCACATGAGATCATGTCTTTATATGCAAAGTCTTTGCGAAAATATTTGTTTGCCATCATTTATGCCTTAAATATAATAGATTCAAAACTTTAATTTCGCTTTCATAATGACCAATGCATATCCAATAAATTTACACATTCATATGTACGGACTTCAAGTCCCAAGAGCTATGTCTCGTCACAAGAGATTTTAATCTTTCATTAGTTCTTTATGCCTTTACTTCTTTTGGCCATTCATTTATACATCTCATTTCTGCGTGTATGCTTCCATGATCCTCACTATGATTATAGCGCTATCTTCTTTATTTACATAATCATTACTATATGTATTATTGTATACAATATCACCATCGACGTCGATGCATTTATATTTTTGATTCCACACTTTACTAGACATTATAATATATCATTTATTGATATCTCATAGTTTTTCAAGTACCCGGGTTTTTCAATTACCTTCATGTCTAGTGTCTCTATAGGAGAATTATTATGGGGTCTTTATTACCTCGATTAGACCATCTGAGTTTTCTTGCTCCATTTTATCTATTCATTCGAGGACTTTTATTTGGAATCGATTAGTCTATCACGTTGCAGACGTGCCATAGACTTACTACCAATCATTGGTTTTCATTTTGGGACATACATTATAATTGGAGCACTAGCAGCGTATATATGATCTAGTCACTTTATGTCACAAAACAAGTCCGCAATTACTATATTTGGAATGTAAATTGTCCTCCAAGTTCATATTCATTTGTCTCGAGGATCAACATTTATATTATAATTCATTCCATATCTCTCGCTCATTCTTCCCCGAATGAATTATCAATTACAACATCCCATTTTGTGCGTTGTGGTGGATTTTCAATACAAGTTTCACATTTACATAAACTTTAATGGAAACATATGGTTCGTGACCATAAACCATTTTATTGGGGAGTATTCATTAATCTTGTTGGCATGATGCTAATTCATATTCATATTTTATAACATGCCCCATAATCTAGGATTTTGTTCTCATAATTATTGGCTTTGCAATCAATCTGAAGCCGCTTTATGATCGTTTCAACAAAAGCAATTCGGCGATGAACTGGCTACATGAAGTTCAACACTTTTTCAATAATCGCCAATACTTATATAAGTATTCACCACCATTCTCAAAGATATACTTTGAAAACCATGCTCAGATATGATAAGTCGAGCCACCAAACACGCTTAACTTTATGTCGCGTTCTTTATAATCATTTTGACGATGCATCGATTTTAAAACTCAAAATGATCCACATGGCGGATGTATAGGCCTACATACATCCCCGTTATATTCTTTCCAAAACTTCATAGGACAAAGTCCTTACATTCATTTGGTGATGATAGATGAACAATTAACTTCCAATTAGAACAATCAAATCTATATTTGAAGAAACTTATGGTTCTTCTATACATTTCGCATCATCATTGACCCGGGATGGTCCAACCGGTCATGCCAATTACTACAATAATCTTGGCTCATAAACTATAAAATATATAAGATAAACTGCAGGGTAAAAACCCTAATTGCTAATTGGGCAATGGGCCTCTTATGGACTATATGGACATCCACTAATAATTATCCATAACACTCCTCTTGGATGTCCATACTATTAATACGCTTTAGAAATGTCACCTCATTAAAACCTTGCCAGAAAACCCGGTGGGACAAAACCATGGCTAAGGAAAAGAGTGCAGCAGATTATCTCCTCCGATGACTACATGTGTTGAACTCTTTGAGTTTGTGCACTCCAATGTTGTGGTTCAATGTCCAAAATGTTGAGGTTGAAGCGCCTTGGTAGATAGATACGCCAAATTGTCACTTGAACGAACTTTGATGTAACCTTCCTTGAATTAAGCAATGTATCCTTCCCAAAATTTCTGAATGGTTAGTTGAACTATCCACGATTGTTTGCTTTGTCTAACTCCATGAAATTTCAGTGCCGCCATTAGTAAAAACATATCCATTTTGATACCGATCATTGTGAGAATTAAACATATATCCCGTGATCCGCAAAACTAACTAAACTTGTTTTGATGGGTTAGTAAAGTTAAACCCACGCTTCTTGTACCTTTAAAAATATCGAAATATTAACTTTATTCCATTCCATGGAATTTGTTCAATTTGATCAATTACTATTCTCGAGAATTTTTAAATCATGACATGTGCTTCATGCATTCTATATTCCTTAAGGAATCTTAGCATAAAATGAGCTCTTGTATTATTATTTTAGACACGTATAACTTATTTCTCATATTGCCAGACATAACATCAATCTGTCTTTAACATTCATGTCTATGGATTTCAAGTTCCAAAAACCATATCTCATCAAGAGACTTTCATAGTTCATTAGTTATTTGTGTCTTTACATTCTTTGGCCATTCGTTTATAGAACTGCACTTCTTGCAGGTATCCAAGATCCTCACCTTACTTTTACAATATTTATCATGCGCATTATTTATACAATAGTATTATCGACGTCAATTCAGTTCTATTCGATTCCACACTCTACTAGACATTGTATTATGTCCTTTACTGAGATCTCATAGCTTTTCAGGTACCCGGGGTTTTTCAATTACTTTCATGTCTAGAACATTATGGGGTCTTTATTACCTCGATTCAACCATCTTAATTTTCTTGCTCCATTTTATCTCTTCATTCGAGGAATTTTATTTGGAATCGATTAGTCTATCACGTTGCAGACGTGCCATAGACTTACTACCAATCATTGGTTTTAATGTTGGGACACACATTGTGATTGGAGCACTAGCAGCGTATGTATGATTTAGTCACTTTATTTATGTCACTAACATGTCTGGCAATTACTAGATCTGGAATGTAAATTGTCCCTTCAAGTTCTTATATATTGGTGTGAGGATCAACATTTATATCATAATTCATTCCATATCTCTCGCTGCTCATTCTTCCCCTGAATGAATTATCAATTTCAACATCCCATTTTGCAAAATCTCACATGGGAAATATGGTTTGTGACCAAAACTATTCTCTTGGGGAGGATTCATTATAGATTAATGGCAAGATGCGAACTCATATGTTATAATATGCCCCATAAAATTAGAGTTTTGCTCTCACAATAGCACAATATTATTGGCTTTGCAATCAACTGAAACGTTTTATGAATGTTTCAACAAAAGCAATTCGCGTATGAACATGGGCAACTTTTATGTTCAACACTTATTCCAATAATCGCCCAATACTTAAGAGTATTCACCACGATTCTTAAACATACGATTTGGAAAACCTTGCTCGCATTTTTAAGACGAGTCACTAATCACGCTAACATAAGTTGCGTTTTGGTGATCATTTTGACGATGCATCGATTTTAAAACTCAAAATGATCCACATGGCGGATGTATAGGCCTGAATACACCCCCTTTATATTTTTTCCATAACTTTATAGAACAAAGTCCTTACTTTAATTTGGTGGTAATTTATGAACAATTAACTTCCTCTAAGAACAATCAAATCTATTTCTGGAAGAAACTTATTGTTCTTCTATATATTTAGCATCATCATTAAACTGGGATGGTCTAACCGGTCATGCCAATTGATACAACAACCTTGGCTCATAAACTCTAATTTATGACCACTATGCTTCAGTTGCATTTTTTTATGTAAATGTCGAATAACATGAAGATCTTAATACAACATTATATTTCTCCAATCAAACTTTTATAAGCTCTTTTAAGGCTTTTGCACAGTTCAATGTATTATTCAGATAATAAGCATTGCAAAAGAATAAAACATATACTTGTTAAGTTTCACTATTTACGAACACATACATGCCATTAAACAATTAACAATTAATGATATCTCATAAGCAAATCAAAACACGTTCGTAATTAAGTTGCACATATATGACAAACCGATGACACAATTTGAGTACAATAAAACATTCAGTACTTCATATACAACATATTAATAATAATTCTATGGCAATCTGCATAATGATTAGTCAAGAAGTAAAATTATGGTCTACTACACTCACCAATTAATTAAAACCCGAATAAATGTAAGTAAATCTATTAATAACAGGATTTAATGAACCACAATATTTGGTGTCACAAATTTAATCAAAGTTATTCCAAATAAATGACTTAATTTTTGATTCTATCGCATGTGTTTCATTTTTCTTGCCAACATGTCTTAATGACTAACTTCAAACAAAGAGTCTATATTCATATCAGTATTGCAATTAACTTGTTATGAATACAGAGAAAAATAATGCACATATGTAAACACAAAAGAATTAACATAGTGAAGAAAAAAAAAACATAAAAACAAATCTGTCGACAAACAAGTTTAAAAGACATGCTATAGTCTAAACAGTTCATCACTCAATTCTGAATTTTTCATAAACGTTGTGTAAATAACCACGAATACCCATAAAATTATATATAATGACATTAAGTTAGTACAGGGGTTAGTAATAGATCTTGTGATTGTTTTGATTTATCCATGTTCACGTGACATCTTTTCATGTATATATTAATGGTATATTAGTATGTCACTTATTATTATATTAACAAGTACTATATCATGAGGAAAACAGTTAAGTAAACTAGAACATATAACTGTAGAATATAGAGGGTTCGTGACATACCTTTAGGAACCGGAAAAAATAATACGGAATAATAATAATAAGTCTCATCTCTACTTGGTTAATTTGATTTTAGTTTCAATTTCATTGCCAAGTTTCATCCTTTGAACTTAAATGTATGTGATATTGCTTTTAATCAAGTTAGACTTGTATTCGTCTTAATTCGAAGGCAGACAAGCTATCTTTAATGAATCAAATATCTATCCAATTCACACTATTAAGATTCTCAAAAAATAAAATTATATTCGACTTTGATAAAAAAAAATACAACACAAACAACAACAACAGTGATCATATTTAATTTGATCATATTTAATTTGATTGGTATACTTAGATCATGTTATACAAATAATATTTATTAGACAAATAATATTAAACAATTAGTGATCATATTTAATGTATACATGCATATAATCATGCGAACAAAACCATCTGTAGAAATAAACATAATTATATAAATTATAAAGATACTAATTCCTCTATTCTTTATTCTTTACTATAATAATGATAATAATGATATGGACAGGCATATAAGAAATATCACATTAAATTATTTATTTTAATGTGTGCGTAAACCATTGCATGCTGCGGTTCATATATGTAAAGAGGGTTGAAGACATACCAGTGGTTGAAAACGAGAGAAAATATAAACGACCTAAAGCTTTTGAGCGTGCTGATAACGTGTTGGAAACAAGAATTGAAGGAATTCTTTTATTAATAATAATGTGGGAGATACATGGGGTATATATAAGATAAACTGCAGGGTAAAAACCCTAATTGCTAATTGGGCAATGGGCCTCTTATGGACTATATGGACATCCACTAATAATTATCCATAACACTCCCTCTTGGATGTCCATACTATTAATACGCTTTAGAAATGCTTCCTCATTAAAAACCTTGCGAAAACCTGGGACAAAACCATGGCTAAGGGAAAAGAGTGCAGTATATCTCCTCCTCGATGACTACATATGTTGAACTCTTTGAGTTGATGCACTACAATGTTGTGGTTCAATGTCCAAAATGTTGAGGTAGAAGCGCCTTGGTAGATAGATACGCCAAATTGTCACTTGAACGAACTTTGATGTAACCTTCCTTGAATTAAGCAATGTATCCTTCCCAAAATTTCTGAATGGTTAGATGACTATCCACGATTGTTTGCTTTGTCTAACTCCATGAAATTTCAGTGCCGCCATTAGTAAAAGCATATCCATTTTGAGACTGATCATTGTGAGAATTAAACATATATCCTGCATCTGCAAAACTAACTAAACTTGTTTTGATGGGTTAGTAAAGTTAAAACCACGTTTCTTGTACCTTTAAAAATATCGAAATATTAACTTTATTCCATTCCATGGAATTTGTTCAATTTGATCAATTACTATTCTCGAGAATTTTTAAATCATGACACGTGCTTCATGTATTCTATATTCCTTAAGAAATCTTAGCATAAAATGAGCTCTTGTATTATTATTTTAGACACGTATAACTTATTTCTCATATTGCCAGACATAACATCAATCTGTCTTTAACATTCATGTGTATGGATTTCAAGTTTCAAAAACCATATCTCATCAAGAGACTTTCATAGTTCATTAGTTATTTGTGTCTTTACCTTCTTTGGCCATTCGTTTATAGAACTGCACTTCTTGCAGGTATCCAAGATCCTCACCTTACTTTTACAATATATATCATGCGCATTATTTATACAATAGTATTATCGACGTCGATTCAGTTCTATTCGATTCCACAGTCTACTAGACATTGTATTATATCCTTTACTGAGATCTCATAGCTTTTCAGGTACCCGGGGTTTTTCAATTACTTTCATGTCTAGAATATTATGGGGTCTTTATTACCTCGATTCAACCATCTTAATTTTCTTGCTCCATTTTATCTCTTTATTCGAGGAATTTTATTTGGAATCGATTAGTTCATCACGCTGCGACGTGCCATAGACTTACTACCAATCATTGGTTTTAATGTTGGGACACATTGTGGTTGGAGCACTAGCGCGTATGTATGATCTAGTCACTTTATTTATGTCACTAACATGTCTGGCAATTACTAGATCTGGAATGTAAATTGTCCCTTCAAGTTCTTATATATTGGTGTGAGGATTAACATTTATATCATAATTCATTCCATATCTCTCGCTGCTCATTCTCCCCCTGAATGAATTAACAATTTCAACATCCCATTTTGCAAAAACTCACATGGGAAATATGGTTTGTGACCAAAACTATTCTCTTGGGGAGGATTCATTATAGATTAATGGCAAGATGCGAACTCATATGTTATAATATGCCCCATAAACTTAGAGTTTTGTTCTCACAATATTATTGGCTTTGCAATCAACTGAAACGTTTTATGAACGTTTCAACAAAAGCAATTCGCGTATGAACATGGGCAACTTTTATGTTCAACACTTATTCCAATAATCGCCCAATACTTAAGAGTATTCACCATTATTCTTAAACATACGATTTGGAAAACCTTGCTCGCATTTTTAAGACGAGTCACTAATCACGCTAACATAAGTTGCGTGTTTGATGATCATTTTGACGATGCATCGATTTTAAAACTCAAAATGATCCACATGGCGGATGTATAGGCCTGAATACACCCCTTTTATATTTTTTCCAAAACTTTATAGAACATAATCCTTACTTTAGTTTATGAACAATTAACTTCCATTGAGAACAATGAGAACATACAACTCAACCTTGAAGAACCCATGGTTCTTTTATACATTTCGCATCATTATTGACTCGGGATGGTCCAACCGGTCATGCCAATTACTATAAATATCTTGGCTCATAAACATATACTTTATGACCACACGTGCTTTAATTGCACTTCTCTTTTTATAAAATTCAAATAACATGGAGATAACAATAAATCATCACATTTTTCCGATAAAACTTATATAAACCCTCCTATTGCTCCATATGGTTCAATACGTTATTCGACTTAGCCAGATACAACATATATTATATAACAGGCAAGTTGCATAATATATATAATCAAGTAACTAATTATCTCACAAGCAAATAAAACTATATTAGAAGTCATAGATATAAATACATCTGTATTCAATATATTAATTTTCTTAAGCAACCTTCACAAAACAGTTATGCAATATATCTCATTATTAACATATTCACAAAAGTGATTCTCATATTCACATAACAATGTATCTTCACATAACATAAACATATGTGATTCTCATATTAGGGTTTATAACATAATCATATGTGGCCAAGGTCACTGAAAACTATTTGTAGCAATATTTAGAGGTTTCTCTTCCAACCAACTAAAAATCATATTTTCCAATAAACATAGTATGAGAAGTTAAGTCATCCAAATATAAACACATACATCTAATTAACTATAAGAACAATAAATTAATACTACTAAGTAATATGTATACAAGTGTCGATAGATATATATTTTTAATGTATATCGGTTAGGATTAGATGCTAATTGCTATTAGACATGGAAAAAAATCAAACAAGTTGTAGATCATAAGCTAATACGAGAAAACTTATCGTCATAGTTCACTTTATATAACGATTTATATATCGGATATTACTGAGAAATCAGATAGTGGTTTAGGTTTTAAATATTGTTCACATAATAATCATACAATGAAGAGAATGATCAAATTATAACAAAGAGTGATATCAGATTATAACTAGACTATATCACATGCATAGTTAACAGGCCCAAACATATAACCAATGTTTCAATACACTTTATAGATCTTATCTTTCTTGTCAAGGTATGTGGACTGTGAAGACTATTCTCATACAAATGTAGATAGGACAATGCATACATTAACTTCAAAGTTTTTCTCTATTAGCCAACAATTAAATTAACTTTAGCAATACAAGTCATGCTTATAATTGATGTTCCAAAGCTATTACTAATATGACTCAGGTTAATATGTTAATATGCTAAAATGTTATGATATAAAAATGCTATTGGACCAAACATCAAAGTTAGACATAACAACATTAACATAAGAGTTGTTTTACAATTGTGATTTTCGCTTTACAAATTCAAAACTAGATAACAAGATTAGATTATAACATTAAAAGAAGCATATAATGTACGATACACAAATTAAGTATAACTAACAAACATGCTGATGGTGTAAAATCATTATTACTATTTTTTTCTTGATTTAACTAACTCTACTCATGCATAAGTTTCTTTGAATTGATCAAATAATTCCATTTACTAAAACCATCTATTCGAAAATTCAAATATTATATTTTAGAATAAACATGATCCGTAGTAATTTAATAATACATATAATACTTTTACAAATCAACATTCACTTTTGATTAAACTATTAAAATATATTATACAAAAGTTTGCTTTGAGAGAAGCAAAATACAAATAATATCCACAAATAGCATTGTATACTACAAACACAATTAATCAATTAAAAATTAATCACCTCTTGCTTAATTTTAATAAAATCATACCACATGTATAGGAGAACACACAAACAGGAGATGATAACATAAATTAGCAAAGTAGTTAATACATATTTAACAAAGTGTAAACATATGATTCACAAGATTTTCAATATAATGCATACATAAACCATACAAGTACACAACAGTATATATAATGCATACATAAATCATACTAACACTGTTGTTTAATTTTGTCTATATTTATTGTTTATTAGTGGCATGAGTCATCACACCACCGCCAAACATTTGTCTTGTTATATGATTAAGAAATCAAAAGTCAATAACGACATAAATCCAAAATCAAAGATTTTAATGTAACACATGCACTGATGCACATATTCTTATTAACACAGTTTGTAAGTTAATATTGTTTGTCTAATATATATGATCAGTAATGTTTGATGTATAGCTTTACCGTACTATTAATATTGATTTTTTTTTGTCTTCAACCCTTTACACATATAATTTGTATTGTTTTTCTACTTTGATTCACTGTACGTCTTAAGCTATACTTTATATTATACTTTATATTATACTTTTGTCGTATGAGTAGTTGCAAATTTTTTTTCCTGTTTCGCTAAGGTATGTCACGGATTTTTAATATAGTACTAATATCGCGCTCATAATATATGCATGTACAGTTATACTCACGTGGCTTCTTTTTGAATGAGTATTTACAGTAAATTAAATATGTATTATATGCCATATTTTTGAATTGTTGATTGCTTAATTTGTTTCACATCGTAGATTGTTTTTTTTTTCTCTTTCATGTTGCTTTATAATTGTAATAAGTTTGATATTTAACCACCATTCAAATTAAATAATTGGATTCTTGAATTTAAAGATACTTCAACAATTAAAGAGCACTTATTTTAATATTGCATACCTGAAGAATTTGTTTAGAATTTGATAACACTCTATCTAGGTTTTGTTTGATAATGTATAATTATAACAGGTTTTATGATATCTATAAAACTTGTAACTCATCGTTTATGAAAATTTGTTATACGATCTTAATCCGTAACATAAAGTTTAGACCGCAATGTTCTCATGCGTTATGATGATTAAACTTTTAAGAACTTCTGTTTTTTTGTTTTGCGCTAATCTTAATTTGCTTTTAATAAGATTTATTGTAGGTTCTTTGCGAAAACATAAATAAACTAATATTAAATCAATTGCCTAAGTATTAAAGTGGAGCAGAATGGTGAGCCATTTGTAGTATTTGATCATTTACAATTTGTACTATATAGAAAAGGAGGTGTGATGTGATGCGTCTACTGTTAATTAGCTCTTGATTGTCAATATGAATTTCTTCATTGAAACATTTTTTTTGCCAAACGATTTGTTATCGCAAAGCACTATAAAAAAAATTAATGCTACGTCTAGACTTTCCAAGGAATTAAGTAAAAATAAATAAATTTATGAGACCATGAGTTTTACTGATGTCATACGTCTAGTCTATCATGCTCATTATATGATTAGTTTTATGCTTATTTGAATGCAAGTTGTTATATTAACATATTTGCTTATGATGCAATGTTAAACATTAGACAACTTATTTATGTGATAGAACTTAGCAGCGCCATATATTCTCTAATGTGATAAATTCATGTGCTTGTCGCTTTGCATAATATATCACGAAATTCACGCAAGTTAAATTGTCTATGTGATCTATGTGTATGTGATTGATGCCACGAATGTGATATGTGCTTGGTAATGTGACTAATGTGACATGACTTACTCTTTGATCTACGATTTTGCAAGTTAATTGGATAAGTTGATTGGTCGAATAATATCAAGCTTCCATAATAAAAGAAAGTTGTCTACTTTGGATAAGTTAAGGCAGATTAATCGTGACACCATATGAAGTATATGTTATGATACTCCCTATATATCATCTCATTGATGCACTATAGTCTATCATTTTAAAAAAGGTGTTTATATTATACGATGATGAAGTCATGTACGACTAATGCTATAAATAATTGATGCTTAATTGCTTCAAATTATGTAAAATAACGAGCTCAAATATATTACTATTAAACCTATTTTTTGAATATGCTCAACTCTACAAAGTGTATATGATGATATGATGATTGATGTAAGTGTCATGATATGAGAACTATTTTTCTCTAAATGTCAGAGTATATTAATTATCCTTTGTGGAGTAGGGAAAAGATGTGATGACCATAATCGTGGTGAATTTTGCAATATTGTTGTTAAGGTTGTGAGTGAATAAGGATTTTAATTGACTCAGATTATATTACATTCAGTTTGCCTTATATATTTATATATGTATTGAACATGTTTTCTTCTTTAATTATGGTTTAGGCTAATGTGCATATTATATTTAAAGCCTTGAAAATGCTTTGTATTAAATTATGTGGAACCATAATAGTGCTTATATAATTTGATTGGAGAAACAAAAGTATAAATGCAACGATGTATTAGTCCCTCCATATTATTTGACTATTAGATATTACTCGAGTGTTCTTGAAGCACATGTGGTCATAAATCATGGTTTATGAGCCAAGATTGTTTTATTAATTGGCATGACCGGTTGGACCATCCCGGGTCAATGAAGATGCGAAATGTATAGAAGAACAATGAGTTTCTTCAAAGATAGATTTGATTATTCTCATTGGAAGTTAATTGTTTATTTGTCACCACCAAATTAAAGTAAGGACTTTGTCCTATGAAGTTTTAGAAAGAATATAACGGGGATGTATGTAGGCCATGTGAATCATTTTGAGTTTTAAAATCGATGCATCGTCAAAATGATCACCAAAACGCAACTTATGTTAGCGTGATTAGTGACTCGTCTTTAAAATGCGAGCAAGGTTTTCCAAATCGTATGTTTAAGAATCGTGGTGAATACTCTTAAGTATTGGGCGATTATTGGAATAAGTGTTGAACATAAAAGTTGCTCATGTTCATACGAATTGCTTTTGTTGAAACATTCATAAACGCTTCATTGATTGCAAAGCCAATAATATTGTGAGAACAAAACTCTAAGTTTATGGGCATATTATAACATATGAGTTCGCATCTTGCCATTAATCTATAATGAATCCTCCCCAAGAGAATAGTTTTGGTCACAAACCATATTTCCCATGTGAGTTTTTGCAAAATGGGATGTTGAAATTGTTAATTCATTCAGGGGGAGAATGAGCAGCGAGAGATATGGAATGAATTATGATATAAATGTTGATCCTCACACCAATATATGAGAACTTGAAGGGACAATTTACATTCCAGATCTAGTAATTGCCAGATATGTTAGTGACATAAATAAAGTGACTAGATCATACATACGCTGCTAGTGCTCCAACCACAATGTGTGTCCCAACATTAAAACCAATGATTGGTAGTAAGTCTATGGCACGTCTGCAACGTGATAGACTAATCGATTCCAAATAAAATTCCTCGAATAAAGAGATAAAATGGAGCAAGAAAATTAAGATGGTTGAATCGATGTAATAAAGACCCCATAATGTTCTAGACATGAAAGTAATTGAAAACCCCGGCACCAAAAGCTATGAGATCTCAAGAAGGACATAATACAATGTCTAGTAGAGTGTGGAATCGAATAGAACTGAATTGACGTCGATAATACTATTGTATAAATAATGCGCATGATATATATTGTAAAAGTGAGGTGAGGATCTTGGATACCTGCAAGAAGTGCAGTTCTATAAACGAATGGCCAAAGAAGGTAAAGACACAAATAACTAATGAACTATGAAAGTCTCTTGATGAGATATGGTTTTTGTAACTTGAAATCCATACACATGAATGTTAAAGAAAGATTGATGTTATGTCTGGCAATATGAGAAATACGTTATACGTGTCTAAGATAATAATACAAGAGCTCATTTTATGCTAAGATTCCTTAAGGAATATAAAATACATGAAGCACGTGTCATGATTTAAAAATTCTCGAGAATAGTAATTGATCAAATTGAACAAATTCCATGGAATGGAATAAAGTTAATATTTCGATATTTTTAAAGGTACAAGAAACGTGGTTTTAACTTTATTAACCCATCAAAACAAGTTTAGTTAGTTTTGCGATGCGGATATACGCTTAATTCTCACAATGATCGGTCTCAAAATGGATATGCTTTTACTAATGGCGGCACCGAAATTTCATGGAGTTAGACAAAGCAAACAATCGTGGATAGTCATCTAACCATTCGAAATTTTGGGAAGGATACATTGCTTAATTCAAGAAGGTTACATCAAAGTTCGCTCAAGTGATAATTTACGTATCTATCTACCAGGCGCTTCTACCTCAACATTTTGGACATTGAACCACAACATTGTAGTGCATCAACTCAAAGAGTTCAACATATGTAGTCATCAGAGGGAGATAATACGCGCCAGTGGGACAAAACCATGACTAAGGACAAAAAGAGTGCAGCGCGTATTGCCTCCCTCTGATGACTACATCACTTGAGCTCTTTGAGTCGACGCATCCCAATGTTGTGACTTAGTTTCCTAAATGCTGAGGTAGTAAGTGTCTTGGTAAATAGATCCGCCAAAATGTCCCTTGACCAAACTTGTTGAACAATAATATCACCATTCTTCTGTAGGTCATGAGTGAAGAAGAATTTTGGTAAAATATGTTTCGTCCTATCGCCCTTGATATAACCTTCTTTAAGTTGAGCAATACATGTTGCATTATCTTCATGCAAAACTGTTGGTGCCTCATTCTCTAAAGAATTACCACATGATCTACGTATGTGTTGTATCACACTTCTTAGCCAAACACATTCTCAACTTGCTTCATGTATCGCTAGAATTTCTGCATGGTTGGATGATGTCGCTGAGATCGTCTGCTTAACTGAACGTCATGAAATTGCGGTTCCTCCACTTGTAAATACATATCCAGTTTGAGATCGACCATTGTGAGGGTCAGAAATTCTGGAAGATATGTAATCTTCTAATATAACTCAAATACCTCTAATCAGTATCTTATAAGATATGGACATCCATATTATAATTATCCATAACACTCCCCCTTGGATGTCCATTTGAGGATTATGCCTCGTTAAAACCTTACTAGATAAAACCCAGTGGGACAAAAATCTAGTGAAGGAAAAAAAATACATAATTCCTTTATACGCTCGGGGATGTTGCCTCATTAAAAACCTTGCCGGAGAACCCTATGGGGACAAAACCATGGTCAAGGGAAAAAGAGTGCAACGCGTATCTTCTCTCCCCTTGATGATCACATCACTTAAATCCCTTATAATAAACCAACTTCTTTAATGTCAATATAGTAGGTGTCTTGATAGAATATATATTTGATTCTCATATAAACAAGTGTTCTCCACTTAACCTTCACATATCAAGAAGGATTAAACTTATGTCATACTTATCATTATACGAGTACATCCTCATACTTCACAAGTTATATAGTATCAACGAATGCAAAGTAAATGATACATTATTTCATTTATGACCACTAGTGAGAACAATCAATGTTTATAACTATGACACCCATAAATCAATATTGTGATCATCATCTTTATAAGTAAAGGGGTCTTTCTTCATCAATTGACCTCATGAACGTGAGCGTCGTTTATCCATATAAAGATATATAGCATCTTTCTTTAGCTTTCATTATGAACAATGATTTCATCTTGTAGATGTTTAATTCATAAAACAAGACAAAACTTTGTATTTCATTTCAAAATATTCAACCGTCTTGAAAATCTCCTCACGAGTTCCATTCACATTTACCTCATCAAACCATATGTAACTTATACCATATTCAAATACAAATATCTTTAAAACTAACATGGGTAAATTTTGTTATTTCAGTGGCTCATTTTTAACCAATATCATATTTGCTTTCACCTATATAGTGATTTATTCAACTTGATCAAGTGTTATTCTTGAAAACTTTCTTATATGTTTTCAACATTTTAAATCACGAGACATGCTTCATGCATTATATATCCCTCATAGAATCTCAACTTCAAATGAGCTCTTTTCATTTTCTTTTAGACGCATATCAATTATTTTACATTGCCGACTTATACAACATTAAAATACATTATCCGATCCACCACATGTGAACATGCATCCGCATGATCATTTATAAGTCTTCGTAGTACGTGTGTGCCATCACTTATAACTTATGCATAATTTAATTTCGCTTTATCATAAAGATAGTTGCATATCCAATAAGTTTACATATTCATTTGTACGGACTTTAAGTCCCGAAGAACCATGTCTCATTACAAGAGACTTCACTCTTTTCATTACTTCTTTGCGTCTTTACATCTTTTGGCCATTCATTATACATATGCATTTCATGCGTGTATCCATGATCCTCACAATGATTATAGCGCTATCTAACTTATTTACATAATCATTACCATATGTATTATTGTATACAATATCACCATCGACGTCGATTCATTTATATTTCGATTCCACACTTTACTATAAATTGCATTATATCCTTTATTGAGATCTCATAACTTTTCACGCACCGGGGTTTTTCAATTACGTTCATGTCTAGTGTCTCTTTTGGAGACTATAATGGGTCTTTAGTACCTCGATTTGACCATCTTAATTTTCTTGCTCCATTTTATTTATTCATTCGAGGACTTTACTTGAATCGATTAGTCTATCATGTTGCGACCATGCCATAGACTCAATACCAATCATTGATTGTCATGTTGGGACATACATTATAATTGGAGCACTAGCGGCGTATATATGATCTAGTCACTTCTTTAAGTCACTAAACATGTCCGCAATTACTAGATCCGAATATAAATCGTCCTTGAACTTTAAGTTCATATTCATTAGTGTGAGGATCAACATTTATATCATAATTCATTCCATAGCTCTCACTGCTCATTCTCTCCCCCTGAATGAATTATCAATTTCAATATCCCATTGTTGTGCGTTGTGGTGGATTTACAAGAAACATATATCGCACATTTACAAAATTCTTGTATGGGAAACATATGGTTCGTGACCATAAACCATTTTATTGGGGAGTATTCGTTATATCTTGTTGGCATGATGCGAATTCTTGTTAAATCTTCGAAATAAACATGCCCCATTATAGTTATAGTTTTGTTCTCACAATTATTGGCTTTGCAATCAACTGAAGACGTTTTATAAACATTTCAACAAAAGCAATTCGCGTATGAACATGGGCTACTTTTAAGTTCAACACTTATTCCAATAATCACCCAACATATGGAAGTATTCACCACCATTTCCAAAGATACAATTTGGAAAACCATGCTCGCATTTTATAAGACGAGCCATTAATCATGCTAACATTTAGTTGCATCTTTGATGATCATTTTGACGATGCATCGATTTTAAAACTCAAAATGATCGACATGGCGGATGTATAGGCCTACATACATCCCCTTTATATTCTTTTCAAAACTTCTTAGACAAAGTCCTTCTGTAATTTGGTGATAATAAGTGAACAATGCACTTCCATTGAGAACAATAAAACTAATCAAATAACATTTGAAGAACTCAAGGTTCTTGTATATGGTTCGCATCATTATTGATCCGGGATAGTTCAACCGGTCATGCCAATAAATAATCCTGGCTCATAAATTCTAGTTTATGACCACATGCCTTGTTTTATATAAAAGTCAAATAATATAGAGACTTTTATGTCTTTCACACATAGTTTAATATAATATCCACATTAGCCTATAGCTTTATAAGAAAATACAATATAAATCAAATGTTTTACGTACATGCAAACATATAGAATTACATAATAAATAACTCGTGCATACCTGCCAAACTCAATTGCACAATTAGAACAACCAACAAAATTTGTATTTACCTCTGACAATATTCAGAGTAAGTAATGGCTTTGTATATTTTTGTTCATTCATAATCCAACATTTGTATAAAAATAATTATCGTGTTAATCAAGATAGTGTATAAGCAAATTATCTCTTGTGTTAATCATGCATTTAAGGCCTTATTCACATAAGCACTTAATAATAGCAGTGATTTTATTAAACAACTTATAAATTAAACAATAAATGATAGCATTTTACACTACAATTTATATACATAGGCATCATGCATTTGAAACATTGTAGTTTAAAGACTCTTTCTAAAGAATCATATAATTATAAGAGATCACTTGTATATCATAGAAAAAATTAGATGCTTAATCTTATCCATCGAGTCATCTAATTAGCGATGAATAAACCACGTCGTGTTTCAACTCAACCAAATTTGACAAAACATATGACAAACGATGTATTAACTAGCAAGATCAAACAAGTACGATACCAATAATTCACTAATCATTATTTAACTTTTGTAGCGTTCATTATACTTGCAATCAAAATGATAGTGAACTAGATTATAACAACACATAAGATCAAGAATTGAGGGAATGAATATGTTCTTCAATTGATTATAATGTATGAGATACAAACGGGTATATATAAAATAAACATTAGGGTAAAACCCTAATAGCTAATTGGGCCATGGGCTTCTTATGGGTTAATATGGGCATCCACATAATATTATTCATAACACTCCCTCTTGGATGTCCATATTATTAATACGCTTTAAGAATGCTGCCTCATTAAAAACCTTGTCGGAAAACCCATTGGGACAAAACCATGACTAAGGACAAAAGAGTGCGTGCGTATTGTCTCCTACGATGACTATATCACTTGAGCTCTTTGAGTCGTCGCATTCCAATGTTGTAACTTAGTTTCCTAAATGTTGATGTAGAAGTGCCTTGGTAAATTGATCCGCCAAATTGTCGCTTGAACGAACTTGTTAATATCACCATTCTTTTGTAAGTCATGAGTGAAGAAGAATTTTGGTAAAATATGTTTCGTCCTATCGCCCTTGATATAACCTTCTTTAAGTTGAATAATAAATGTTGCTTTATCTTCATGCAAAACTGTTGGTGCCTACTTTTCTGAAGAATTTCCATATGATCTACGTATGTGTTGTATCATACTTCTTAGCCACACACATTCTCGACTTGCTTCACGTATCGCTAGAATTTCTGCAGGGTTGGATGAAATCGCTGAGATCGTCTGCTTAACTAAACGCCCTGAATTTGCGGTTCCTCCACTTGTAAATGCATATCCAGTTTAAGATCGACTATTGTGAGAGTCATACATTATGTAAGATATGTAATCTTCTAATATAACTCAAATACATGTAATCATTATCCTATAAGATATGGACATCCATATTATAATTATCCATAACACTCCTCTTGGATGTCCATTTGAGGATTATGCCTCATTAAAACTTTACTAGACAAAACCCAGTGGGACAAAAATCTAGTGAAGGAAAAAAAATACATAATTCCTTTATACTGGGATGTTGCCTCATTAAAACCTTGCTTGGAAAACCACTGTGGGGACAAAACCGTGGTCAAGGAAAAGAGTGCAACGCGTATCTTCTCTCCCCCTGATGATCACATCACTTAAGCTCATTGAATCAAGGAATGCACCTTAATGTGTCTTGATAGAATCACATGAATAAATACTCTATACATGTTGTTCGCATATCCAATTTAAGGATTAAGATACGTCATACATCTCATTTAAGTACATCCTTGTACTTCACATATATACATTTTAGTATGACACATGTAAATTGATATTGTGATCATCATCTTTAAAAGTAAAGGGTCTTTCTTCATCAATTGACCTCATAAACATGAGCGTCATTTATCCATATAAAGATATATATCATCTTTCTTTAGCTTTCATTATGAAAAATGATTTCATCTTTAAGATGTTTAATTCATAAAACAAGACAAAACTTTGTATTTCATTTGAAGGTATTCAGCCGTCTTGAAAATCTTCTCATGGAGTTCCATTCACATTTACCTCATCAAAACATATGTAACTTATACCATATTCAAATAAAAATCTCTTTAAAACTAACATGGGTAAATTTTGTTATTTCAATGGCTCATTTTTAACCCATACCATATTGCCTTTCACTTATATAGTGATATATTCATCTTGATCATGATCAAGTGTTATCCTTGAAAACTTCCTTATATGCTTTCAGTATGTTAAATCACGAGACATGCTTCATGCATTTTATATCCCTCATGGAATCTCAACTTCAAATGAGCTCTATTCATTTTCTTTTAGACGCATATCGATTAGTTATCATATCGCCAGACTTATAAATATTAAATAGATTATTGGATCCACCACATGAGATCATGTCTCTATATGCAAAGTCTTTGCGAAAATATTTGTGTGCCATCAATTATGCATTAAATATAATAGTTTCAATACTTTGATTTCGCTCTCTCATAATGACCAATGCATATCCAATAATTTTACACATTCATATGTACGGACTTCAAGTCCGAGTAATCATGTCTCATCACAAGAGATTTTAATCTTTCATTAGTTCTTTGCGTCTTTACTTCTTTTGGCCATTCATTTATACATCTGCACTTTCTGCAGGTATGCTTCCATGATCCTCACCATGATTATAGCGCTATCTTATTTATTTACATAATCATTACCATATGTATTATTGTATACAATATCACCATCGACGTCGATTCATTTATATTTTATTGATTCCACACTTTACTAGACATTGCAATATATCATTTATTAATATCTCATAGTTTTTCAAGTACCCGGGGTTTTTCAATTACCTTCATGTCTAGTGTCTCTATAGGAGAA
This sequence comes from Chrysanthemum lavandulifolium, assembly GCA_022545495.1. NCBI lineage: Eukaryota > Viridiplantae > Streptophyta > Magnoliopsida > Asterales > Asteraceae > Chrysanthemum > Chrysanthemum lavandulifolium. The sequence goes on from CM040241.1 coordinate 207,565,272, forward strand.
TTATTATAGGGTCTTTATTACCTCGATTAGACCATCTTAATTTTCTTGCTCCATTTTATCTATTCATTCGAGGACTTTTATTTGGAATCGATTAGTCTATCACGTTGCAGACGTGCCATAGATTTACTACCAATCATTGATTTTCATTTTGGACATACATTACAATTGGAGCACTAGCAACATATATGATCTAGTCACTTCTATGTCACTAAACAAGGCCGGCAATTACTAGATCCGGAATGTAAATTGTCCTTCAAGTTCATATTCATTGGTCCGAGGATCAACATTTATATTATAATTCATTCCATATCTCTCACCGCTCATTCTCCCCACAATGAATTATCAATTACAACATCCCATTGTTGTGCGTTGTGGTGGATTTTCAATACAAGTTTCGCACATTTACATAAACTTTAATGGAAATATATGGTTCATGACCATAAACCATTTTATTGGGAGTATTCATTAATCTTGTTGGCATGATGCGAATTTATATTCATATTTTATAACATGCCCCATAATCTAAGATTTTTTCATAATTATTGGCTTTGCAATCAACTCAAGACGTTTTATGAACGTTTCAACAAAAGCAATTTATGCCCGAACTCGGGCTACATAAAGTTCAACACTTATTCCAATAATCGCCCAATACTTAGAAGTATTCACCACCATTCTCAAAGATATACTTTGGAAAACCATGCTCGTATATGATAAGTCGAGCCACTAAACACGCTAACTTTAAGTTGCGTCCTGCATAATCATTTTGACGATGCATCGCTTTTAAACTCAAAATGATCCACATGGCGGATGTATAGGCCTACATACATCCCCGTTATATTCTTTTCAAAACTTCATAGGACAAAGTCCTTACTTTAATTTGGTGGTGATAAATAAACAATTAACTTCCAATGAGAATAATCAAATCTATCTTTGAAGAAACTCATTGTTCTTCTATACATTTCGCATCTTCATTGACCCGGGATGGTCTAACCGGTCATGCCACTCAATAAAATAATCTTGGCTCATAAACCATGATTTATGACCACATGTGCTTCAAGAACACTCGAGTAATATCTAAAAGTCAAATAATATGGAGGGACTAATACATTGTTGTATTTCACATATCACATTCGTCGGCATCAATCACATACACATAGATCACATAGACAATTTAACTTTCGTGAATTTCGTGATATATTATACAAAACGACAAGCACATGAATTTATCACATTAGAGAATATATGGCGCTGCTAAGTTCTATCACATAAATAAGTTGTCTAATGTTTAACATTGCGTCATAAGCAAATATTTTAATATAACTATTTATTTTTACTTAATTCCTTGGCAAGTCTAGACGTAGCATTAATTTTTATAGTGCTATGCGATAACAAATCATTTGGCAAAAAAAAATGTTTCAATGAAGAAATTCATATTGACAAACAAGAACTAATTAACAGTAGACGCATCACATCACACCTCCTTTTCTATATAGTACAAATTGTAAATGATCAAATACTACAAGTCTACAAGTACAAATGGCTCACCATTCTGCTCCACTTTAATACTTAGGCAATTAATTTAATATTAGTTTATTTATGTTTTCATAAAGAACCTACAGTAAATCTTATTAAAAGCAAATTAAGATTAGCGCAAAACAAAAAAACAGAAGTTCTTAAAATTTTAATCATCATAACGCATGAGAACATTGCGGTCTAAACTTTATGTTACGGATTAAGATCGTATAACAAATTTTCATAAACGATGAGTTACAAGTTTTATAGATATCATAAAACCTGTTATAATTATACATTAGCAAACAAAACCTAGATAGAGTGTTATCAAATTCTTAACAAATTCTTCAGGTATGCAATATTTAAATAAGTGCTCTTTAATTGTTGAAGTATCTTTAAATTCAAGAATCCAATTATTTAATTTGAATGGTGGTTAAATATCAAACGTGATTAACATAGATGACTACATGAGTAGTAAATTTAAAGTAACTTACGGCATCAAGAAGATAAATCAATCATAGTATTATTACAATTATAAAGCAACATAAAAGAGAAAAAAACGATCTACGATGTGAAACAAATTAAGCAATCAACAATTCAAAACATATGGCATATAATACATATTTAATTTACTGTAAATACTCATTCAAAAAGAAGCCACGTGAGTATAACTGTACATTCATATATATGAGCGTGATATTAGTACTATATTAAAAATCCGTGACATACCTTGGCGAAACAGGAAAAGAAAATAATTTGCAACTACTCATACGACAAAAATATAATATAAAGTATAGCTTAAGACGAACAGTGAATCAAAGTAGAAAAACAAAACCGAAGTTTAAATACGTACAAATTATATGTGTAAAGGGTTGAAGACAAAAAAATCAATATTAATAGCACGGTAAAGCCATACAACAAACATTACTGATCATATTTATTAGACAAACAATATTAACTTACAAACTGTGTTAATATAAGAATATGTGCATCAGTGCATGTGTTACATTAAAAGATCATAAGAATATCATATTAAATTATTAAGTGAGTGCTTATTAAGAAACATAGCATGCCGAATCATATATGTAAAAGCTCGGAGACATACCTGTGAAAAACGAGAGAAAACAAAAAGTCAAAAACCTAAAGCTTTTAGAGCGTGCTGATAACGTGTTGTGAACAAGAATTGAGGGAATGAATATGTTCTTCAATTGATTAGAATGTATGAGATACAAACGGGTATATATAAAATAAACATTAGGGTAAAACCCTAATAGCTAATTGGGTCATGGGCTTCTTATGGGTTAATATGGGCATCCACATAATATTATTCATAACAGCTTTAGAAATGCTGCCTCATTAAAAACCTTGTCAGGAAAACCCAGTGGGACAAAACCATGACTAAGGACAAAAAGAGTGCAACGCGTATTGTCTCCCTCTGATGACTATATCACTTGAGCTCTTTGAGTCGATGCATTCCAATGTTGTGACTTAGTTTCCTAAATGTTGAGGTAGAAAGTGCCTTGGTAAATAGATCTGCCAAATTGCCGCTTGAACGAACTTGTTGAACAATAATATCACCATTCTTCTATAAGTCATGAGTGAAGAAGAACTTTGGTAAAATATGTTTCGTCCAATCGCCCTTCATATAACCTTCTTTAAGTTAAGAAATACATTATGCATTATCTTCATGCAAAATTGTTGGTGCCACATTCTCTTACTAAGAATTGTTGTATCACACTTCTTAGCCAAACACATTCTCGACTTGCTTCATGTATCGCTAGAATTTCTTCATGGTTGAATGATGTCATTGAAATCGTCGCTTAACTAAACATCATGAAATTGCGGTTCATCCACTTGTAAATACATATCCGGTTTGAGATCAACCATTGTGAGGGTCATCTTCAATAAAACTCAATTACCTCTCATCAATATCCTATAAGATATGGACATCCATATTATAGTTATCCATAACACTCCCCTTGGATGTCCATTTGAGGATTATACCTCGTTAAAACCTTACTAGACAAAACCCGGTGGGACAAAAATCTAGTGAAGGAAAAGAGTACATACTTCCTTTATACGCTCGGGGATGTTGCCTCATTAAAAACCTTGCGGAAAACCTGTGGGGACAAAACCGTGGTCAAGGGAAAAAGAGTGCAACGTATCTTCTCTCCCCGATGATCACATCACTTAAGCTCATTGATTCGATGAAATGCATATTAAAGTGTCTTATAGAATCACATGAATAAATATTCTCTACAAGTTGTTCGCATATTCATATTACCATATGTCATATACCTCATGCAAGTATATCATCATACTTCATAAGTTATTCATTGCCAACAAATTCAAAGTGAATGATATATTATATCATGTATGACCATTAGCGAGAACTTTAATTGTTCCATACGCATTTTAGTATCACACTTTTAAATCCATATTGTGATCATCATCTTTATAAATTAAGGGATCTTTTCGACATCACGTGACCTCATAAACATGAGCGTCATTTATCCATATCGTTATTTAGCATCTTTCTCTAGCTTTCGTTATTTTCAAGGATTTCATCCTTAAGATATTCAATCAGAAAAATTATCTTTTCTTTCAAGATTCAATTTCTAAGCATTCAATCGCCTTTGAAGCTCTACCAGAGTTCCATCAATATTCAAATTATCAAACTATATGAAACTGACATCATATTGAAGACCAAGTCTTCTTATAAAGTAACATGGGAAAATATATTTATTTTATGGCACAATTTTCGGTGAGTATATTCTAAGGCGATTATAACATATATGCCTAATAATATTAATTATTCAGTATAATCAAAGAATGTTCTCGAGAACTTTTCTTATATGCTCTAAGCATTAAAAATCACTAGCATGCTTCTTGCATTTTATATCTTCTAATAAAATCTCTATTCATTTATCTTTTAGACGCATATCGATCACTTATTATATTGCCAGACTTATTGGAGCCACCACATGAGAACATATCTTCTTATGATCATTTCCATGTCTTTATGAAAGTATTGTGTGCCATTAGTTATGCCTTATATACGAAAATTTCAATACTTTAATTTCACTTTCTCCTAAAGACCAATGCATATCCAATAATTTACACATTCATATATACGGACTTGAAGTCCCAATAACCATGTCTCGTCACAAGAGACTTTACTCTTTCATTTATTCTTTGCGTCTTTACATCTTTTGGCCACTCATTTATTCATTTGCACTTCCTGCAGGTATGCTTCCATGATCCTCAATATGATTATAGCGCTATCTTATTTATATACATAATCATTACCATGTGTATTATTGTATACAATATCACCATCGACGTCGATTCATTTATACTTTCGATTCCACACTTTACTAGACATTGCAATATATCATTTATTGATATCTCATAGTTTTTCAAGTACCCGGGGTTTTTCAATTACCTTCATGTCTAGTGTCTCTATAGGAGAATTATTATAGGGTCTTTATTACCTCGATTCGACCATCTTCATTTTACTGCTCCATTTTATCTCTTCATTCGAGGACTTTTATTTTGGAATCGATTAGTCTATCACGTTGCAGACGTGACATAGACTTACTACCAATCATTGGTTTTAATGTTGGGACACATATTTTAATTGGAGCATTAGCAGCGTATGTATGATCTAGTCACTTTATTTAGATCACAAAACTTGTCTGGCAACCACTAGATTTGGAATGTAAATTGTCCCTTAAACTTTAAGTTCATTTTAGTGTGAGGATCAACATTTTTGTATCATAATTCATTCCATATTTCTCATGCTCATTCTCCCCAAATGAATTATCAATTACAACATCCCATTGTTGTGCGTTGTGGTGGATTTTCAATCAGAGTTCAGCACATTTACAAAAACTTTATATGGAAACATATGGTTTGAGACCGAAACCATTCTAATAGGGAGAATTCATTATTAATTGTTGGCAAGATGCAAATTCATATTTTATCATTTAAAATTACATGCCCCATAAATTAACAGTTTTGTTCTCACAATTATTGGCTTTGCAATCAACTGAATACGTTTTATGAACGTTTCAACAAAAGAAATTCGCCTACGAACATGGGCTACTTTTAAGTTCCACACTTATTCCAATAATTGCCCAACATATGGAAGTATTCACCACCATTTCCAAAAATACAATTTGGAAAACCATGCTCGCAATTTATAAGACGAGCCATTCATCACGCTAACCTTAAGTTGCGTCTTTAATGATCATTTTGACGATGCATCGATTTTAAAACTCAAAATGATTCACATGGACGGATATATAGGCCTACATACATCTTATTTCCAAAACCTTATAGGACAAAGTCCTTACTTTAATTTGGCGGTGATAGATAAACAATTAACTTCCATCGAGAACAATGATAACAAACAAATCAACCTTGAAGAACCCATGGTTCTTTTATACATTTCGCATCATTATTGACTCGGAATGGTCCAACCGGTCATGCCAATTAATACAACAATCTTGGCTCACAAATTTATACTTTATGACCACATGTGCTTCAATTGCACACAGCTTTTGCCTAAAATCAGATAATTTAAGGAATTTGTTGCAACATCACATTCTCCGATCAAATCTATAAAACTCTTTATGACTTTTATATAGTTCAAAATAGTGTCCACATTAGCTCATAACATTATCATTAAACAAAACATATTTCATATTGGTCAAGTTACACTATTTGTGAAGCACATACATTGCATAATCAATTAAACAAAAAATCGAAAATAAATGACAAGAATATATCACATCGTAAGAACATTGCGGTTTCAGCAAACATAACGATAGTATGAGTTTTGCTTATGCTGATTTTCTTTGCAGTTATCTTGCCACATCAATGGTGGCCTATCATATTTATAAAATATTCATAAAACACACACTATACTAATTAAATCAACCACATTTATAATCAAAATCTTGATACTTTTAAGGAGAATCAACTAAATTAGTTTCGCATTTTCACACATGTTCATTAATTTACTCATTTACAGCTAAATATAGACTCAAAACTATTCTCACTATCATTTTCAAATTACAATCTTATCGTAAATACCTTGCTTGTGAAAATCCAGTCAAACACTCACATAACATTTATAGTCAAATAAACTACACCTGTTATGTAACTCAGTTACATATGACAACATGTTTCTTATACATTGTTTGATAAACATTATTATATTGTTTTTCTATAACTTATCTCGCCTTGTAACTTAATAAGTTAATCTAATAGGTATCATATATTTTTAGTTTTGCTTGGTTTACGTTTCGTTGCCATTGTTAATCAAGATTTCCATAACCTTATAGCATTAATTATTATATACTTACGTTCAGATTTCATCCAATCTATGCTAATGTGTAACTAAAGATTAGATTATCAAATTAATGAAAAATTAAAGATGCTTCTTAAACATTGATTTAACCATGCATGAAAACGAGTTATGACAAAAATAATAGTGCATAAGTATCAAATTTCATAGGCACAATCGACATTAAGATGGCAAATAATTAAACTAGTCACATCAACATAACAACTTATATAAAGTCACATGAACATAACAACTTATATAAGAACGCCAAATTATGACAATAAACATGGTGCATCATGTAATTAGTTCCTTATTAAATCTTAATAATCATTATTTTAAATATGCAAAATATTATATAAGATCTCAAATATCTTAAGAAAATTGACATTTAAGATATGACAGTTACAATAAAAAAATTTTGCTCATGCTAAATATCTAGAAGATCATAGTAAAACGTTTATATATAAACACCAAAATAAAATTAACGTAAAACGGATAGCATGCCTATCATATATGAAACCCATGACAAATATAATAATCCATATAACAACAATACCGTCTTAGCAAGATAGCATAGTGTCACTCGATAACTTGCTAGGCATTATGTTATAATACAAAATAAAAGAAACATAATAATTTCATACGAGTCATATACAGTTTATGAAACCTTTAATCCCAATGACAATGATTTTTAAAAAGGAACCTTCAACGAAGGTAGTTAAATATTTAGATAACTATTTTTTTTGGGGATAAATATATTAATGACACTCTTGGTATGAGTTTTGCACTTCGTTAACGATGTTTTACCATGATTATCATTATCATTGCATGTAAAATTTATTTTGTATATCTAGTATGCGATTGGAATTGTAGCTCACATAAAACTTGGTATGTTGTAGAGAACATGAATTGTGTATTTGATATATATTGGTGCATATTATAATTATTATAATTTAGAACTGATCGATATGCCTATTTGTGTAACTTGATTAACTTGTAACTTGATAAATACTACTTACCTTGATGTCAACCCTTGCATGATTAGAGAGTTTATTTATCACGTTGAAATTAACAGATGTTACTATGTATGACTTACATGTTTTCTCATGTTCTCTTATATATGATCTTAAGTTTGCCTGAGTCTACTTTTATATAAACTGGTTGTAATTTGTATTTAACCTATATTTTGATATGACTCAAAAACAATATACAATTTATATATGTTCGTGTGCTAATCAAATTTTGAGTTCAATCCATGTAAACCGCTAAGTAATTATGTCTTGATGTTTGAACGCTAAAAAAAATCACTATCATATACATTAAATATATATTACTTTATGAATTCGAAACTACTATTATCTTGCTTTCTAATTCTAAACTTGTTTGTACGAAAATAGTCTTCACAATATGATGACAAAGAAAATAAGACATGAGAAACATACAAATATTTACTTGGAATGTACGTGTTAGGTCAAATATATGACATAATGTTATATATGATTCTTATAAAGCTCGTTAAAAACTATTACCTGATGTGTGAGATTTAAAGTTGGTACATGTGTTAGGTCATGTGGTTACTTCTTAATCATTTTATGCGAATACAAGATTATATATTGTGACTTTTGACAATGATGAAGAAAAGTATTGAAGTGACATTTTCTTATGGCTAATAAATGGGTTGAGTTATTAGAACGGTGCCTATTTTTTTATTAAGACCCCTCCCCTAGTTTTTTTGTATTTTTTTGTATTTTTTTATTTTTTTATTTTATAATTTTGTTTATATCAAAAGCTATAAACCCGAAAATGCGAATCAGAATATAAAATTTAATAAGTAAACGCTTAAACCGCCGTAAATACAGAATGAACCCGACAAAACTCGTTGTCTTGAAAATGGAAGGACAAAGGAATATTCCTGGATGGATGTGACTCATAGGGAGGGTTCCAATAGTGTATCCCTAATAAATTTCTAAATGGGCTTCTGTTCAAATATCATTAAACCCGTCGAACATGCTCCACAATTTAAAATAAATATGAAAAGTCATTGTAAAGATTTTGATACAGATGTGTTTAAAGTAAATGAAACCGAGTTTATTATGTGTCTTGTTTATCATGAAATTTTATTTGTTTGCATGTAAGACATATGATTAATTGATTATGGGTTTTATTATTTGATAATGTTATAGGATAATGCTAACATTATATTAAACTATGTGAAAATTGTTAAAGTGCTTATATCATTATGACTGGAGAAATGTGATGTTGTATTGAGATCTTTATTCTCTTGATGAAGTATAATTTGGTATATAACTTGTTTTATAAAGTCATCTATGACGTCAAATTTTGCTTATATGCTCTTATATTTGCATGGTCGCAACTTGCTTGAGTTAAATTGTGTAAAGTCTGGCAACAATTAGCATCTAGTATTTACGTTGATATGCATTAAAGTGATATATGGTTTGCCTACTCCGGTGTGCTAATCGAAGTTGGTGTTATTTGAGTTGATTCCACAAACATAAAATCTTACATATGTGAAAATAGTCATTAACACATAATTAGCAAAGTAAATAATTAATGCATTTAGCAAAACAATCGCTAAGTTGCTTATTTGTGATAATTTCACAAAAATGCTTTCGTACCCTCTATAAATAGACATGAATGATATGACCTATTGTTGCAAGATTTTAAGTTGATGAATAAGAGCATCTACTATGATAAACCTTGTACAAAAGTTTATATAATAAAATATCATTAAATTTTATACCTTTTGATATTATAAACCTACATTCACTATGGTATAAACCTTTATAATTTCATAAAATGTCTTATAGAACAAAATGCATTAAATGTATTGAGCTTATAAAGAGGTTCAAGAATTAGGACCTCTTCATGCCATATAGATATGAAATGAGTTTCCACTATGGTTAAGATGAAACATAAACCTTTTCAGGTTTTTAGACCTTTTCATAAACTCACTATAGTGGATGCCCTAGGCCAATTGGTTACTTAGTAATTCATTTATGTGAAGATAAGGTTATTTATGAGGATATTTTTTATGCTGAATTGATATTTCTTGCTTACCGAAGTACTATGTTCTCCATATTATTCGATTTTTAGAAATAAGTCAAGTGCAATCGAAGCAGATGTGGTCATAAACAAGAGTTTATGAGCCAAGATTATTTATTGGCATGACCGGTTGGACCATACCGGATCAAGGATGATGCGAACTATATACAAGAACCATGAGTTCATTGTGATTTGATTATTTTTATTGTTCTAAATGAAAGTGCATTGTTCATGTATCATCACTCAGTTAAGTAAGGACTTTGTCCTATAAATTTTAGAAAAATATCAAGGGGATGTATGTAGGCATATACATTCACCATGTGGATCATTTTGAGTTTTAAAATCGATGCATCGTCAAAATGATCATCAAATACGCAACCTAAGGGTAGCGTGATTAATGGCTCGACTTATAAAATGTGAGCATGGTTTTCCAAATCATATTATTGCAAATGGTGGTGAATACTTTCAAGTATTGGGCGATTATTGGAATAAGTGTTGAACTTAAAAGTAGCCCAAGTTCATACGCGAATTGCTTTTGTTGAAACGCTTATTAAACGTCTTCAGTTGATTGCAAAGCCAATAATATTAAGAATAAAAACAAATTAGTCTATGGGGCATGTTATAACATATGAAATTCGCATCTTGCCATTAATCTATAATGAATCCTCCCCGTTAGAATGGTTTTGGGCACAAACCATATTTCCCATGTGAGATTTTATAATTGTGCGATATAGTAAATCCACCACTACATACAAAATGGGATGTTTAAATTGATAATTCATTCAGGGGTAGAGAATGAGCAGCGAGAAATTTGGAATGAATTATGATAACATAAATGTTGATCCTCACACTAATGAATATGGACTTTAAGTTAAAGGGACAATTTACATTCCAGATCTAGTAATTGCCAGACATGTTTAGTGACCTAAAGAAAGTGAATAGATCATATATATACGCTGCTAGTGCTCCAATTAAATTGTGTGTCCCAACATTAAAAACCAATGATTGATAGTAAGTCTATGGCACGCCTGCAGTGTGATAGACAAATAGATTCCAAATAAAAGTCCTCGAATAAACAGATAAAATGGAGCAAGAAAATGAAATTGGTCAAATCGAGGTAATAAGACCCCATAATAGTCCTTTAAAGAGACACTAGACATGAAGGTAGTTGAAAAACCCTGGGTGCATGAAAAACTATGAGATCTCAATAAACGATATATAATGTCTAGTAAAGTGTGGAATCGAAAAGTAATGAATCGATGTCGATAGTACTATTAGTTTGACAATGTGCACTGTAATGATTATGTAAATAAATAAGATAGCGCTATAATCATGGTGAGGATCATGTAATCATATATGCATGAAGTGCAGCTGTATAAATGAGTGGCCACAAGATGTAAAGACGCAAAGAAGTAATGAAAAGGGTGAAGTCTCTTGTGATGAGACATGGTTACTGGGACTTGAAGTCTGTACATATGAATGTGTAAAATTATTGGATATGTAGCGATTTTTATGAGAAACTGAAGTTAAAGTATTGAAATTTTCGTGTTTAAGGCATAACTAATGGCACGGATATTTTCGTAAATACGAAAATAATCATGAAGATATGTTCTCATGTGGTGGATCCAATAATGTATATAATATCTATAAGTCTGGCAATATAATATGCGTCTAAAATATAAATGAATAGAGATCATACAAGAATTTATTATAGGATTTGAAATGCATGAAACATGCTAGTGATTTTTAATGCTTAAAGCATATAAGAGAAGTTCTCGAGAACACTACTTGATTGTATTGAATTAATCATGTTTGTGACATACGTTTAATGATTGCCTTAGTGTATAGTATTGTGCCAAATAAAGAATTATATTTGCCTATGAAACTTTATAAAGATATCTAGATTTGAATATTGTTTAAGTTTCATGCAATTTGATTTATGATTATAAAGGCAAATGAATGCATAGAAGTTGAATTTGAAACAAAGACACATGTTGTCTTAGCTTATGATTGAACATCTAAAGGATGAAATATGTGTGCATCATGAAAACTAATGAAAGATGCTAACTATCCTTATATGGATAAACAACACTCATTTTTATGAGGCCACATGATGTGCATTTTTATGAGGCCACATGATGTGGAAAAAGCCCCTTGATTTATAAAGATGATAATCACAATATCGATTTAAAAGTGTCATACTAAAATGTGTATGAAACATTTATGATTCTCGCCAATGGTCATACATGATATAATATATCATTTGAATTAATTGTGTTTGCAACTAATGACTTATGAAGTATGATGATGTACTTGAATGAGATGTATGACGTATGTTAATCCTTAAAAATGGATATGCGAACAACATGTAGAAAATATATATTCATGTGATTCTATCAAAACACTTTAATGTGCATTTCAGTGACTCAATGAGCTTAAGTGATGTGATCATCAGGGGGAGAAAAGATACGCATTGCACTCTTTTTCCCTTGACCATGGTTTTGTCCTTACAGGGTTTTCCGGCAAGGTTTTTAATGAGGCAATATCCCCAAGCGTATAAAGGAGTTATGTACTCTTTTTCCTTCACTAGATTTTTATCCCACTGGGTTTTATCTAGTAAGGTTTTAACGAGGCATAATTCTCAAATGGACATCCAAGGGGGAGTGTTATGGATAAATATGGTATGGATGTCCATATCTATTAGTATTAGTAGTTATCTTAATTAGTGAATTGTATCTTGTGGAATACTCCATCTTGTATTATTGCCACTGACTTGATATAAACAACTTAACTGATGTTTAATTCACATAGGTGTAACTCGTAATACGTCCAAGCAAACTAAGTCATGTATATAACATGTTTACAGCGATTAAGATCGATAACCCAAAGCACATGTCTACATGCATGATGTGAATAGGTAACCACTATAATTAATATACTCGTGCGACTAAGTAAGCCTTAAACATTTTTTTCTTTTTTTCTTTTTTTTTCATCGTGGTGAGCTATCCCAAAATCACGAGTCACACAAAACTATATAAAAAGATCAAGAATACCAAGAGCAATCAAGATTTTTAGGTATTATATCGAATTTTAAATCGTAGAAGCCAACTCAAGATAACCAGATCACAATAAAAGATGTCATCAAAATTATATAGTCTAAAATTCAATAAATCTTATATAAAGTAATGGTTATTTTAGTAAACAAATTAGCCATAATATCATCACGTATAAAACATTGAGCCACTGATCTAATAAATTACGAAGAGATATGCCGTGTTTAAAAAAAATACGAAGAGATAACTAAGTGATCCAATAATCATTAAAAGTAACAAAAGACATGGACCATGAATTATATATCAATCATGAATTAATATGGCACATAACTATATATAGGTGACAGTACCTAAACAAATACGAATGGATACAGAATGGATACAGGGGGTTCAAGACGTACCTTCTTCTTATTCATCGATAGAGTTTTTGTGCTCTGCAAATCTAAAATAGATTAAGGAGCGTGCTGATAACGTGTTGTGAACAAGAATTGAAGGAATGAAAGTATTCTTCAATTGATCATAATGTATGAGATACAATAGGTATATATAAGATAAACATTATGGTTAAAACCCAATAATAATTAATCGGTAGAACTTTTATGGGTTATATGGACATCCACGTAATATTATACATAACAATTATATATTTATATGTTTATATGGTATTTTAAAAACAATTTAGAGTATTATAGAAAGTTCATATGTGCAATAATCTAGAGTCGTTCAACGTGGAGACTCGAGTCTATAAATCAATACTCTATATTTCACTTGTATCAAAAGTAGTATCCATTTCATTAACTAATTACTAGCCGAAATTGACAATAAGTCGAATATCCAATTCAGTTAGCATAGAAAAGTCAAAACCATGATAAAGTGTTACAAACTTTGTTATAGCTTAGACTTACCATTAATACTTTTTTTTTATATATATAAAATGATAGTTTTTACTTTTAACTAATTAGTTGAGTAAAATTATTTCAAATTGTAAAATCTTCTGAGAATATCCTCAAAGAAGATGGTTTTGTAACCAAATTTAGAACTTTAATTATTAAAACCTCACCAAAAAATTATATAACTTTTGTAAAAACACTCAAATGGTAAGATTATGATAAAATATCCTTAAAAAGAGATGCCTTAACTAATATAGTAATATAATTTCATTTTTCCGCCTCAACTATTAAATAAAAGCAAAACAATTTGATAGTATGGTCCGAATTAAACGAATACCGAAACGATATACAATAAATTTGTTATATTTATTTTTAGTATGAGTAGTTTGATAAACTTGATCAAATTTCTCTCTCTCTCTCTCTCTATATATATATATATAGGGGAGTGTTCTTGTAGTGACCACCCTTAATATAAAAACAATAGGAACCATTTTGGACCGTTAGATGTATCATTATACATTTGATCTAATAAAAACTAATTTAAATGAGTTTAATGGCATTATTGTAATAAACATTAAAACTAATGGCAATCCCGTAACCCATTTGATGAGTTATTGTACCCACGTTAACATGTTGAATTCATTTCCTCATTTTTAGTTATTTGGTAGAGTTTGTAACTAAGTTCTTTCTAAATGCGTGTGCCAAATTATTTTTGATGAGATGATATGTTGTATATATTATTAATATAATATTTTTCTCCAAATCATTAATATTTATTATTTAACAAATATTGATACATTACACAAATTTATAACTAAAGACTACATTAGTTGTTCAAACTGAAATCATCGTATACGCATATAATGATATTATGTTATAATTCTTTTATGACACATTGAAATTTTAATATTCTTTTAGTGATACAAAATTTCGAAATACATTAATAGTGACACACTAAAATTTTAATACATTTTTAGTGATACATTAGAAATTTTTAATACATTTTTTGTGACACACTATGTTTAGCATACAACTTTTCTTGACATATAGTGACACACTAAAATTTTCTTATCGTTTGCGTGACACACAAATGTTAATGACACATTTTGTAACAATTTAATTCTTTTGACATACTTAGTTTCATTATACATTCTTAGTGACACATTAAATTTTTGACACATTTTTGTTTCACACTTAGTCATTTAATACAAGGTTTAAGTTTATTAAATAATAGCGTCTTTCTCGATGTCTGGAGTATAGTACTGTGTGCTTTTTCAGAACCCGGTTATGTGGTGTCTTTTTTTTTTCGTGTATCGATATGGTCACAAAGCGTCATACGTGGCCAAGTAAATAGATCGAAACTTACGTGGAATTTTTGTTGTTTTCTTTTTTTAACCCTTTACACATGGTTGTTGAGTCACTTGGGTTTGTGTGGCGCGATTGCCAAGTCAATTGGCTGCCTGCATTGGCTTGCCTAAGTTGAAAAAATAAAAAAAAAAAAAAATTTAATTTGGAAAAAAAAATTAATTTTTTTAAAAAAATTTACGTTTAAAAAAAAAAAAAAAAAAACCTTCGTTTTTTAAAAAAAAAAAAAAAAAAAAAAAACCTTTACGTTTTTCAAATAATAGTTTATTAGTTAATCCTCAGTTAATAATAGTTTTCACCTTTTTGTCAGTTTTATCTGTTTTAGTTCGTTTTTATCCGTTTCACTTTTTTACGTTTTATCCGTTTTCATTCGTTTTTTATAGTTTTTCCGTTTTCTTCGTTTTATCCCTTTTCTTATGTTTTGTCCGTTTTCTTACGTTTTATCTGCTTTTCTTAGATTTTTGTCCGTTATTCTTACGTTTGTCCGTTTTAATGCGTTTTATCGGTTTCATCTGTTTTTTTCTTTTTAGATTTTTACATTTTGTCCGTTTTCTTTCGTTTTTGTACTATTTCAACATATTGAAAATTTTTCCAAAGAAAAAATAGGAAATTTTTTCATTTTCAAAATAATATTTCCAAGCGTGTAATTTTTCATTTTTATAAAAACGTAAATTTTTTTAAAAATAAATTTTTTTTTCGATTTAAAAAAGCGTAAGGTTTTTTTTTTTTTTTTTAAGCGTAAATTTTAAAAAAAATTAATTTTATTTTTTTTCCACGTGGGCAAGCCACGTCACACAAACCCAAGTGATTGGGCAAGCCACGTAGATTGGAGAAAGTATAGGTACCATATCGACACGAGAAAAAAAAGTACACTACCTAACCAGGTTGCAAAAAAATCAGTCTATATCGGTGCATTGGAGAAAGTGCGTGTTATTTAATAAACTTAAACCCTTAATACATTTGTAGTAACACACTAATTTTTAAAGATATTTTTATCAACAATCAAAAATTTACAATACACTTAGTTCATAATACATTTATAGTGACACACTTAATTTCTAACATTTACGTGATAAACTATTAGCGGAAATATTGATACGACAAAAAATCTAGTGACACACAACAAATATTGACGCTATCGTATCGGCAACAACAATAGACCAGAATTCACGTGTTTCAATATGTAAATACATGTACTCATAAACTTTGTACATAATCTCCAATCAACCAAAATTAAAACCTACGTCATTGACTGCACCTGTTATTACCAAAAAAAATAACATTTAGATCTTATAACAAAAAAGGTATTTAATAAAAATCTCAAACACAAGTCTTGAAATCGTAATAACATGAACCATCAATGAATAAATGAGCAATCTTGCATCACAAACGATGGCATGTCTCCTATGACCTATCACTGTATCACCATCACCATCAACATGCACCACCCATCCATTATCATTTTCAACTTGTATAAAAAGCGACAATCGACATTTAAACCCGAAGGGCGGTGAAGCAGTAGCGCTTTACGGATGCGAGGCTAGACTTTTCCATGAACAATCATATCGTTGTAGTGTGTAATCTGTTATTCCAAACCCAATAGATAAAGAGGTTCGATGGTAGTGGCGAATGGTGATATAAGGATATGGTGTTTTATATGAATGATCAATACAAGACGGTTTTTATAGGGATGTGGGAGAAATAAGGAAGAACCAAATTTACTATATTGCCCTTTTATTTTGTTTGTAATTTTTATTTTAGTTTAAATATGAAAATCCATGTCAATTATTGATTGGTTCATATTGTTTTTATCTTAAGGTTGGTCACCACATGAGCATATATATATATATATATATATATATATATATATATATATATATATATATATATATATATATATATATATATATATATATATATATATATATATATATATATATATAGGGCGCATTTATGTGAGAAGTCAATTTTAGTGAGCGAGAAGAGATCCTAGCCTCCATCTAACCCTCATTTTCTAGATCTAATGGCTAAGATTAGCCTAAAATTTACACTAACCAAGGGCAATTATGTAATTACAAACAAATATCTAATATATAAAGAAAAAACACACACTGGGAGTAAAACCGAACGTGAAAACACAGATCTTTTCTCTCTCGACCTAACTAACTTCCAGTCACAACTACCGCCATTAAATCCATCGCTTAACCGTCAAATCGAACCACCAAATCTATTCACCTTCTTCTACCTTCGTTAACTAACACCACCGACGTCAAACTGTCGTCAAATTGCCGGAATTTACCGTTGTTAAACCGCCATTCAAAACATTATGCCACCTCCATTAAACCGCTCCATGTCACCGTCTTTCAACCAAATCAATCAACGGAATGTAATTGAAGAAGATATGAATATATATGAATCTGAATCAGACGGAGATGAAATCACGGATATCACCGGAACATCACCAGAAACCACATAGATATCAAGTAAAAATCATATTTTACTAAAATTTAATTAATTTTTATAAATAATTATTTAGAATTGTTTTAATTATTAATTGATTTAATTTTAACAGTTTTAGTGTAATTAATTTTAGTTAAATTATCTTCACATGTGAAGATAATCATTTAGGCGATTTAAGTGCAAATTAATCTAGTTATATTATCTTCACATGTGAAAATTATTATTTAGGAATGAGTTTTTGATGCAATTAGGCGATTTAAGCTTTGATTACATTAGGGATTTTGTGGTTACAAGTGCAAATAAGTCTTGTTATTAGTATCTTCACATGTGAAGATAATGATTTAGCAACGAGTTTTTGATGCAATTAAGCGATTTAAGCTTTGATTACATTAGGATTTTTGAGGTTATAAGTGCAAATAAGTCTAGCTATTAGTATCTTAACATGTAAAGATAATCATTTAACAATGAGTTTTTGATGCAATTAGGCGATTTAAGCTTTGATTACATTAAGATTTTTGAGGTTATAACTGCAAATAAGTCTAGTTATTAGTATCTTCACATGTGAAGATAATCATTTAGCAACGAGTTTTTGATGCAATTAGGCGGTTTAAGTTTTGATTACATTATCTTCGCGTGTGAAAAAAATCAGAAAGTAATGGATTTTGAGGTTATAATTTCAAATAAGTCTAGTTATAGTATCTTCACATGTGAAGATAATCAGTTAGGAATGAGTTTTTGATTTAATAAGGCGATTTAAGCTTCGATTACATTATCTTCACGTGTGAACAAAATCATAATAAGCACAGTGATTAGTATCTTCACATGTGAAGATAATCTTTTTGGAGTAAGTTTTTGATGCAATTAGGTGATTTAAGCATTGCTTACATTAGAATTTTTGAGATTGTAAGTGCAAATAAGTCTATTATAGTATCTTCACATGTGAAGATAATCATTTAGCAATGAGTTTTGATGCAATTAGGCGATTTAAACTTTGATTACATTTTCTTCGCGTGTGAAAAAATCCAGAATGTATTGAATTTTTGAGGTTATAAGTGCAAATAAGTCTAGTTATGCTAGCTTCACATGTGAAAGTTATAATTTATGAATGAAGTTTTGATGCAATTAAGTCTAGTTATAGTATCTTCGCATGTGAAAATAATCACTTTGGAATATGTTTAGTCTGGTTATAGTAGTAATTAATTTATTGTTTTCAAATATGTTGAAAAGTTGTTTATTATAAGAAATTGAATTTTTTTGAAGGTATACATTATATAAAACAAGACGATTCAGATATATGTGAAGAAATTGAAGTAGAAAAAGGAATTTTTCTTTACAAACCAATTATTGACGAATCTGAGAAACCGAAAATTGGAAGCGAGTATACAACAGTTGATGAGTGTATAAGAATGTATGAAAACTATGCTGAAAAAGCAGGGTTTAGTGTTAGGCTTTCAACACAGATATTCTGAAAAGTGGTATTTTAGAAAAGGAATATTTGGTTTGCAACAAAGAGGGATTACCAAAATGTGTTAAGAAGGATACTATGAGTGAAGAAACTAGTGAAACTCAAATTAGAACGTCAAGCATTACAAGGACGGGATGTATGGAAAAGGTTAAATTCAAGCTCAATGCGAGTCATACAAAGTATGAACTGTACAATTTTGAAGAAAAACATAATCATACGTTCGTTCTTGTAATTTATAGAAATATGACAAAAGAAAAAAAAAAACTGAGTCACAAAGAACAAATATACATGCAACAACTCGGAGGTACGAATATAGGTGCAACAAGAGCACATCACCTTCTGCAGCTACCCATGGAGGATATGATTCAGTTGATGCAACAGAGACTGAGTTCAGGAATCATAAAAGGGATTTGAACAGTCATATTGGTGATAGTAACGCACAGATTCTGATTACAAAGATGGAAAACAGAAGAAAAAAAAAACATGTTGCTAATTTTTCTTTCGAGTATGTTGTTGAAAACAGCTAGTTGGGTGCATTGTTTTGGGCGGATGAGATGGCGAAGTATAATTACAAATAATTTGGAGACACTATATCTTTCGACGCAACTTTCAGAACCAATAAGTATGTTCTCTTTCAATTGAATTTATTAATTCCTTTTATATGAATTTTATTAATATGTTTAAGTGGATTTAGATTATATTCGTGTATGAAAAGTACCAGTAAGTAAAGTAATTTTCATGTTAGATTATATTCACATGTGAAAAATATATGTATCCAATGCAATTTACAAGTTATTGGCCGATTTAAGTTTGTATTAGATTCTATTAACATGTGAAAAAAATCAGTAAGTAAATGAAGTTTTGAAGTTATCAGTATATTAAAGTTTAGTTATATAATCTTTGAATGTGATGATTATCAATTAAAAATGAACTTTTAATGTTTTTAGAGGAATTAAGTTTAGATTAGATTATATTCTCTTGTTTAAAATATCAGTAAGTAATGCAATTTAGAAGTTATTGGCCGATTTAAGTTTAAATTAGATTATATTCACATATGAAAAAAAAAAAGTAAGTAAATGAAGTTTTGAAGTTATCAGTATATTAAAGTGTTGGAAAATTTAATGTAATTTGTATATCATACTTTCACAAGTGAAAAAAGTACTGATAAAGTTGTTTTTTGTAGATATAAAATGGTATTTCTACCTTTCACGGGCATTGACAACCACAGAAAGTGTGTCACATTTGGTGCTGGAATGCTAACGACAAAGTCATACATTTGGTTGCTCAGATGTTTCCTAAAGGCCTTTTCTAAGCAACCAAGATTGGTACTAACTGATTAAGATCCTGCTATGAGAAAAGATGTTGCTGCGGTGTTTAAAGAATCAAAACAGAGGCTTTGTATGTGGCACATAACAAAGAAGCTTCCGTTAAATGTAAGACACGAAAAAATATATTATTTAAAATCTCTTTATTTTTTATTTAAAATATTAGTAATATTGAAACTAATAGTACATTGATTATGCTAATGTTTATAAATATAAAAAATAATTTTGATGGTATTTGTTCTATACTTGAATTGAAAACTTAGAAGTTTTTTTATTACATTAACTTCGCATGTGAAAAAAATCATAAAGTTATGAGATTTTTAAGGTTATAAGTGCAAATAAGTCTAGTTATAGCATATTCACATGTGAAAATAATCATTTATGAATGAAGTGTTGATGCAATTAGGCGATTTAAGTTTTTATTCATTATCTTCGCGTGTGAAAAAAGTCAGAAAGTATTGATTTTTTGAGGTTATAAGTGCAAGTCTAGTTATAGTAAGTTCACATGTGAAAAAGTTCATTTAAGAATGAAATTTTGATGCAATTAGGCGATTTAAGTTTTGATTACATTATCTTCACATGTGAAAAACAGACAGATGCAATTAGGAGATTTAAGAAATGAAATTTTGATGCAATTAGGCGATTTAAGTTTTGATTATCAAAGTCAATTTATATTTATTGGTTAGCGTGATTTGTTTTTATCATAGATTATAAAAATAACTGTAATTTGCAGATTTGCAAAACCATTATGGACAATGGTACTTTTAGGAGAAGGTTGCATCGCTTAATTTGGAGTCTGTATATAGATCCAGAATAATTTGAAGAAAGATGGTTGGCGTTGATTAATGAATTTAATCTGCAAGAAAACAAATGGTTATCAGATATGTTTGAAATAAGAGACATATGGATTCCAACTTACTTTAAAGATGTTGAATTGTGTGGGCTTATGAGAACTACATTAAGATCAGAGAGTGAGAATTCGTTTTTTTTTCCAAATTTCACAAGCAGTGGATCAACATTGATAAACTTCATGATGGGCTTTGAATCTGCTATGGAAAGACAAAGGCATAAACAAGAGGTTCTAGATGATGACACAATCAAAAAGTTCCGAGATTCAAGACTAAATTGCCAATAGAACGTCATGCTGTAAAGATGTACACAAGGAAAATTTTCATGCTGATTCAAGATGAAATAAACTCTGCTGTTTATGATTTGTTAATACAAATAAGCCATAAAAACGTTTATTTATATTTTACGATCTTCTAATATTTTGTCGATAACAAACGTAAAATCATTTTAACGAAACAAATAAACTACGTAAAAGGTTTGAGCCAATAGTTTACTAACACACTTTTACTAAACATATTAAAACTATATCAAAACATGTTTAGTAAGTAAGTTATATAAAACCAAAGACATTTTTATAAAACACTAACAAGTAATATTGTTTACATCTTATAGAAATGTATATGTACTTTGTATATGTTGTAATGGGTAAAAACCAAAGTCCATAACCCATGACCCATGATCCATTGACTAGGTACAATGAATGTTGTTGGGTAAAACCAAAGTCCATAACCCATACCCATGGAGCATGATCCATAACCCATGACCCATTGCATGACATCATGCATGAAGTCATGTTGGATATTATCCATGATCCATGACCCAAAGTCCATGACCCATGACCCAAGGTCCATAACCCAATGACTAGGTACATTGCATCTTGTTGGGTATCCATAATCCATTACCCTTGATGTGCTACGTGTGTACAAGTTTTAAATTTATAAAGGTGAATTACCAATATTACCAATAACACATACGAGCAAGTATACTCGTCCGTTATAGCAAGATTATGAAGGTAAGTCGGGATCGATTCGCGGGATTTGAGTGAATCTAAACACAAGTTTGAATTAACGAGTCTATCCAAAACATATAATAAAGAAAATAGATATAATGAAATTCAGATGATTAAAAACTACACTTGCTTAAACTAGTTTCATATCATAGATTAATGTGATTGTGTTAACCTCTTAACATGTTGGTTGTGATAATTAGTTGGAAGACTAATCTATTGCTCTTACAAGTTAAACCTTCGTCAAGATTTTAGTTCATAAAAACAAGCATTACGTTTAACCAATCAATTCAAGTTTCATAAGTCTACATACATAAACTTAAACACAAAAACATCCACTTGTTCATCAAATTGCTTAAGAAATGGTCAATACAAAAGGTAACCGATTATAGACAAAAGGCTACAATTGATTCTCAACAACTAATCTTATGACCATTTAGATGTTTCCAACCAATCCAATTTGATAATCAAAAAGCGTTTCTATTACAACCACACCTTAGTTCCTTTGTATAATCAAGAATAATGGGTAAAAACAATCATCCATAGACAAAATGATTATGACTAGTTGAATAACAATAAGTTCTTTCGACCCCAACGATTACTATCAATTAGTAAAACTTGATTAACAAATGTCACTATGAAACTTTAGCACAATTGGATCTTAGAATCAACTTGAAATTGAATTAAAACATGTTAACACAATCACTAACTAATCATATAATAATCAACATCATTTAAGCAAGTGTATAAGGAAACTAGCCACTCATAGCAAACATGAACATAAACTCAGAACTTTGAACATTAGAAAACATGATTAAAAGTCTTACAATGCTTGGAACAAGATTACAAATGGTGAAGTAATGATTCCCAAAGTATTGGGGTAGACTTCTTGGTGATTTGGCCTCAAATGTGGAACTTCGGAACTCAAACTTCCTGGACTTCTAAGGACGAATTTGAGAGCTAAAAGCTTTGTTTGATGAGTAGAGAGATTTGTATTTGAAGTGTGTCTCATATGCTCACAATTAGCCTCTATTTATACTAATTCCAAGGCCTAGGGTATTAATTGCTGAACTTGGCCTCCAAGGAGTAAGGAAGGGACTAGAATACACCAAGAGAAGGACCTAGAATCGTTTGGATGCAAAGGGGAAGCTTAGTGATGAAGATTTGGCAACTGTTCTCCAACCGAATCGGTTATACGACCAACCGATCCGGTTGGTCTTCTACAAGAGTGGCCAACCGATCCGGTTGCGGGTTGCGACCGATCGGTTGGTGATGGTCAAAATGTTGTTTCTGGTCGTATTCCAACCGATCCGGTTACATTTGTAACCGATCCGGTTGGATCTTCTGAGTTACGGAAACTTGATCTCTTCTTCTCTTTATCTTTTAGAACTTGGTTCTTCAATCACTATGGTCTTCAAAAGTCCTTGAGATACAGATTTAGACTTACTGAAACGGGAATCTTCATTTTGCTGAACATTTCTTTATTTTCCTTCCGTTTTCCTGTACTTGGTTATAAACACTAGACAAACATCTTTTGATGCGTTTAAGTACTATAATCACGCAAATATAACCAAATAACAGATATAAAAGCACACATAACGCTACTAAAAACATGTACAATCTGAGCGTTATCAACCCATAACCCATGGTCCATAACCCATGACCCATAACCCGGTTTGCAACTCGAAATCCGGACTAAAGCGACCGATGGTCGGATCCGGGTTTTGACTAGCGGATCCCTCGGTGAGGGATCCGTGGGACGATAGACATGTTTTGTCTATAAATAGTGAGGCATTTCTCTGCTCACTACCACTCTTAGATATACTTTCTCCCAATATTCTAACATCTCTAACCACTGATCCAAATGATCATTCTATGTAGTTTTATGTTTTGTGTGATTCTCTAGGTTCCTCTTAAAGGCGAGATCACCACCTCTTGAAGACGTGAAAGCTCAAGGTCATGAGTTGCTAAGCTTCGTCATCATCAAGACCACTGAAGTGTATCTTGTTGATGGTTCTTTCCTCCCTCTATAGAAGTGTCGTGTTGAAAGCATTAGTGAAAGGTGCCAAAGGGTCGTGTTGAAGGCATTAGTGAAAGGTGCCGAAGGTGTACAATTGATATGGTGCATCGATGTACAAGTTGTGTTGTTTGGGCTAGAGGTTGTTGACATCCTCTCTATTATTGTAACAAGGAGTGTGTTTCCTTTGGGTAGTTGTGTAGTGGTGTCGTGTTGGGTAGTAGTTCCTCCTTTGTAATGGAACTCGGTATCTAGCCTTGTACCGGATAAAGTGTAAGAAACGTTCTGATAGGTTTGGTTCTACCTCGTGGAAGAACTCAGTGTCTAGCCTTGTACCGGAGAAAGAGTAGGCGACTTTGTGAAGGCTTCTCCGCCACATTAAGGAGCTTGTGCTGTGTAGTGCTTAAAAACTCTTGAGTGGGATACTCGGGGAGTGGAGTAGGGCAAGGAAGGTGTTCTTGTAGCCGAACCACTATAAATACTCGTGTCATGGTTTTGTGTTCCTTTACTCTTTATCTTTTGCATTACTTACTTGTATGCTCATCTATCATTTTCCAACACGCATGCTAAATAGATTGACATAATTCGATCTAAATAATTTAAAACGAAGTTTTAATTGGCAAAAATATTCAACCCCCTTCTAGTTTTCCACAATTGGCATCAGAGCTTCGTTACCAAGTTTCTTAGAGTATATTGTACTTTAAAAACTTGATACGATCCGTGTATGTTTGAAAACTACAAAGAAGGAAATCTTCTAAAACAAAAACTATGTTTTAAGAATATTTTTATTGTTGGATATTAATTAGATGGTAACATTAATTATTTTCTTTTCTTACATCTCACTTTGTCTTACAAAATGCACTAACTTTTCTTGTCATTTTGTTTAGCTAATTTGAAAATAAGCAAACCATCAAAATTCTTTGGTAATAGGATAACTTTTCCTAAAAAGGTATCTAAACATATTACCAAGTAGATCTCGAAGAAACCAGAGTTGTCCATTGATAATATTCGTCAAAAGGGACACTCAAATTACAATAGAGGCATGATTTTCATAACAACTTATATCTCTAAATAATGTTAGTAAAACACGTGTATGTTTGCATGTCACTAAATGGAAAATTATGCGTTTATATATTTTTATAAATATCCAAATATATTTATATGATATACGTGGCTTCATTAGAATAACGTTGTGCTTACGTGTTATCGTCCATCTAAAACTAGGTATATCAATATGTGTTGTCTAAGTCTAATCTCTAAAAATCAAATCTTTCTAAATACAAATAAAACAAAACACAAATCTCAAAAATTCCTCTTTCCCCATAATATCCTTCCGATCGTCAATCCTCACCAACAAATCCCACTTTTCAAATCTTCCACTTTCAAAAACCTCACATTCAAAACTTCATCCTCTTCATCATCTCACTTTGAGAAATTCAAATCAAGAAAGATCTCTGTCGTCATGATTTACATCGCACTCGTGATCATCATCATCTCGTTCATCGCTCTCGTGTATCCCATGATCAAATTCTCCCATGGAGACATGTTCTTTGTTTTATTGATCTACATCTGTATCGTCTATCCGATCCTTTGTATTGCTTTAACCATTGAAATGAAATATAAATAATGTCGTAGTTTCTCTCGTTTCATTCTCGCATAATGTGTTTTTATTTCTTTTTCGCACGTTCAAAAACTCCAACATGTTTGAAACTATTAATACATGTTTAAATATTAACATTGGCTAAAACACATTCCACTTTGTAACATATGAGTTGTAAAATAGATCCTCGTCAAAACCAATTTACATCAAAACTACGGATCCCGGATCCACGAGTTTTAACTAGCGGATCCTTTTAAAGGGAACCAGCAGAACCGGTGGATCTGATGACAGACACTCATGCAACATAAAAATCATTTCATAAAAACTTACCATAAAAGGAAAACCTCAGTAATTTAAAAAAAAAGGAGTAAGTTAAATGTCATTGTTAATAAAAATAGAATAGACAATAAAAAAAATTAGGAGATCCTATCAATTTAACATAACTCAAAAATTATGATTAAAATACTTAGAAGTATCACCAACCAAAAAAGTTCTCACTCTTGAAGTTTTACTATGTACTAACATACACATGTAAAATATTCATTCCATGTCTATAGGTTTCATCATGTCTCATGAGTATGACTTCGATTATCAACTTACTTATGTGTACATTCCAAATATATCTCTTGAGCGTAACACACCTTGCAATCATGTTCGTGGGTTCAAAAATCTCGAAACTCGTTACTTTTTTGAAGGACGTGTTGTTGACTCACCTCTAATCTTCCAAGAAGGTATTAATACTTCATTCCGCACCATAGGACTAGAAGGTCTTCTCGGGATTAACGAGAAAATTTGTCCGCGGTTTGTTTTGGAATTCTTCCGTCAAGTTAAACTCGTTCGTAACGAGGATCGTTCTCTTTCACTATGGTTTTGGATCAAAAACTAAAAATTTGTTTTGACTCTTGAGCAATTTGCTCACATTCTCCGAATTCCAGATTATAGACACTGTGCTTTCACTGAAGATTGGTCCCTTGATTCTTTCTTTAACTATCGTGAAGAAAACAGTCCATGTTGTTCATACATACATTCTCCTCAAGAAATAACTCAATTTCTATGCACTCCTCAATCCAATTACTCAAATCCAAACATAATTTATACACGTGATCTCCGAGATGATCTCAAACCTCTAGCAGTCATTCTACGTGAAAATATTTGGAGTCTTACAGGAAATCGTGAGATACTTCCCGCATGTTGTGCTCACATCATTTACTGTCTCCTAACTCAACAACCATACAATCTTGCTTACTTTTTCGCAAAGCGAATTATAAACCCCCAAGGCAACAAGAACAAACTAATTCCATATGGGATGTTTCTGACACGCCTTTATCATCATGTCATGTACTATCACCCTCAATTTCAAAGCCCTCAATATATACTTGTGAACAAAATGATGGAACCGTTGAATACATCTTTCATCACTTCATTCTTCACTCCCGAATCATCAACTACTCACTTTAACCACCGGTAAATTTCACCTTGTATTAAACTAATATAATATTCTAACGAAAGAATACTTATCCATTTTCTACGTCCAAATTTTTTTTAAGAAACGATATCCTTTTATTTGATCACAACAACTAACTAATATGACGTAACTCACACACCAACATTAGAATGTCTTAAGTTTATTCCTTATATGTCAAGTATGAAAGTTTTCAACTTTTATTTACCACTTAACGTTATTACGTTAACGTACAATTATTAAACTTTCAAGTTAAACGCTAACCATTTATTTGAGTTTACATGAAACCCTAATTTATTATAACTACGCTTTTTCATAAATGGTAAAGTACAACATTTTATACCTAGAGTACAAGTCATTAAAGCACGGAACCTAACTATACTTTAATTTGCGTTACAAGCCCTAATATACAACTCTATGATTTTATGTACATGATATATTTTCAAAATATTAATGTACAAGTCTTTCAAGCATATGTACAAGTCTTTAATGCATACAAGCTTAATACTTGTATAAATTATATTATAAACCTCAATGTACCTATTTTTAAGCACAAGGTACAACCCTATAATGCACAAGCCTTAAAAATATATTTTATTTTTAGTAAGTACAACAAAACAATGCTAATGTACAAACAACAATGCACCAAACTTAAGCCTTTACTTTTATTATTTACATGTAAATTAACCTAAACTATATTTTACCTAAAGTAAATTAGAAACTTAACTATGTAAATACCATTTACACAATAGGTATAACAATGCAAGCCCTAAGTACT
Source organism: Chrysanthemum lavandulifolium (assembly GCA_022545495.1). NCBI lineage: Eukaryota > Viridiplantae > Streptophyta > Magnoliopsida > Asterales > Asteraceae > Chrysanthemum > Chrysanthemum lavandulifolium. The sequence goes on from CM040241.1 coordinate 207,593,470, forward strand.
ACCCTTAATGCCTAACGCCCACTTAATTACCATGGTTAAAAATGAACTAAACTAGTTACACCTTAGTTACCTAGTATTACTTGTAAAAACCTTAGCCACAATTGATTTACTTGCACCTAATATTTACACATCACCCTTTTACCAAGGGTTTTTACCTTAGTCACATTTGGTGGGTAAAACTCTTGGCTAGAGTGTTACCACACCTCTTCATGTCCCCTTGAAACCACATGAACCTCCCATGTGTATTGGAACACCTCACCATGTCTCTTCACTTGTGAGACATGGTGACCTAACACTGGAAAACCATGCACTTCCTTGCCTATATAAACGCCCATATCCCTTCTCTTTAAGTCCCATACAACACACATTATATCATATCCCTCACACATCCCACGCACCATAAATATTTTCCATACTCACCAAACATTCTGAAATTTAACTCTAAGTAGTGTAAGGAAAGGTTAATCTAGAGCTTAGGAGGTGTGGAACTACCTTGAAGATCATTAGCAACCATTAGTCGCTTTTTCTGGTTTAGGCAACTCACAACTTGTAAGTGTTCCAACTCTTTTCTTTAACCATTTTTACACATTTACTATCACTCACTTAGGATAATAAACTCATATCATGTAAAATTAAAGTTGGAACATGGTTTATGTAAATTTTACGTAAAATGAGCATATGCATAATAGCCTTTTGTTTTGTGATATTGGCTAAGGAGAAACTATAAAATTAACCATTAAGTAAGTCCATTAAACTCACTCAATATCATTATCACCTTTAATATCAGTTGCATGTTGTTAAAAAGGATTTTATAAGGAAAGCGTGGCAATTTGAACCACTTAAAAGCAGTACACGAGTCAAAAGTTATGGTCTAAAGAAGTTGTCAATAATCGTCAAAACTTTCTATGGACGAGCGTCGAACACGCAATTCGAGGCATTCTGGTCCGTTTCATGAAAAGTTAAAACACCAAAGTTGTCCGAACGACGTTTTCTTCAAAAACTCGAGCACGGGTCTAGAAAAGCATATGAAGCGAATTTAATAAAAATCCCAACAACCATTAGGTATATCTTGCAAAAAATTGACACCCCTACTTGTGCCCTATTTATTTACATCATGTCAAAGGTATTAAGGCCAACCAAAGCACCGTTGTAAACACCACCTAGGACACTCTAGAACGCCCCATAACCCGGTTAAAAGCCTAGTCGTTGTGCTTGAAAAGCGACCCTTTATTTTGGCGAAGTCCTAAACACTAAAAAGTGTCTTACAAGCGGTATGTGGGAAAACACGGGATTTTGATAAATTTGATTAGGAACTATCTTAGAAACATTAGAAATGGGTAAAACAACATTTCACAAGGTCGCATGCAAAAGATATAGAGTTTATGGTTTAAAAGCGAAAATTGCAATTTAGCAAGAATAGCTAAGTACCCTTCTTCGGTAATTAATATCTTGCAAGTTAAAAGGTTTCAAAGTACGAGGTTTACACCGTTTTAAAGGGCACGCTGCAAAGATTTTAATGCCCCAATAACTTCTTTAAAAGCACTTATAGTCTATTTTATAATTAACCACAAAGAGGGTGACTCGCTAGAATTTTCATAAATAAGCCTTGTGTACATTTTTCAAAAATTGAGTCGTGAGAGTTATAGGATGATGGGAAATAACTTAAAAAGAGTTAATAAACATATTACAACATCCCTAGATGACACCGTGAAAGTTAACGAGTTAAAAATGAAAATTTCCTAAAACGCGTTGTGGCCAAGTGGCCATGTTCGTAGACTTGTATCTTTCTAATCAAAGAGAACTAGGACATGAGACTTATACCATTTAGAAGAGCTTACATCAAAGTGTTTAAAGGGTCAGATGCGATGTAGAAACACTAGCTTTCCTCGTGTAAAATCTGCCCTTGTTTAGCCCTGTTATCGCCCAAAACCAACACAAGGCACCTAACCCCCCTACTTTGGAGAATCACTGCGGCCAAACCGTAAGAGATTAAGACCTCTAGTTTGAACCATTAGAAATACCACCAGACAAAATCTTGAAAGGATCAAGAACGTAGTAAAAACCTTGTAAGGCCTCGCTTTTATTCACCCGCACTTTTGTCCATTTATGCCAAAAACAAGTGAATTTTCTTATAAAATTTCAAGAATAAAAATTGTAATTTTTGTAAGATAAAGTTTTCTTGGACTAAAATGTAATTTCTGTGAATTTAATTATACAAGGGCTTATTTTGTCAATAACCCATAGTTGAGGGTTTAAAGTGTCATTTTTGAAAGTGCAAGGGTAAAAACTATAAATATTTAAAATTGTAAATTATAACATTTTGGAAACATAAAATATTTAACAACTTGGATTTCGATAAAAATTTATTAACAATCATTCGAGCCATAAAGATAAGTACGATAAGTATTATTAATTTTGAAGAGACTTCATGTTATCTAATTATCGATAAAGCATTAACATTGCATAAACTTGAACTCGAATACTAAAAACATGACATACTAACTCAGGTCACAAGTCGGAGAAGTTTATTCACATTACTTAATTTGTTTTCCATCCAGACTACTGTAACATCGAGGTGAGTTCGTAGCCCCGTTTTTATACTTGTTTATTAATTCTTTGGGGGAGATACATGCTCAACTACTTTCATTTACTTTTACAAGTACTCTAAACTTTTACATATTACTGTGAGTCATAGCCCCTCTTTTCCTTATTTTGAATGTTTTGGGGGAGATACATGCTCAAATATTGCTTGATATGTTTACATTTATTTTAAACTCTTACAAATTAACATGAGTTCATAGCCCCTACCTTTACTTGTTTTTAAACTGTTTTGGGGGAGATATATGCTCAATTACCTATTTTTACTTTCACAAGTACTCTAAAGCTTTTACATAATACTATGAGTTCATAATCACACATTATACATTTTGCTACAAACTGAATACAAGTACTATCGTATGCGATCCCGATTGTTATTGCCTAAGTTATACCTTGTTGCCTTGAAAGTCCCTCGTATCATGAACCATTAATCACTTGCGGTGAGCGCGAATATAGTGAATAGATCTATTGGCATTTGGCCCCACTTGTGTTCTTTGGATAAGTAGCCAAGTGCACTTTATTGAGAATACTAGGAAGTTGGCAAACTGCTACCGGGGCCTTATTACTTACATCATCTATATGATGTCGATTAACATCATTAGTTCATTACTATGATGCCGTCTTCGTTAAGGTTTACGTTCATGAGACTTAAGGCAATATATCTTGTGTTGCAATGATACAAATCTTGCAACTCATCGAATTTATGGGTGCAACAACATGGCCCACTACTTATTTCAACGTAACCCACTACTTATTTCATCAATATTTGTATTTATTACAATAATCGCTCAAACTCGAAACTATTGAATCTATAAACTCTATGAACTCACCAACCTTTGTGTTGACACTTTTTAGCATGTTTATCTCAGGTTCATAATTTACGAAGATGGCACGGATACTCAAGAAGGCTATATTATCATTCGAAAACTTATTTAATAAATTGTAAAACCACTGGGACCTCATTTTGTAAACTCTGATATTTATATAAATCGAATGATAAATCTTTTAAAACGACTCAATTAGGGTTCGTTTTCTATTGAAATAACTGTTGTGCCATATAGAAACACTCAACTTGAATTCCGCTGCGTATCACGAAATTGGGGGTGTTACACTCACAACCCACTTGACGATCCATCAAACGAAAACGTATGAGCAAAATAGTTTTCTTTAATAAAATCGATCCTTAGGTTTTGTCTTTAGTTTACCATTGTAACTTAATCATACCTATGAAATAAATCGTTTATTGATCATCTTTCTTGAATTTTTTTTTTATGTTCTTTCATGCTACTCTTAATTGGATATATAAGTACTAAAAGGTTATTTTTGTAAAATACTAAAGTTCAAGGACTAAAAGTGTAATATCTATAAACTTGTATCAAAAACTGCCATTTTAGAAACTTGAAGGTAAAAAGTGAATATTTGAAAATCCATAATGATAAATGGTCATATTTGAATACTTTGAGCCAAAAATGTAATTTTACCAAAGTATAGGGACTAAAAATGTAAATATCCACCGTAAAGGTCTAAAATGTAAATTTCTCGTAAGTTGAAGGTTAAATCAGTAACATTATGATTTTACATTACCATCCTAATGATGCATGAGGCCTATCCTAAGGAGAATGCCAAACAATTATTTTAAACATGTCATCTACTAGCTTTTGAAGAGACTACATCCACCAAATATAAAACACATGGAGATAAGATAATATTTGTCATAATATTATTTCTGAGCTTTGAGCATCTCAAAACCACCAAAAATATGAGTTTTCCCTCTTATACAGGTTGTGTGTTGGAGTCGTTCCCAAGTTGCACTTGATATTACTTGCTTTCCTATACACACCCCCTAACTGAGGTGAGTTCATAGTCCCACTTTTTTTTATATGTTTTACAAACCCATGGGGAGATACATGCTACAAACAGAACATAAGTATTTTTATGTATTCTATCCTGAATGTTATTGCATAAGACACATTGTTGCCCCTATAAAACCCCTCATAACATGAACATTGGTCACTTGCGAGTGAACGCGAATATTGTGAATAGATCTATTGGAGGTTGACAACCCATTTGAGCTAGCTGGATAGATAACCTTGTGTTAGCCAGATTGATAGCCAAATGATTTATACTAAGAGAATGGCAAGCTCATACCCCGAGGGCCCCCTTATATTATATCACACCAGTTAATGCTTGAATTCATGAGACTTATGGCAATATACAACCTAATTTACTCGTGATTTATTCTTACTCACCTTGTATTCAAATGATTATTAACACAAACACCATGGATTCACTCAACAATTTTGTTGACTTTTTAGCATGTTTATCTCAGGTAACTGAAGCAGGATTCAAAGCACAAAGTGGGCAAAAGACAATGAGTCTTTGGTGTAAATATAAATTCTATCAGTCATTTCAAACTCTTATGTCATTTATAATTTGCTAAACTATGGCAACACTTTCGTATTTAAATTGAATAAAAATGACTTTCAAAACGTCTCTTTTGAGTCGTTTTCTATGATTATGACTGTGATCCTCTACGTAATACCCAAATTAGTCTTCCGCTGTTAAAATGAAATTTTGGGCATGTTATAGCTTACTTACAAATCCATGCTTACTAAGAGACAATTCACCATCCATCTAGTTTGATTTAATGGTGGGGATTAACCTAAGATTTAAAAAGTAATCTAAGTTCAAATTAGTTTTTTAGTTTTTTTTTTTTTTTTTTTTTTTCACTTATTATTTTATTTTCTTTTTAATTCGCGTTTTTTTTTTTTTTTTATTCACGTTTTTTTTTTTAATTCGCGTTTTTCTTGCTTTCATACGTTTTACGTTTTCATCTGTTTCGTCCGTTTCATACGTTTCGTTCGTTTCGTCGTTTTCTTTTGTTTCGTCCATTTTCATACGTTTTTATACATTTCGGACGTGTTTTCTGCTTTCATACGTTTTCGTCCGTTTTCATACATTTGGACTATCACAAGTGATATTTTGTGATATTCAGAATATCACTTGTGATTTTCTTATATCACTATCACTTTGTAATATTTTGAGTATCACTTGTGATTTTCTGAATATCACTTTGTGATATTATGAATATCACTTTGGAATATTATGAATATCACTCATGATTTTTGATATCACTTTGTGATATTACGAATATCACTTGTGATTTTCGTTTACAAACATTAGTTGAAAATCGCGTATGATATTGAAAACTTGTGATATTACGAATATCATTTGTAATATTTAAAAGCGTATGAAATTGTCATAAAGCGGTGAAAACATTTAAACCGGTAAAACATTTAAAAGCAGACGGCGAACGAATATGTATGAAAGCGGACGGCACGTATGAAACGTAAAACCACATATGAAAGCGGACGAAAAAGTATGAATAATGGACGGCGTAAGTAAGCGGTGAAGCGTGTGAAACGAGCAACGTGTGAAAGCGGTGAAGCGTATGAAACCTACAAAAGCGGATGAAAGCGGACGGCGTGTGAAAGCGAAAAGCGAACTAAAAAATGTGAATAACGTGAAATTAAAATTTTAAAAAAAATATGAATAAAAAAGAAAGACAAAAAGACGAGGAAAAAAAAACATAAACTTAGGTTTATCTATTAAATCTTAGGTTAATCCCTACCATTAGATTAAACTATATGAATGACGGGGATTTGTCCCTTGATAAGTAACAGAGTAAGCAAATTGAACTTTCCTCATCTTTTATAACTTAGCATATTATCAATGTTGTCCTCCACAAGTTTAGGTACTAACATTAAACAACCCTTTGACTTGCCATGCAAGACCCTTGTCGAACACAACCCTCATTACATCCTATCTAAACAGGTGATCCACCAGTAAACTATAAATGAATAAAAAATACACAAAGGAAAACCTTGTAGCCAAACTTTTTGGCAAGTACAAAAGATAAGTTGATATAATCAGGTCGCTATAAACGAGAAGCATGAAAAAGTTAAAATCCAGGCAAAACTGAGAGGTCAGCTATTCCTCTTGGGAGTTCAGAAATTTCTCTAAGCAATGCAAGTCTGTTATTTCTGATCTTTTCGTCTTCCTGCAATTGCATGTATAAAAAGGTCATTACGATTTTATTTTATTTTTGCTTGAAACAAAATTGACATACATTTTAACTAAGGGGTAAGCCAAAGATGGGCAGTCTTGCTCACTACTTTTAGATTTATATTTTTATTGTGGATTTCGCAAAAATATTCATACATCATTCATCCGTTTGCATTTTTTGTGATTTCAAGAATGCATTCTACTTAAACATATAAAAGCAGGTTGGTTGACTTAAAAAGTCAAAGTGGCATCTCTTCTTTCTATCAAGAGTGGCAACTTGTGTGTCCTTGTGTTTTAGAAACAAAATTTTGAATTGCAAATACTAGTGAGAACGTACCACCATAACAAAGACATGAGTGAAGAAATCTTCTAGGGGCTGAACTAGTTGCATAGATGTTTCGACAAAATCATCCACCTCAATACCTGGATTATTTAAAAAAGAAACGAGCTCATGAGAAGTGAAAAATACTATATGCAGTTCACTAAAAACATTTGGTAGTAGTTAAAAATCAGAATGAGCCTTCCGCAACAAAAAGAGAGTTACCTGGATGTATTTTGCTTCTAATAGACAAGAAAGCGCTCCATAAAGCCTTCTCCTCGTTTGTCTCAAATGAAGCTTCATCCACCTAAAATAAGCCAATTTTCCAATACTATAAGAAGCAAGATGTTTGACAAAACAACACGTTTTTTATTCCTACCTAATTGGGGGTAGGCTAGAACTTACGTTAAAATACAAATATTTAAAAGAAAATTGCAATGACAATAACCAACATGAAAAGGGGATCAACTCAAAATGACCCGACCGTAGCAACACATTAATTATTCATATATAACAGGTCTAGATACGAACGAAATATTTCAGCTCGTTTTCAACCCATACTATTTAATTATTTATGACATGTTTCAACCCGTTTTCATCCATTACCCAACCTGCCTGACCCACCCATCTTGCCACCTTTATTATAACTGAATCATGCTAGATTCAAATGATTGTCAATGAAAACTTCTGCAATTTTTGGTGATAGTTTACCCACTTTGTAATGAGAAAGTACCTGGGTGTCAACATTAACATCCTTTCCACGAACAATTCTTGTTGGCCGAGAATATGCTTCGACGACCTTTGGCAAAAGATCCCCCCGAGACAACACATCCATCTGTTATTTTAATTGTAAGTTAGACAATATCCATCTGTTATAGCACATACTTTCGAGGATAAACCTCATAAGACCTATAAACTTCAATACTCCATTTGTCACATGAAATTAGCAAAATAAAGAAAAAGCATGGAATTCTATTTTGGAATGTCTCATAGAAGTTCCAAACGCGGGATGCATCATGAGTCCACACATTTTCTTTCGTATACAAGCCAAAATTAATTACTTGGCTATTATAATCGTTACTAGTATAAAAAAAACTGACTGCGGTTCACGAGATTCTCCCCTTTTCTTTTTCCTTTTTTTTTTTTTCAAAAAAAAGATTGAAGGATATTCCTGTAGCAACTAAGGACTCGAATTCAACTATGTGTCTAGTCAAATTAGGTGATTTTCATGGGGGCAGAGGAAGTAAGACAATGACTTGAAAGAAATGATTAAACCAGCTGCTTACTTTATAGGCTGATTTTGCTGCAAGACCAGGACAATTTGCACGCTCTAATAGAATCGCACGCACCACTTCCGGATTAATTCCCTTGTCAACCTAATGTCACCAACGAAAAAGGACTAAAACAGCTAACCACTTTTGAGAAAATCGTGTAATCACGTAACCACCATTAGGTGCTTGAAGCAAATTCGATTTTCAAAAGTCAAATGAGTTGCTTTCTTAAACTCTATAATTTTCAAGTATCATATCCACAGAATCCTTGTGACATTGTACAAAAAAGTGATAACACCTTTAGATATTTGTAAAGCATCAAAATAGGATCACGTTGGAGATTAAAATATATATATATATATATATATATATATATATATATATATATATATATATATATATATATATATATATATATATATATATATATATATATATATATATATGGAAGTGAACCGACTGAATCAATTTTAACAGATGAATAGACATACCAGAAATTGCTCAAGTCTTCGTGTAACAAATTGTTGCACCTACAATTGAAAAAATAAAATAAAATAAAATAAAAAAAAATAGCTTCATAAGTAAAAGTTTCTCGACGAGAAAGTATCTAGCTAAATAATGCGTAGAAAATATGAATAAAAAGAACAATAAATAAGAAAGAAAAAAACACACAATTCACCAGCCAATGCTTAATAACAACCCTTCTCTCCCGAAATAGATGCAACATTTTAGCAGGCACATGGTTTAATGGAATGCAATAAACACCTATATTCTCCCCCAAAATATGAAACGTTCAAGAATCTCCTAGAAAGAACACTATATTACGATGAGCATAATATCGAAGAGGAGAATCCTCCATAATATTTAGAGGTGCTATGTTAACAGATTGGTACACAATTCAAAAAGTATTATGTCCCTTTGAGTTAAATTGATTTATTAATTTGGAATATGGTTAGTTAAATTTCACAATTTTTAGGAAACTTTATGGTACTCTTTAAGGTCTAGAAGGCTCATCTGTTTGCATTGCCCAAGTTAAAGGTGGTAATCGTTAAAAGGGGCAGGGAGAGTGATAAAAGTAACTGTATAAGGACATGTTTACCTCGTCTATGGTTCCCGCATCGATTTTCAAGGATTGAGCAGACGCGGCGATTTCCAAAGCATGTCGTAAGTCCAAGTTTCTATCTTTTTCAACCAAGACTTGGACCTAAAACAGGTCAATATTAAATTAATTCAAAAGTCAACAGATATGAGTTGAGTGGTTAGAAAGCAACCAAGTAAAGATGGCTTACAAGACCATAAGAGATTCTTCTTAAACCAAATGGGTCGTTAGTCGAGCTTGGTTGACAACCAGCTCCAAACAGGCCAACTAGGCTATCTAACCTGCCAAATTGACGGAAAACCAACTAATAATTAGACTGTGACTCTGACAATCAATTGGACTGTCTCAACTTCAAATAGTCATTCTTCAAACTTTCAAGAATAAAGACAGACAAAAGCAGATCTGAATCTGTTACAGAGTTCATATTCAAATTTCATTTGACCTTGTAAAGGTCGAACTTTGGGAATACCTTTACGTTGGTGCTGTTTCTTTCTGAATCTTTTTTTAAATACATACAAGTTTTATCATCGGGATATGTCCATAACTAAAGGTGGTTTTAAGATTCACTAACTTATGAATGGACGAGAGTATGGTTCGATACGAGTTTAAATGTCTCTAACAAGTCAAATGGGAAAAAGAAGAAAACTTAGCTAATATTGGAACAGGTCAAAGACACGCAATGAATATATTAACACACAAATATCCTAAATCAATTTAATTTAATCAAGATTTAAGTTTATTATCAAAATTATGTGATTTTGGTGATTGTATTTGACAAACCAATTGTTTACTGAAGTTTGGACAAAATGGGATTTCGGTCAGTCCAAGTCAACCCTTGCGTTTCGCCTATTACCCAATCCACCAAACCACCATTCTGTCATCTTTACCATAACATTTCAAATTTATTTTACCTGTCTGCAATTGACAATACAGTTCCTGCGTCAGTTTCCGGGAGGATATCACCAGAAAATCGAGGGAGTGTGATCTCAAATAAAGCATCCGAAACCTGAAATATTGAAAATTCACATGATCAAATATAACTACAACTTCTATTTTGCTTATATCCGTATAGTCTTTTTCTTCTGACTAGAAAATAGCAAATTTAATGTTGAACGATAAAGTGCTATTATGCGAAGCAAGAGAAATAAGAAATGCAGTTTATGATAACCTGTTGTGAGTATCCTTCACGAAGAGCATAGTGGCGAGCCATTATTCCAGATAGAAAGTAAATTCAGTAACGACAGCAGTTGAGAGATCAGACATAGCAAGTGAGGCAGCTTCACGAGTAATCTGAAGCTTATCTTCGCTATTCCTAAAGCCAACCCGATTTCACCAACTGTACTTTCCACACGTATCATCTTGTCCTCCATTGTTCCAAGTTTCTCCTGCAATTTTCATCTTGTTAGAGAAATCAGACATCTATGATTAGCATTTTATCCCAAAATAAGAGACTGAAAGGTGAAAAAATGAGCGAGTCGGCCAGTTGAGTACTGAGTCATTATGGGTCATTTTTTGGTACCAGTCAGGTTGGCTAACCAATGTTTTGTCATTTTTAAGCTTTAAATTACTAATGTCGTAAATGTAATTATCTAAACTACTTCCTCCCATAACTATGTTCACCTTGCTATTCTAGTATGTCCCAATCCACGGATATTAAGAATTTAAGATCTTGAAATAGCATTTTTTAGTCAATAACGCAAAGAGTAGGAAACACTTACATGAAAAAGAATTCCGTTAAGTTGACTCCGGAACTCTGAAAACTTTTTACTGGTGTCTAATTCATAAAAGAACTTAGCATCTTCGTATCGAGCTCTGCATTAAGATGTCTCAACTCATTCAGTTAATTGTAGGATACAAGAATAAGAAAAATGAAACATTAAAAAGATAATGTGAACCTGAGTACAGCTTCATTCCCTTGGCTAACAATCGATTCATTAATTGCTCCATTTGCAACCTGAACAGAAATCAATCAGAAAAAAAAAAAAAAAAAAAAAACGTCGCGTTCATCTTCATTAGCAATAACTTCATATTATTAATAAAAAATTATAACTCACAGCAATGAAGTATGGTAACAAATTTCCCTTATCGTCTGTCAAGGCAAAGTACTTTTGATGCTTTTGCATAACCTGCAGAATACATTTAACTGAGAATTAGATCCATGAGCAAATTATTTTATTTGCTTTTAAGCAGTTCAAGTGTCAACAATCAAGTATTCATTATAAACAATAAAATATATAATTCTATTGACATAATTTTGTTGCGTAGATATATACCTTTAAGATTAATAATCATACACACAAAAAAGACACTGGTAACTAAATGAAGGGAAGCGCAATATAATAAACAAAATTTAGACACAAAAAAGAGTGAGACATGAGTATTGTCTTTATCGTTGTTTGTAACAAATTCTGACAAATATTCAAGATAAGAAAATATACCATTACTAGCAGATCTTTCGGAAGCACCAGGAAGGACTCTGAGAATTTCCCAAGCACAGGAACAGGTGCCTCAACAAGGTTTACAACCTAAATCCACAATCACAAATGCACAGTTAAATTTTTAAAATACTGGGATTAAGGAAAATAGCATATATAGGTTCCAAAATAGACAGAAAACCTTTCAAGATGAATGATGTTGTACAGATCAAACATCATTACACTTTGGGCAACTTTTAGACCCATTTCCTTTTCATATTAGTCACCCATAAAATTTAAAGCTAACCCGAACAAACATTCATACGTAAATGGGCAAAGATTTCCACGTTTAATTAAATTAGATCTCTTACCTCATTAAGTAAGCTGCTCTGCATCACAAGACATCCATCAACACCTTTTGCTAAATCATTGGATCGTTCAATAATCATTTTCTTCGTTGCTGCAAGAAACATAATAATTTTAGAATGAAACAATATTATGCATTTTAAACAAAAATGCACTTTTAAGTCACCTCAGTGTCAACAGAAATTCCAGCTTGTTGCATCACACTAGCATAAGATTCTGCACCATCAACCTGCACAAAATTAAAAACATCATTCAAATGACCGACTTTGTTTGCACAAGAAACTTTAAAAAAAAGCAAAACAAAAAACAAAAATAAATAAATAATTAAATAATTAAAAAAAACCAAAAATTAAAAAAAAACAAATTTAACATATTTACTCAACCAGTTATTTAGAAATTCAACCAATTATTAGCTACCCTATAGTCTAACTTGTTTTGGTACTTGTTTCTTCTGTTTTGAAACCCCAAAGCTGCTTAAAACTTTTTAAGGAAATTTGGAATTCAACAACTGATGAGGAATGATTGAAGCTGATGTATCGCACATACCATGACAGTTGCTGATGACGTATTTCGGAGACCATGAGAGACATTACCACTGCAGTCAAAGAAGAAATTAACAAGTAACAAAAGTAGATAATGATATACCAAGTAACATTCATCATGATAATAAGGTTTGGCTATATATTGGTAGGTATTCGCGTGAAATGTCCATACACTGTCTACTGAAAACACATCTGTGGTTTCTAAATATGAAGAAATGCATGAAGTGACCACTTATGATTCAATTTTTTTTTGGTTCAAAATTCCAGCGAACACAAATGGAACAACTGCATCGCCATGGAGACTTGCCTTAAAATCCAACGAATAGGTCGGCTAAAGATGGCCTAAATGAACGAAAGACATGTGACGTTTATTCACATGATATAAAAAGGTCAAGGCCTAAAGCAAGAAGAAAACTATCCAAACGAGCTGTAAGTTGAATGAACAAAGGTGTACAAAAAGAAATAGGAAATAAAATGTTACATTTCAGTTCATATGACAGGGTTTTGATGAAGGTAACCATACTTCACTAAGACTCCATATTCGAAATTAACTCAACAATGATACATAGATAGTCTACATATAGCAATATTAGTAATGATAATGCTTAGAATACTACTAGATCTATGATATCAAGATTCTAGTAATAGCTGGTTACTTGCATATATTTACACATAATTTAGACTTCAAACATTAAAAAGAGATGTAAAATTTAGGTTCAAATACAATAGCTGTAGTTATTCAATATAGAAAGTTTAAATTCCATTTTGACATCGCGTGGTCGGTATTATGAGTTGCAGGGCTGGTTTTTCCTTTGGAATTAAAGACCAAGAATACAAAGTAAAAGGTTATCAGTATAAATCAATTAATCTCAAAAATGCTTTATTCTTATCCTTATATACATACAATCATGATATAGTAAAAGATAAAGATAACAATATCAACCAGTTATAAATGTCACTCGTGTTGCAAATCATTTCATAAACTAGAATACCTAACATGATTTAATGTTGACTATATATAGTACTCGTAGACTACCGATGAATGACTAACAAAAGACATCAAAATCTCGTTTCGTACAAATGTAAGGAAATCGTTTTATAATATGGTACATTCTAATTTTAAAGATATAGGTTAAAAAAGCTAACAAAATAACAAATAATGATCAAGCCTTTGGGCGCACCTCAGAGTTCCAACGCATGGACTTGGGAAAGGATATTTTAGCAATTGCACCAGGCAACTCCTTGGATAATACCTATCAGAAATAAATAAATGCATGATCAGTTTCATTAATCTCATCATGGTAGAACAATATGTCAACAAATTACTTAAGGGCTTAATACACTCAAAGTTCCCATTAAATGTTTATCCAACATTGGACGTACAATACATGTGACCAAAGGGATATGAATGAAATGTTTAACTATATCTAAAATATCTAAAATACCTCAATTCAAATAAATAATTGCATCTTTTATACCCATACTGAAACTATTAATTTATCTTAACCGCCAAATAAAAGTAATAATAATCTCCATTTTTGTGTAATTGTGAAACAAGTTTGTCATATTAACAATCACAATACAGATGAAGATAGAAATCATTAAACACTATTTAAAAACTTATCTAATCCAGAACCCCATGACCCAAGAAATAAATTATGTTCATTCTACATTTTTTTCTCAGTCATTGTCCTACATCCTGTCATTGTGTAAAACATTAAAAGGACTATATTTCTAATTTTCCTATACATAATCCTTTTCACTATCAACAGTATCAAACAATGAACGTACCTCCAGAGCGAGCTGTGCAGATTCCATCACACGAACATAGACGTACTCTGTCTTGCCTACAATAATAAGAGAACAGTTGATTTTGGTGAAGTTGATCAAGTGATTTATTTTCACATAAAGTTTGGACTTTCAATGCAAACAAAAGAAAGAAAACAGGTAAATGAAGAAGGATCCCTATTCAGGCTAAAGTAAAGAAATCATATAAACAATATCATTGACATGACATACCTTGAATTTTCTATACAATGAGTCAACTGGTGCGAAATTTCTACGACAAAACCTTCAGCTGCCTAAGAAAAATAATAGTAATTAGGAAACCGTCAGTCAGCATAAGCTCTAGCAATTCAAGAAATATGCATAAATTTCACGTACTTGAACAAACTAACAAAATGGAATGAAATTACCTTAGTTGGATTTCCTTCATTATCAAAAGCTTTTGCAGCTGGAGGTCCTCGAACCTCAACTTCATCTGCCGATTGCTTGGAGCATAAATTTTCAACACTAATCTGCAAACACCCACATTGAATTACCAAGTATGTTCAAAATGAAGACTTGAAGAACACTATTAAACGAACAATAGTACAGATTATATGACATTTTATGAGTCACAATAAAAGCTAATATCTCGAAGGATCAACTTATTTTGTCACTCACATAACTACTAAAAAGCAGAGGTTAAAAATGGGCAGGTTGGGTAAAGGGTCAAAATGGGTCTGGGTGGTTGACCCAAAACACTTGGCCCAAAATAATTAAGATTATTGAATATATCAAGAGCATTACATGTGATTACACACATTAGGTTTTCAATAAAAATCAAAAATTTGTAATAAAACAATCAAGAGGTTGTATGCATTTTCTTAATCCATTTGACCTGTTTCTAATATAGCTACATGTTTAAATATATCTTTTTGACCTGTTGGGGACATAATGTAACCCAAATCAACCCATTTAGAAGCAAATGGGTCATAACTGCCACCTCTGCTAAAAGAAAAAATAAAAAAAAAAAAATGAAGAGACCATACAACTAGTCTCCTTGGGGTGCCAAACACATGTACTTCACCATGAGTCAATCTTTGTTTTCCAAGTAATTGCACAATTAGATCTTTAAGCTGAAATAGATACATTATAGTCAGTTAAACGTAATTATAAGCAACTTAGATAACAATAATCAAGACTGAACAAGTAGTAGATAGATTGTCAAATTTAGATACTTGTAAAAGATGAGAGAAAAAATTGGTCTAGTTAGATGTATTGAAGAACATACTTGCTGGCCTGCACTAGCAACATCATTTGGTGGTAATTCTTCTGTCCCGATCTCGAGTAGAAACAATCTTGGTTCAGTAGACACCTAACATCATAACAACCATTATAAAATTACGTCACTGTTTATTATATACTGAGCTTAAAATGACCATCTTCCCATTACAAATACATTTTTATATTGGTTTTGAATCCACAAGGTTCCTTTTTTTGTTCATTAAAGGGTCTTCTAAACATTTGACAAATAGTAACACTTCAATTAAACGACGCGTCAAGCCAAACATTATAATTCTCATAGCACAATGTAAGTAGTAACTAGCACACAACAATAACGAAAAATATTAGGACAATATAATATATGGTGAACCATGAATCATGAAGTAAACATATAGGAGCTTAATTCAAATTTGTGAAGATTTTTTATTTTTTATTTTTTTACATTTTATTATTATTCTTTTTAGAATGCTTTTTTAGCCTACACCACCTATCTCACAAATTATCTCACGTGTCTCTAAAGATTGAACCCACAACCTCTAGGTTGATGGGCCACTGAAGAGGCCTTTGGTAAGATATGTTAAGATTAAAAATCCCAGGTGAGCAAATATGGCCATTTTGACCCTTTTACTTATAAATCAGTCGATTTGGGTTATATTTATCTCAAACAAGGTCAAATGTGCCAAAACCTAGTTAAATAATGCTATTTTCTCCTAGCCTCAAAATCATGACACGTGACACCCTATAACTCTATCTCAATTACTTCATCGATTTACCAGTGTCATAATCTTATAGTTAGGAGGATAATGACAGATATATTGGCTACTGGAGCATTAGTCCAATGGTTGGAGCACTTGTGCTTAAGTCAATTGACCCAATTTAAGTCTCATCCTTGGCATTTGCAAGAGACTTTGTGGAATAAGAGCTCAAGTTCCTAGTCTTGACTCCTGCCCCACTAGGCAAGAGTTGCGTATTCCTACAATGGCCGGGTCACGCTCCAGTCAATCTACACCTTTGTGGAATATTAAATAACAAGTCAAAATTACCACTTATTTATGATGCACAAACGCCCTAACTCGCTAATTACAAATTTAGATTACCACTGCCATATACAACGGTGATTAACTACCCACTCAACGCATTAACTACTTTCATTCTTGTAATCATGTATGACACATTAACTTTTAACTAATTATGATATAACAAACAAATGGTAGCTGATCACCCCAACCCGTGCTAAAGATTAAAAAGTTTTGACCCATTATCCGCTTCTACAAACACAAAAATTTCCCACCTCTGCATATAAGCAATTAGTATTAGTGTCATTTCTCTAAAACACAATGCATTTAAATTAACCAAACCAAAAGTTACAAAAGAGAAGCAAGCACCTTTGTGGCTTCTGATTCTAAAATCTCCTTGAACAACAAGATTATTAGCTTGAGAAACCATGCCTAGTGGATATCCGAGTGACTCTCTTGTATTTGACCAGAGCACAGCACATTGTCGAGCTAAACTGATGGAAAGAGAATAACAAGAAATCTAACATATTGCGAATAATTCTTTAAAATAATTGTTTGTTGTTGACAAAAGAGATGTGGTGATAAACATGTTAAAAAAAAAAAAAAAAAAAAAAAAAAGCTACCTTGCATCCTTCCAAAATAACGAGCACGTTCAGTTACACCTACAAAGCCTCTAGAGTCTAACATATTAAAGGCGTGAGAAGTCTTGAGAAGCTGATCATACCTATGAGAAGTTCAGAGAACACTTTGGATAAGATTACGGACAAATTAAGATGTGTGTAATAAAGCAGAAATAAGGCATGGTAACATACGCAGGTATTGCAAGGCCTAAATCAAGCAAAGCACGCGCTTCAGCCTCAAAAAGTCAAAGTGTTTCTGAATGTGATCCACACTGGCATGCTCCAAATAATATGCACTCATTTCTTTCCTGCAACATAAGCATAAAACTTTAATCATGACCGTCACAAGGTCATCATGAGAAGAATTAAGATTTAATTTCCTTCTAAATATATTTTTTTAAGTATCCCCCAAGTAGCTTTATATCATCTATTAATACTTTTTTATCAGTAAACTTGATTTTATCAAGATGATCAACTCCCTAGGAAGAGTAAATACTTACTCGTTTTCAGAGAACAGCTCCCCATAAGTGATTCCATCAGCATATTTAATCTTCTTGAAATGATCAACTCCTAAGTAACAGGAACTTCAGACACATATAAAAGCAAGCAGAAAATGAAAAGTGTGAACAAAAGTAATTTAAATTTTGACCTGAAGTAACATTAGGATGCGCTCAAGACCATAGGTGATCTCAACGGATACCGGTGTCAACTGAAGACTTCCAGCCTTAAACAAGAGAAGAAAAAAATTAAAAATAGAATTAAATAAGAAAAGTAGTACTAATAACAACCTGGTGCGCTGCTCTGAGTTGAGATGGGATAATGAATTTTATGGTATCCGCTAGAGGAGGTTATTTCGTCCATTACTTATTAGATGGTCCGTTTAAAATATGTTTATTTTTAGTACGGGTAAAATAAAAATATTGCTCTAATGGAACCAGGTCAAATGGGTCAAAGGTCGCTCAAAGTGTAATAAAAACCTCCTAAATCATTTAATTTAAATTAAGAAAGATAACTGAAATAGCATAACTTCTGTAATCATGATCGACACACAATAGTAATTGCATATAAAAAATATATATAAATTGGGCAACCCATTGGCCAAAAGGGCCATTTTGCCACCTCTAGTTTAACTGTGCCACAAGGAAAGTATAGTACCTGTTGGAAGTAGGTAAATTGTGTAATCTCCATCCCATCCATCCAAATCTCCCAGCCCAATCCCCAAGCACCGAGTACCTAACGATAAACATGAGCAAGAAACAACAAGTCAAGACACAAGAATACCTGCATAGTAGAAGAAAAGACAAACAATTCCTTTAAATTAAAAATCAGATATGGTGCCCAAGAGCACTTTACTTGCCAAATCACTTGCAAGCAAATCATTGTTCTTGTGGAAGTGCGGAGATACACATTAGGCTTGTAAAATAGAGCATTTTTGACAAAATATGTCAAGTATGATGTTCTTTTTTATTCCTTTGCTTCACATATTAATTCTAACAAACAAACAAAAATATAGCCTTACCGGCTTTCCCAATTGTCTTCCACAAAGCGAATATCATGTGCATTCACATCAATACCTGCAAATCAGAGAGACATTAGATACTATATGATAAGACATGAATACAGAAAAGTAATTAACACTTAGAGATGCCTTTGATCTTTTTATTGATATTAATACTTTCATGCATAGGCATTATAATAAACTTAAGTGTTAAGCACTTTTTGCATCAGGGTATTTAAAAGCATTATAACCTAATGACAATAACTAATCGGTAAAGCTTGTGCTCAAAAGATGGTGGCTAAAGTCGAATAATCAGAAAATTGATCATTAAGGAGCAACAACATAAGGTCTTTATTTTCTACGGAGGCCTTTGTGGTCATATTAACTTTGAATAAAGCTTTTAAAGAAATAAAATAATGTTATATCAGCTGATCAGCACTATGGAATATAATACAGAATAACAAATAGTTGTCCATTTTCTCTCAGAATTATTCTATAGTTCAAGGATAAAAGTACATATCAGAGCAAAGTTCCACGGTCATATGGGAAATCTCTGATATGGTGCTATTAGTGACAGAAGGCTATGGCTCTTAAAATATATGTATGGTTGGCCCTAGATTAGAGTAAATATTGACGCCCACATTCTACAACAAGAATGTCAGACTAAAGACTGAAAAAATATGAACCAAACACAAGGTCAAGAAATCTAAACACAAGATATTAAAAGGATTCTGTGAAATATGCAACCTAGGGCCGATAGACTCCTGATGAAAAGGTCTTGCGAATTTCCAGGATCAGGCTTCAATATAACCTGTGAGAGAGTTTCAAGTGAGACTAATTGCATTCTGGATCTGATTATCCAAAATTGTAACCGTAATTACCTGGAATTGAGTATGACGTTGGAGCCTGTTAGGGTTTTCACCATAACGACTATCATCTGGCCGGATACTTGGCTCTGCATACCTTCCACCAGAAGCTACCAAATCAGCAATCACATAAATCATTACAAAACTCATTTGACTCGTAACTTCATGGAATTCATGTGGATGAGAATAATATTTGCATACAATTGTTAAATATGATTATGGTCTTCCTTAGTCTAAAAACACTTCAATTTCGTGAGCCCATTCAAGAAACAAATATCAGACCCACATGAGATAGAATGTTTCAAACCCTTTGGTATCAAAGTATGTAACCTACATATTTCGCCTAGAGTAGCTGTATTGGGTACATCTTAGATGACTTTCAACCCCTTTGACCCGTTAAGACCATTTGCCATGTTTCCTTTCTAAATTCTACGCATCTTTTATAAGTTTAAACTTTTTAGTTACATCTTTCAGCTTCACCCATTTGACCTCCTAGACAACATAACCCAAACGACCCAGATGTGGTTCAAAATTGCCACCTCAACATAAAACTTAATAAACCATTCAGAACATGTATATTAGCGTTGACAGCATACTTACGCAACATTCCATGGCTCTGGACCAAGAACCCTTAAAAATGTCAAGGGATTCATAGTCCCTGCTCCAACCTGGACAATACAAACAAGACAAATAATAAGCACACCTTGGTAGATTCGTTTAAAGAGCATATGCGATCTTCCACGATTTTTTAAACCTTAAACAACGAATAACTTCAAAGGAATTTTTTGAAGTGTCACAAACTCACAAAGTTAATAACTATCATAATTATAGATGTAGCTTTAAATAGGTGTTTATTTTGAGTACCTCAGTGTTGCTGCATTGCATTATAGCACATCCGACAGATGCCCAATACTCCTGAAGTATAAGAAAAGCAAATGTATTAGAAACGAACACGAAAACACACACAGAATGCTGAAAGGTGAAACTAATGGCTATTTAATGACATTTTAGAAAATAATTTAGATAACAATATAGCAATGATGATAATTCTGGAAAATCATACATAAGAGTAATCACAAGTTGAAATCTGTGCGCATTCATGTGAGGATTGTCATATTTTCTAAAATGGCAACCAAATCACAAATATTGCAATTATGATCCATGGCCCAATCTTGTGGTAAGTGATAAATAATTAAAAATAAATGTTCCATGATACTGTGGTCTTTTATCTGCACCATTACTCGACACAAGTTGAGGAGCAATTTAGTCTAACTGTCTAAGTAAACTTTAGTTAAAATTCTTTCTTTTCATGTACCTACTTGAAGTCTAAAACAGCATTATTTACTAAGCTTTCTTAACACAATCAAAATTGCTCTAATCATACAGACCTAGAATCTGTGCCAAAGAGTGATAGTTGTTAATTGTTACATAGTCAATTGAAAGCAAATTCCACAAACTTTTTTGATATCTCTGGTTATAACTCATATTCTGCCGATAATGTATGAAGGCCACCCAACTATTCAACTTTTTCATTAAAGCCACAAGGCAACAAGACTACGTTATATGCCAACCGAATAAGCATCTGGTTTCATTTATACAAATTGCCTCAAAAACAAGCTTGATGAAAAAGTCCCAAAATCTTTTAAAAGACAACAAGATACATGATGAGGTGTCAACATGTTACAGGGTACAACTGTTGTATCTTTTCATCATATGAATGCACAAGGACATTTTCAACACCCACATGTATATCCCTATACACCAACTACAAAGGTTAAAGAAGGGGTTCCTAGTAACCATCTAAAGAAAGTATCCTCAATGTCAACATGTCAAAGGTTACTATTGTAATATTTTCAAACAAATTCAAGGGTATTTTAGTCATCCGACATATTTCAGCCATGATCAATATAAACATACTCAGATACATACTTAAATGGCCTACAATATTTTATATTCGAGCAAACTCAACGAAAAAGTTGAAAGCTTTGGTAGCATCCACATGCATTATCTCTATATTTATCCTTTAGATTATAAACACAAAGGTAAAACTGTGTTCCTAGTAACCCCATAATCAAATCAAGAATCATTATATGATTTAACACGTGTATTGGTTACAATTTATACTCAGTAAATTAAAGGGCAGTTTCGCCATCCAGCTTTTGTTTACGCAAGAACATATATAAACCAAACTGAATACATACTTGATGGTCCTACAAACTAGTTTTAGCATTCAACAATATATTAGTGGTATCCAAGATACATTATCCCTATATCCCAAATACACAAAGGTTAAAACTTGAAACAATGTTCCATATATAATCCTAGTATCTTTACATTACACCCAAAAACAGTGCATTTTCATCATTCTACACCGGAACTTGTATACTAAAACCCCCATGTCACCCTGAAGTAAGTGGTTGTACTGATGATTCAGTGATGCTGGCCATTCAGAGTGACAGCCAAGATGTGGACTTGGTAGTGTTCGCATAAGTAAAACCCTACTAAAAAATAAATACTTGGTGGCATTAGCATCAATAAGGCCCAAAGCAATTATCTTTAACTAAAACCCATAAATTAGTAGCCCCAAAGTAGGTCATTTCTCCTTTATTTCAAGCCTACACGATGCTATTGCTGTCAACATTTAGGCATAAAATTAGACTCGTTTAGTCCAATCATTTCTCGAATAAAAACAAAACCCAATTCAAATAACCCCTAATACAACTAATCACACTATACAAAAATGGGTATAACTCAAAACCAATAATTCAATCAAGAAGCATAAAAACCACCTGAAGACGCTGAATAGCTTGTTGAAAAGTTGGTATTGATACATTAACAGCCCTTTTCTCCGCATTTGAACTAGACCCATTTGTAATTAATGGAGATTGATCATTATGATGCTGAGTAATTGCACAACTGGTTGTGAAACGGCGTCGTATAGGAGATGATGGAAGAGTCTAGCACGGTTTGTGGTGGTGAAGACAAGAGAGAAATGGGGTTTTAGAAGTGAAGTTACTAATGGGAGTGTCAGTATTCCCATGATGTTTGGATTACAGGATGTGATGAATGCGTGTGTGTGTGTGTGTGTGTGTGTGTGGGTTTATCTTGAGGAGGATGACAATGGACATTATTTGTTAAGGTTTTGAAGCTTATGGTAAAGTTCATTTCTGTCCTTAGAGTTTCGTGATATTATATAAGTTTGACATTTTTTTTTCTCATTAATTTTAATAATTTGGATTTACATATCGTAGAAGGCAAACGAAGCAACAAAGTTGCGTCATTTAGCCTTTGAATTACGAAATTTTACTAATTTATGATACACTTTAACTAATTTTACGGTTTTTTATTTTGGCTTGTTGTGGGTTTATAAACTTATATGATTTTGGCTTATATAAGCTTCCTAGATCATAATAAACTTATACAAGCTCATAAACCAACAAATAAGCTTAAACAAACACTCCTAAGTACACTTAAGCTGATATATTGTACTAAATTACACTAAAACATTGTGATAGGTTATTTGTTTAACGCTTCTAGTTCTTCATACCAAATAGCAATACGTGAAACAGAAAAGACGTGTATACATAAATCTATTATTTTAGTAACAATTAAACAAATCAATTTTGGGAGATAGATTGTTGTCTAAAAAATTTGGAGTCAAACTTTTTCTTGATAATGTTTTTAGTAATATTAATGGCTGGAGAAACAAGCATATGTCTTATGTTGGGAGTTTACAAACGGTTGCAATGGTATTGTCTTCTATGTAATTGTATTGGACTTTTGTTCATTTGTTTTCTGAAATAATAGTGAAATACATTTATAAAAGCTAAAGGGTTTGATCCGGTGCCAAGGTAAAGTCACTAATGAAAAAATCAAAATTAAATGGAAGGTCACAAGATTATAAATCAAACCGGTGAAATTAGGTTAAGTTTATGCTCAAATTTTATGTTGTCGCAAACATGTATAAAATGCATTACAAGTAAAGTTAAAGGTTCACCGGTTTACATTCAAAATCCGTCATTTTTCAATCTAGCGCTGCAGAATTAAATGTTGTTCTTGTTAAATATGAAAGGCAGTTTCTACAGATTTATTGATTGCTTGGAAGAACCCGAACCACAAACTTAAGTCGGTTATACGTGTTTGATCCATTATCAAATATTCTTCTTGACATATAATATTGTATTTAATATATATCCACAATTATTAACATACCAAGACAAATAAAAACAAACAAGCACGCAAAGAATTAAACCAGAAAAGTCCAAAAGATCAAGGTGGTTTGTAGTTCACAAGACCAAGTAGGTCTCAAAATAAACCCTCTTATGCAATGAAATGAAGTCTTAATTATGAAATAGTTATGAGATATAGCTGCAAACAAAACCACATATGGGTGAAATGGGACAATTTGGTGAAACTCAAAGGTTGAAGCATCTCGGATGTCAAAGTTTATAATACTTCTAGTTAGAGACTAAAAAACTTTTTAGCAATAAAAGATAGAATGAAAGCATATGTTTCTCATCTCATGAGAAATGGTAAGGAAGTGTTTTTGTGGTATGACACATGAAATGCTAATGGTCCTTGATCTAAGTTTTTAACTAAAAGAGAGCAACATTTAAATTGGATTATAAGACATGAATACCTTTTAGTGTTTGTGGGTCCATCTTACATACTATGCATATACTAATGAAATTTGCTACATCCATATAAAGTTTACAAAAAAAATCCCCACTCGTTGGCGTGTCGGCGGGTGATTGATTTCTGTGGGATCGCGTCCGCAAAACCATCACCGTGACAGCGTCGGCGAACAGATTTAATAACTTTATAACCTAACATGCTCTCTATTCTAATTAGGAACTATTCAGTGTCCCAGGTGCCATGTTTGTTGGATTGCCTTACCCTTTTACGCGGTTGCATTGAGGGCGAAAAGAGAGTTGGGAATCTGAATCAACTTTGGGAGGGGATGGTTACTTTTGTAAAGGACGAGGTATGCATTAGTATATTGCAATATTCTACATGTCACATTTTGTTTTGTGAAATTATGCACATTTTTTTTATTTTATTTATTTATTTACTTTTATGCTTCTACATTAAGTTGTCGGCCGAGCACTTTAGGATCCCAAGTTGAGTAATATTTGTTTCGTCTGTCAGTAGTTGGAGCTTTTAATATCCAACGGTTCGAGCCTATGAATGTGAAGTCCTGAAGATCTTCCTGGTTAGCCTATCAATTTAATTTTTTATTTTTATTTTTTTTTGGAACATGTTTCCATATTTTATTTTATTTTTTGCAATTTATGGTGAAACAATTGTGATTTTTTAGGTGCTAGAAAGGATGGAAACGTTTTACACATTCCGGTTACATTCCGGTATACCAGAAGAAAGAAGAACCTTGGTTTCTTGCACCATTTGGTTATACTCTTGATTAGTAAGTGTTTGGCGTTATGTTTAAAAAAATGACAACATTCATGCCCTGGACAACAATCATGGTAGTTATGCGTTAAAACAACATATTTTTGCAAACAAAATTAAAGATGAGTACACCTGAGCATATAACTAGAGATTGTTTATATTTGCTATGCTTCCTACATACAAGCTACATGTCATTAAGTTGAAGAGAAAGAGGAGGACCATATTAATGTTTATTGAAGAGAAAACACACATTGATATCAGTTAGAAGAACACTGTAAATTTAAGATGGACAAAAGCTGTTTGGAAAAATTTCAAGATACAATAATTCGTGCACGATAAATATAGTGGGGTTTGTTGTGATGTTGTGCGCTTAGAACGATATGTTAAATATAAAGTGGGTATAGATGATTCGACAACTGGAAAAAATTAGGTATGGATGTTGTTGTATTTGTGGGTCGTTGGATATATTATTTCTACGCGACACATATAGAAGGATATGTTGTGATATGTGGCACTTTGATAGTCATTTATGCGCGATAAATGTAATAGGATTTGTTGTGCCGCATGCGTTTTAGAATGGTATGTTAAATGTAAAGTGGATGGTTCTTTTCTAATATTGTATGTGGCACTTTGATAATCATTTGTACGATAAATATAATAGGAATTGTTGTGACATCGTGCGTTTTAGAATGGTATGTTAAATATAAAGTGCGTACTCATGATTCGGCTGCTTTAGATGTTGTTGTGTTCACTCTGCATAATGTCAAACAATTTTCATATATTTATAATAAAAATTGCTTAAGAAAACAATTTTCATATATCTTATACACGCACTCCACAACAACGCGTGGGTTAGTGTAAAACCCTAAAAATCGTAAACGCGTGAAAGACTAATTTACCCCTCGAATTTAGAATTTATAAAATACGTAAAATGCATAAGCTCATTAAATGAAACTTAACCTATCTTGTAAATGATGACCAAAACTAATATCTGAGATCGACTTTCATCTTACGCCATAAACCTTATCGTTTTCTTTAATGTGCATGGGTCGGAAGTTTGCAAGCACCAACACCTAAAACAAGAGCCCATCTAATTTGTAACTTGGAATTTGGGCTTGGCCCATCCCTTGCTCGTCAAAACCGACCCTCTTGAATCGGTCCCCTTTTTTTTTTTTACCATCGCTTCATTAAAACATACAAACCTAGATAAAAAAAATAACGGCTTGTCTTCTCTTTCACCTTTACACGACAACAAGAGGCAACAAAGGGGCTTTGTGAGGCGTCAAAGGGTGGTGGTCGTGGTTCTAGCTTTGAAGGTGGGGGCATGTCTTGGTTTGCTCTTGGTCATGGAGATGTCGTGGGTTCTTATTAGTCAAGGTTGTTCTTTGGTCGTGGCCTTCTAGGGCATCATAGGGTCGTGTATTACTTGTTTTTGATCATGTTATCTTCTCTTCGTCTCACGCTACTAAGGTACCTTCGTAATCATCTTTTGTCTCGTGTGATTTCTGAGTTCTGGCCGTGTTTATGGCCCTCATGTGCATGTTTTGTTACTCAATATAACATGTCCCATAAAATCATAAAACAAGGCTATGTAAAATCTAGTTATAAAGCTACATAAAATCATGGAATAATCTATATATGTGTCGAATAAGGTGTAACCCATATTATGTCCTCGAATATGATTTTTTGACCCTCTCAATGACATGTTTCTCTCTTATTTATGTCGACTTTCATGCCTTAAAAGCGAATGTACATGATTGGTATTAATTGAGTCGGATAACATAAAAACTAAGTTCGTTTGGTTAATTAATGTGTCGCATGGGTTGTTTAAAGGGTGTATATAATTTTGTAAGACAGAAAATATGGAATGATAAACTTACTATGACGATATTAAATCGGGTTGTGTAGCTTACATGGGTTATGGGTGCGTTTGGATAGGTAAAACATGTGCTTATAATGGTTTTAATGGACCCTAAAGCGGACAGCATCATATGTTGAATTTGTGAGTGTCATAGATCAAATTTTATAAGTGTAATAATCTGGGTTTTGTTGGAAAAGTTTATTTTATGTCTTAGTTAAGTTTTCCAAGTGGTTTGGTCGAATTTGGAGTTGTCTAAGTCGTATTTTGAATTTTACAAGATCAAGTGTCAAAGGCGAGAAAGCAGATGCGAAATTTAGTTGTATTGTTTGATTTTCATTTTCAAACCATAGGAATTGGGAGCTCTCCTTTTCTGAAGTGACATTTAGGTTATAAATGAATTTTTGGGAGTTTGGGAATTTTCTAAGGTGTCTAAACAGGTCTAATAAGCGTAAACTTTTAAGGTGTATTTTCGATCACTTTACGGGCGGTGCGGACTTATGATTTTCCATAGGCCATTTTACTTGGAAATAGAACCCCTCAATTTTAGGAGAGTCTTTTAACTCTTATGGGAACCCACAGGATTTTACTTGATTTCATTTGAGCTAAGTAAGTATTTTATAAAAATCGTTAAAGTCTGGTCCAAATATGAGTTTAAGAAAATGAAAGATAAAACATGATATCAATAAGTAACACACTTACAAAGGCATAAGAAGCTTATAAAAGAAGCTAATAAGTATTATCTGAATCGTAATCCGTGTAGATTAATTGAAGAAGGCGTGGCATCGTATCTTCGTGTTCGTTCATTCATTTGCTTTTCCTCATTTGCGTTAAGGTACGGATATTACGACCTTTTTAGTAAAGGTTTTCTCATGATCTCCTTTTCTTGTCATTTCCTTATGCTTATTAGGATTCCTATGCCATTGCTATGATTCCCTTACATTTATGTGAATCTACATTTGTTTGAACTTCATTTGTTGAACCTTGCTATGGTTGAGTATGAATTTCGATTATGAACTTCTTATTAGGAACATATGATTATGAACCTCGATTATGAGCGTATGATATGTGGTGTGATATGAACCTTTGATTTACGAACATTTGATATGAACCCTTTACGATTTGTTTGATCCGTTGCTTATCCGAAATCGTGTTTATTGAACCATGAAACATCGATTTGAACTTATGATATGAAAACTACGATTTGTAAATCTGTTTGACCTTTATGATGAATTATGATCCGTGTCATTTATGACAATCTGTTTTACCTAAGTTAGTTTGACACCCGAGCCATTATTTCACTAGTCATGGGGTTCCATGTCCGTGTCGTTGATGCACCTCGACATGACTCTAAGGCGATAGAGTGATGTTACGCCACGTCCACTACATTATCATGTTTATTGATAGTATGGCCACTGTCTCATGCATTGGGCGTATGGATGCATCCTAGATCGATCCGTTATCGATATGATTTGTGCGGTGAATGATGTCGTGTGCAATCTGGCGTCTTCACAAATTCGGGAGCTAGCTACTCCATTTGTTATTGAGGTCTCCCTCGTATTATATAAGGTATTCAGTCACCCTCCGAATAAGAAAGTTATCGATATGATATGTTACGGGCTCGTGGTAGATAACTAAATCGTATATGTTATTTACGTGGTAGATATTCTATTTATGATTACATGTTTGTCAATGTTCCCATTTACATCTTGAATTATTATATATTTATTGAATGTGTTTATGCTTTGACATGTTTATGTGACTACCGTTTGCCATGCTAGGATATGATTAATATGCTTAAATGTGATTCACATGTTGTCATCGATTATATGTTAGTTTACCATTATGTGACCTTGTTGATCGTATGATGATTATGCTAGTGTGTAATTGATTGTTACGTAAGTTCATTATGTATAATTGTTCGGATAATTCGTGAACTTTGATTATCCGTTGGTGTTAGTATCGCTTATGTTTGATACGCCATGTTTAAATTTTGTCTATACTAAAGTTTGATCCGGAAATGGTTTAACTTATGATATCGACTTGATAACTTGCTAATTGTTATACTATGTCTTTTGTTCACTTAGTTATAGTTTCTCTATTGTGTTTCTATATGCATATATGGCTATGATTTGTCTGCTATTTCCTCTGCTACAATATTGGACTGAGTGAGTTAAATGTAGATTTATTGACTTGAAGGAATGCCATGTTTATTTTCTAGAAATTATTTCCGTTAGCCTTTAGACTTTTCGTTTGGCTTATATGTACTCTATTTTCTTGATGTGTTAAGTGCATGGTTATTTTATTGTGTTTACGTTTGTGTCATTAATGTGTTATGTGTTATTCTTATCAGTTATGTGTTCTTTCGAATTTCTGTATATTTGTGCTTTCCGGAATCCTCGATAATTCATTATCCTCATTCGTTGTGACTTAGTTATTCGTTTCTTTATTTCATTTCGTATTTGTTTTGTTTAGTTTTGGTTTCGTTATATACATTCCTTTGGGCTTTGTAAGCTCGGTAGCATTTTCTTTTCTGCGGCGGTGTTAAGCATTCAAGATGAGCTTATGGGATAGGCGGTGCGGGTTGAGAGTAGGCGAGAGCAAGATTTGAAAATAGGGATCTTAGATTTATTTTGATTATTAAGTTATTTATATTTTCTTTTGTAAATTTTGTAAAGGCTTCCGCTATTGTATAGTACTTAAGGTTCTGATATGAAACCGTATTTGTGATATCTTTACCCTTGTCGGGTTGGGGTGTTACAGTTAGAATCCCTAATATTATACAAACATGTACTAATATGATGCTCGCGCAATGCGACGGCGAAATCAAATAGTCTAAGAGCACGACCACGTGATGATCCATAATTTTATTAACAATGGTTACATACTTATAACATCGAAAACATCATGCAATTATAGTAAAAGAATTCATATAAGATATCATTTATCATACACAATCACAAATTATTACAAATATTACAATTAGCATTTATCATTCAATTAATTGCATTAAAATATGTTTGTATTAAAAAAACATGAATTAAAAGACCTTTACAGAAAATAAAAAATCACATTGTATTTTTATTATTATTATTATTTTATTTATTTTATTTTATTTTTTGTAAAAAATGTCTACAAAAAAGGTACTTTAAAATGTTGTAATTAATGCTACTATGTTGTAACACATACATCCTGAGGATAATGATAGTTGAGATGCTCAAGTTGGTCCAAGTAACTTTTAATTTCAAGAACATAAGCACTCACGGATTTATCGTCCCCCTGTTTGCAGCTGTGTAGAAAATCAATAAGATCCTATAGTTCTACAGCTGCTGGCTTCTTAAACATACGTCTGAGTTCATTGAGCATATCTATGGGAGAATAATTTTCAAATTGATTTTGCAATGAAGGGATCATACTTCCAAGCATAAGACACGCAACTTTTCATTGTGTCTATCATACTCAATAGTCCAAGCTGCTAGCACTTCAGTAGTTGAGTCAGCAGGAGGAGCAAGAGGAATAGGCTGATTCACATGATCTAGTCTTTTAGCCACTCACAGGATAATCCTGAGCTGCCTATATCAATCATTGAAATTATCGCCAGTCAATCTTTCTCGATCAAACATAGATTTGAAAGCAGAACTTAGTGTGTGGTTATCATGTTGAGCCATTTCTATAGAAAAAAATTCAAAAGTTAGTACTTTTGATAATTCAACCTTTCAAGAAAATTAAATACCCTTTGTAATTATTCATATAAACCATATAATTTCCTCAAAAACTAGGATCCAAATTGTCATAGTTCTATTACATCAGTTGATCTTCTAGTAATTAAAGTATTCAACAAGATAAGAGTCGTACAATAATTGCCCAACATGTTGCAATTCTTTGATCATTATGGGATTTACTTATTTCCACACTATGTGTAAAGTAAACATAACTCATCCCATCTTATGTCTTGGGTTACTAGATCCCACTATCTAGCTTAATTAAGTTGTTTAATTTAAAAAACTGTAAAAATTTCTTCCAGCTACATCTCACATAACGTGGAGATTACCTTGGGATTGCAATCTACCTAAGTCTAACATAACATAAATTGCAACTGCAAGTGTTTCTTTAATTAGATGGCATAAACTTAAATTTTAAAGGGTACTAATTTTAATGTGTGTAATCAAAATATGTACGAAGAAGCATGCACACATCTTCATATAATAGGTTTTAACAAAACTTTACTCATTAGTTTCTTTCACTAAGATTAAATCAACAACGTTTTAATCGATGTATTGGGTAAACCAATTAAATAATTACCTTTAATTATCGCCCACTATATCGTACTACTGCATGAGTCAAAGACTAAAGTTATTCGGATAATTACCACAAAGTGGCGCATGGAATTAAGGTCAATTCACCCTTAAGATGTTTTTATACATAAAATAGTCGTAGGTAACTTCATATTGACACACAAAGAAGCGGAGAAACGGGTCAACACGAAGTATATTAAAAACCTTCTTCTTTAGGTGCAAAAATTCATGTCAACCTCCTTATACCTCTCTTATAGTTTGTCAATAATGGATGAGCCTTTCTAACTATTTGGTATAACAAACATCAATCGAATAAAAGTTAAAGATTTAACTCTTAAAAACACAATATAAACCTTGAATTTGCTAATCTCATCGCGATGATGCATTTAACGCATTACAGCATGTAAGGCCAACCCCTTAATGACACATAAGATTCCATAAATTAAAGTTTATAATAATTCAATTTCACCATTATTTAGTCCGGTTTATTTTCTAAAAATTACCCTTTGCTTACAACTTGTCAAACAATAAATAAACAAATAAGCAAATAATAAAAATAACCAACTAAAACAATGAACATGCTAAATTAAATCAACTAACATGTATATTTTGAACTAAGACTCCCACTTGTGTTTCGAGCAAGGTAGAAGTGGACCACATACATCGATAAATCGATTGCGAAAGTCTCACGTTAAAAATATACAATAACACACATAGTTGATAAAATAATATTATTGTGTTGATGATTCGGGTGGTCTTGGATGATCAAAATACATGTTAAACATTTTAGAGAGAGAAAGTAGAGAGAGAGGGTGTTCTTGCTAGAGGTTTACACAAAGGAAAGATTAGATTGAAATGAGCACCACCTTCCATGGATGGAAGGGGTATTTATAATTCTGAGACATAACGACCACTATCGGCTGTGGATCGGGGATACGATGGGTAAAGACCGTCCTTCCTCCACGGTGTTGCACTATGTTAAAACTAGACTAATAACTAACTAATAAAACAATAAATAACGAAACTAACGATTTGTCTACGAGCTAACTTATGCTAGATAACACTTGAGGTGATCGACTCTTTACTATGGAATTTTCTAATTCCTAACAATCTCCCCCTAAGGGAGGTCACCCCATGTTTTACATTTCGAATCCTAGCATTCTATTCTTGACTTTGTTCTTGAGCTCGTAGACTTCAATTCTTCAATTCCACAATCTTTGTGCTTTTGTAGTGCAACTTCAAAGTCCGAGTGCTTTGTACTTTCAGTGGAGGCCTTTGAACTGATCCACATCTTTGATGATCTTGAGCTTTCTTTGAGATCATCGGCCCGAGTAATCTACGGATCACCCTTTATTGTGTTGCCATCATGTGAAGTTGTGACTTTTGGACCGACATGCTCACACTTTTGAATCATGACATCTTTCCATCGAGTAGCGGAAGCTTTCTTGGTTCATGATATTTGCGGCGTGCGAAGCATAGTATAGAAATATCGAACCGAGTTATGTAGATTATGCACCGGTCATGATTTCTTCAATTAAGTGTGGATCTTTGTGAGCATGCGACTTTGGATTGACTCACCGATTACGATCATTACCGCAACCGTCCAAATGTACTGCAAACAACGATTAGCAATAAAACACGAAAGTGTCTTTGATCACTTCGTTGAATTGAGTACACGGCCTACGGTTCCCCGTTGATCGGTACAAATCTTGCACTGAGCGGTGGGATTCTAAGAATCTCCTTGACGGGGTTTCGCGTTGTTCTAGCGTTCTCAAGCCGGAGCGTCTCAAAGAAGACAACGGTGTGGTGAACCCGGTAATTGAGATTCGATTGATGAAAATGATTTGAAAACAATCGCGTGTTGCTTGAAGAAAGAGTTTTGCAATACAGCGAAGGTTTTATGAAAAGATCAATTTTCAATCAAAATACTTTTGTATTAGAGAATGAGTACACATTAACGTGCTAGCGAAAAGAAGAGATTCGCGCATCGAGCGGTTTTCTAAAAGTATTTTTTCAATCGGATATACTTTTGAGTTTGAAAATGAATACACATTCGACGTCTTTAGAAAAGAAGGTTTGCACATCGAATGGTTTTCAAAAGCATTAAGTCAATTCCATTCTGGACCAAGGTTGATTCGAAAAGAATCTCCCCATCGTTTCTATCCGGTTATCACAAGCTTGATCTTTGCAAGATTTCACATGTCACCACCAAGAGCTTGTTTGATGTTGGCTCTAGAAGGTTTCCATCTTCATCGTGAATATTTATTACATATCACTCGGATGTTACGGCAATACCACAAGGATAATCGTGGGACTCTTAATATACTTACTTTCCACATTGTGTGAAGCAAACAAGTTTTCAATAATTTAGTGTCCTAATGAGATATTAAGGATGATCTCTTGGCTCTAGACTCAATAATTTAGCAGGGATCGTCTAGCTTCTTAGGTAAGTTGTTTCGCACAAAAGGCGGACCCATGTTTTCAAGCCTAAGTTCTAACTCATATTTTTATTTTAAAGCATTATAATAAGGTGCATGAGCTAAGACTTCAAGAATCGGTTTTCTTGATGGAGTTCCTTGTACTCCTCCTCTAAACTAGGTTTGGATTCTTGGTGACGGGTTTCTCAAGTAGGCTTTACCAAGGTGTCGGGCCTTGGTATCTCTTGGATGGCTTGGAACCCTTTTGATAGCATTCTAGGAGTGAGCCGGTTGGGTGAGAGGGGCATGAATGTGCACTCTCCATGGTGAACTAGAACATGAAGTCGATCTGTCGAATTCACTTTTAGGTTCTTTATGGTATCACTTGGGGTGCTCCAACTTCCCGCTCATTGAAGGCTTTTAAGAGGGCATCAAGCTTGGTTGTCATCTCGCTTTGTTTTGCTTAAAATCGGCTTCAAGCTTATTCAATCGAGTTTCTTGGGATGACAAAATCTAGATGCAATTGCCTCAAGATTAGTGGGGTTCCCGATATTAGAAGAATTGAACCTATTAGGTGAACTAGATGAGCTTTAGGGCGTGCTTGAGTTTTGGTTCCACTTAAGGTTAGGGTGATTTCTCCATGAGGGGTTGTATGAGTTTCCTAAGTTGCTTTGTTCGGGTTTGAAAGTGTACACTTCTCACGCTCCCGTCGATGCGTATGGGCGTGGTCCAAAAGCTTGTTCGGGAGGCCTTGTGCAATCACGAGTGTTATGGGGACCAATGCATAACTCATAGGTAGAGTGATTTGATTCACTTGTCGTGAGGACTTAGGATTTTGTAGGAACTCATGAGGAATCTAACTTGATCTTCAGTTCGATCATCTCTGATCCGGGAGGAGGCAAGGAGATTGCCTTAACGGTTTTAGGCGACTCACGGGGTCATCCCAACTTTCGTTGTCATAGAGGCGAGGTCCTCTATTATTTCCCATGATTCTTCTGCGGTGAGATCACTAAGTTTTCCACCGCCGGCAGTCAATGGATCGCTTAGTGGGGAAGTTGACATGATCATAAAGATTTGGACTTGGAGCCAAAGATCAATGCCGTGATGAGGGACTTTATGAAGTAAGTCCTTGAATCGGTCCATGCTTAAAGAGATTCACCTTGGCGTTGTTGGAACATCAAGATGTCATTCCTAAGCTTAGTGGTTCTCCTCGGTGGGAAAATTGAGCAAGGAAGCGAGAGGTAAGATCATCCCAACTTGAGATGGAGCCGTGGGAAGTCGCTCGAGCCAATTACTAGCTTGGTCCCGTAGAGAGGTGGAAGAGGCGCAGCGCGTGGTCTCTGAGTAGTAGCATCAAGGTCAATGGAATCGACAATTTTGAGGAAATCCCTCGGATCTTTGATTTGGATCTTGAACGAAGTCCATGGAATGCACATCCGTTTGCACCAACCGGATGGTGTCGGATCGCAGTAGTGGTTTGGGCTTGGTGGGAAGCGCAATGGTGTTCCTATAGCCTGGGTGGCTTGGTCTCAGTATTCACCAAGAGTACGGGCTCTTGTGGGTCATTTGGCGGTAGGTTGATGAATGGTAGTGGGTTATCACCTTCCATGATGAAAAGTGATAAGATTACGAACAAAGGTCACGAAGAAGGGGGATAGACTAAGAGAATGCTAAAATAAGAAAAATTTACTTGATAGGAATCAAGCAAAGAAACCTAAGCGAGGTGGACTACTAACTAGCTATTCTATTCCCGGTGGCGCCTAAAACTTAATAACGCTTCGCGCGTCGTTCGGGGTCAAGGAAACTTCCTTTTCTTGAGCAAGTTTTATAACACCTAGGAAGTGAACCTAATCGTTGTAGTGTAGTAATTAGGGTAAGCCGGGTATTGATATCGTTCTCTAGGGAATAGGAATGCTAGTAAGGAGTTACTACGCTAAGGTTAAGGTTGAGGAAGATTATTTTTATCTTTTTATGTTTTATGAAATGGAAAGGTGCTGAATCTCGGGTATTGGTTGGGGGTTGGTATTTCTACCGATTACTCTACTATTATCTAATTATCTAAACAAAGGTTGTGGGAGTCTATGTCTAATTAATGTGTGCTCGTATGATAGTTTAAAGATGTGTTTACTTAGGTTGTATTACTCCTTAGTATCTCTATTGATGGTTGAGTTGTCACGTCCTTATTCCTAGTTAGTTGTGTGTCTAAAGTTGTAGGGTATCGTTTCTCCCTAACTCTTTAAACTTACCAAATGGTCTCGTCTACAAACCCGCTGGGGATGATAAACTCCTACTCTAAGGCTCTTTGGATGGTTTAGCCTACAACTACTCGGTAATTATATTCTAAGGTTCACAAAGATGAATCAAGCATTAAGTACACAACGAATGACCTATCGCATTACTAGATCATTAATCAACTAAGATAAGAAACAACCAATCAATATTCAATAATTAAGTTTCATACTTCCTAAGCAAACACACAAATAAATTAATGGGACATGGAGAACATGCAAGCATACACACAAATAATCAAAGACATAATTGAATTGATGAAGTAAAGACTTATCTTGATGTAAGATAGGGTTTAAAACCTAAAATCTTGTACAAGACACCTTAGGTTCGGTTTAGGTTTTACTCAAAAGACTCTCCACCCAAAGAAAAATTCGGATTCTATATATAAGATTACAATTGCGGCGGCGTCACCTTATGTTTAGTGGCCGTCGTGTCGCCATCATTAGGGTTTCGTCTTGGCACGTTAACCTTGCGACGGCGTCACCTTATATGCGTGGCGCGTCTCTTGACCGGCGTAAATGCATGTTGCATCTAGGCGATGCAGTAGCGACGGCCTACTCTTCACAACTATCGTCGTCGGCTTGAAAATCTGAGTTTTGGGTTACGGACCGTCACAATAATTTTGGGACGGCGTCGCCATTAACACTGGCGCCGTCGCCTTCTAATTTCGACAGCGTGAGTGTCTCGATTTTGACTTTGGCCATTTTCTTCATATATTCGCGCCTTTTCGACCAAATAAGTGCCATTCCGGTTTGCCTTCAAAGAGACCTAAAAGTGAAAAGGAGCGATATTAAGCAATAACGGATACAAAAGTAATCAAATAAGGACTTAAGCGACCCTCAAAATGGTACCTTTTAAAACCTTATCACATATGTATTGAACCGGTTTACGCCTAAGGTTGAATTGATGGAGGCTATTTCTTTTCACCATTTTCACGATCATTCTTTTCATTCTTGACCCTTGGTGCTTACGAGACTTCATTACTAGAACCTTATTGGGTTTATTCCGTTCTAGCTCTGTCTCGATCGGCACTCTTCCATATCTCGCTTTTCTCCTTTTTCAATATACCTAAGGACTCTACACTATCTAGTGGATTGTCCCAGGTAGATCCCTCCGGATTACGGCGGATCGTGGGAACTAATACCTAACCTCACCATCCTTATAACTCCATACATAAAGTAAAATGGTTGGTCTTTTAGTGCAGTTCATTCTTCCTTGAAACACAGTTAGGAATTAGAAATTCGGTATTAAAGAGTCGGTCACCTCAAGTATATGTAATCGTTAAGCTCGTAGTCATAGTTCTCTTAAGTTAAGTAGTAGTTAGTTAAGTAACACCGTGGAGGACGGACGGGTCTTTACCCATATGCACGATCCACGACCCGATGTGTGGCGATTTATGTAAGACTATAAATACTCTCTACCTTCCAGGTAGAGTTGGAACTCATAATAATATCTTTCACTTTCTCTCACTAAGTTCCCTAAACCTCTAACTTTCTCTCTAGAACCTCATTCATACGCCACTTTGTGTTATGGTTTGATGTGTATGTGAAAACTAATATCTTACAATTGGTATCAAGAGCCATGGTTAGATCATATCTTACACATCTTTGGATTTCTAGTGGTTTTAGGTGGTTTTGAGTTTGAAAAAAATTTAGTGGTTTTGCATCATTTGGTTGATTTCTTGTGTTAAAGCTTGGATTTTGTTAGTACTTTTATGTTTAGAATCATCACAAGTGTTTAGGTTTTCATTTTGTAGCTTGAATCATCTTGGTTGGGTTGTTTTGGATTGAAAAGTGATGTTTATGAGTTTTTCTTGCTAGCGACTTAACACACGGAATTCTTTCTTCTTAGCGACTTGCTTTACAAATTTGTAGCGATTCACGTTTTGGACCTAGCGACTTAGAACTAGCGACTTCGGTACAAGTAGTGGAATTTCCACCACAGTGGCGACTTGGAGGTAGCGACTTGGTGCATGTGAGTTGCTATTTAGCGACTTGTATCTTTAGCGACTTGAGTAGCAATGCGCCAAAATTTTGCTAGCGACTTGAGGCTTAGCGAGTTCTTGCTAGCGACTTGCACTCGTCTAGCGACTTGGGACTTTAGCGACTTGGGGTGTAGCGAATTAGGTGTTAGCGACTTGGTGCATTTTCTTCTAGCGACTTGGGTGATTGTTTACGGTTTTCTCTTGATTTAGTAAAATCCGTGAAAGAATCTATTTCCGGTTTAATCATAGAGTTATAAAATCCCGTATAATCTGTTAATATGTCTACCAACGTTCCTACTATCATCTCCTTTGTTGCGGGGATGTTCAAGCGGTGGCTCGGATACTAATCCACCCATGCTTGACAGAGCGACTACGATTCTTGGGCTCAACGAATCGATTGTCTTGCCTTGGAAAGGAAAATGGTGTCAACATTCTCAAATCAATTGATGAAGGACCGTATCGAGTTGAGGCGACTAGAGATATACTTGATACTAATGAAGATGGAACTCCTATTCACGGAATGGACGGACCTAAAATGTATGATGAGCTTGATGATAAGGAGAAAAAGAGATTTGATGCGAGATATCGGGGCTTAACATTGTTCTTCAAGGTCTTCCTAAAGACATCTGGTGATCAATCACAACACGAAGCAAAGCGGTATGGGATAATGTCAAGATGCTTCTCGGGGTTGAAATTAACTATGGAAGGCAGAGAATCACAACTCTATGACAAATTTGAACACTTCAAGATGAAACCCGATGAGAGTGTCTATGAGTACTATGTGAGATTTCATAAGTTGGTGAATGACATGAGGAACATCATAATGACTATGCCTAACATTGGTTGAACTCAAAATTTGTAAACAACATGAATCCCGAATGGCACAAGTTTGTCACCTCTGTGAAGCTCACTAAAGTTGAAGAATACAAACTATGAACAACTCTATGCCTTCCTCCTTGAGAATGAGAGACATGCCATGTTTGAAAAGAGGATTCTTGATCGGTTCAAAGGTCGAGGAGAAACAAGCTCTACAAATGATTCAACGCCTTCTTCACAAATGATGGGACTACCACCAATGCTTCTCAAGTTGCACCACGAAGATGATAATCACAAACCCATTTCGATCCAAGGTTCAAGCAACTTTGATGCAAATCTTTGTCATGGAACATTTCATCACTCAACCGACACTCATAGTTAAAGAGAACAAGACACTTTCACCTCACCAACAAACTTCACACTGCAATGAGATCCGAACCGCCAATCTTCACAACCATGCTTTGATCGAGAGATGGGAAAATTATGGGGCAACCAATTCGGGAAAAACGGTATGATCGGGGAAGAGGCGGGTGGTAGAGGTTATGTTGGTAACGAATCGAGGAAGGAATGGTAACCAAGGTCAAGCTAAGCCGATCAAATGTTATAAGCGTGGTGGTGAGGACACATTGCAAGCGCACATCTCAAAGCGTCCATAATCTGATTACTTGAGAGATAAGATGCTACTTGTACAATCTCGGGACAATGGTCTTTGCTTTGGATGAAGAGGAATTGTTGTTTCTAGCGAGGAAATGCCAAGACCTATGATGCGAGATGTGGATGAGCGACTGTTCGGAGATAGGTCACAATCATCGAATGCCTTTCAAGTCGGTGATTGTGATGCATACGACTCGATGTGGATGATGGACCTCGACACACACAATTTTATGGCTAGCATTTCTCGATGGTTTCTCCCAGGTCTCGTCTTCACCACAATTGGGCCTTCCAAAGACAAACTCATCTCGAGGTACTAAAACTATCACGATGATCTTGATGTGCAAAAGATGCATGACAAAGTACTATCAATGAAACTATTGAATCAAATATTGAAAATATGGGTATCTGAGCATTGTCCCGTATGATCAATATGTGAAACAAAGTGAAAGTGAAGTTGTACCAAGTGATGCATCTTACTGCGATCAACAATGACTATGTTTTGATGAATACACTTGCATGTGCCCGATGATTACGTAATTTACGAACTAAATGCCTATAAAGAACGTGTTGCTATTTATGAACAACGTGCTAAATTTGAGTTGACCACTCGTGAGCGGAAATGGATGACCAAGTGCGTGCGATAATTAGAAAAAGTAATTTTAGAAGAAGTATTGAAACAAAATTAAATTCCTTGCAAGAAAAACTTTCTAAAACGACTAAGCAAAACAAGAACTTCAAGAAAATGTGAAAATGCTTAAGCAAGAATTTAATGCAAAGGAATCAAAACTCTTGAGAGACTTTTCTAATCTGAAAACTTTGAAAAACAAACTTGAAAACAAGTTGTACATACAAGGAAACACCATTCGATTGCTCACATGGTCACTAAACATAGAGTTCTAAGCGATAAGCATAGTGTTCCCATTATAGATAAACCCAACCACGAGTGCGGAAAGATAGCAAAAGCGACTCAAAGTGTGATCTATGATGGCAATGAGATTCTTAAACCTAGACAAAAACCTAGTTGCGTTGAGTGCTTGAGAGGATGATAAGAAACTAGATGAAATCACTAGGAAAGGATGAATAAGAAACTAAATGATCCTAAATGCAAAGAGAAAAAATAATTTTCACTCCTCATGACTACAAGAAGGAAAAGCTGGTTTCCTTGAACAAGTTTAAGCCTCGAGACATTGTTGACTCCAGAACAAGTCTTACGGAAAATGGATTTAGATAAGCGAAAATCGAAAACATTGTTGAAACAAACCCTCCCTTTGGAAAATGCCTGAAGCGATTGTGTATCCTCCTAATACACCAATGCATCTTGTTCTAGAACAATTGCCACTAAAAGCAAGACCTTAATTAGCCAATACGTTATATTTCAACTATTTGTTGATTTTGAGAAAACTTGCAAGAAAAGGATCACACCAGTTGGTATAAGCGAAGGAGAAGGGGTTTGAACAAATGAAAGAATGTTATTTAAGCGAGGTCATGCCTTTCTTTAAACTTCTAAAAGATCACTTTGAGAGTCTTAAAAGGGAATAAAAGCGTATTAAGGGAATGGAAAAGAATTTGATGCAATGATTGTTGAAGTTAGTGACTATGGCGTGCACTAAAATATAATGAGATTGAGAGGAAGAGCTTGCATACATTAAATGAGACTCTTATTCTTGAATGTGTTGCTCAAGATGTGTTTTCAACGCTTGAAATTGCTCTATTAATGCTTCCAATTTCATGAACTATCTGTTGCCACGAAAGTCTCTCATGATCGTGTCATTGAGCTTGAAAAACTAATTCTAAACTAAGCGAGAAAATTGAGCTGGATGATCACGACAATTTGGTTAAACATTTTCTAAACTAGAAGTTGAGCATTTTAATTTACAACTAAAATATCAACATCTTAAAGAAAATGTCAAAACTTCAAATATCAAGACATCATCGGATGCTCGAGTTTGATGCGGTTTTCAAATTAACAAGCGTGATGAACAATGAGCAGTCAAGCTCGGTGCAACACGATCGAGAAAGTTGAAAGCCCAAATCTCTCAATTAAAGGGTCAAACGAACAATATAACGAGGCTCCCAAATGCCTCCTCCTTTAGATTCTCGAATTCTCAAGCGTTTCATCTTCAAAACCTAGTAAATGCTTTACAAAAGGAAAGCGAAAGTTTTCTAGAAGAAAATGAAAAGGTTAAGCGTCATTTCAATGAGTTATTTGAATCAATTAAGGTCACTCGTAAAAAAATAACGAACAAATAGCTTCATTGCAAAGGAAATTGAGAATCGAAGAGTCGGTAAAAGGAAAATGCCAATGACCAATGGGGAGAATGGTGTATCAAAGGTTCACTCTTGTAATAAATATGCTTTATACATGACATATGTCCTCCTCATCTAAGGAACAACAAACTTGCTATTCAAACATATTTCTCATCTCTTAAGGATTGCTTAGAATGTCTGCGTGAGATTGTTGAAGAGGATAAGCTAGAAAACCTCATGATAATGCAATTGGACATGCATGCTTATATGCCAAACGATCTCAAGAAATCTTAGAATGCTTGATCACAATATGCCCAAAGACATTAGGTGAGAGAGTTAACCCTTTGATTCCATGCTCGATGCCTAATGCCAAGTATGATATGCATTCGATTCCCAATGTTTTGAATGTGAACCGTAGTGTGCCTTTAAGTAGTTCGATTCGGATCATCGATGCTAAGAAGAGAACTCAAGTGTGCCTTCTAGGAGTACAAATCTCGGTACCTCTAGTTTTAAGAAAGTGAACCTTAGTGCACTGCATGTAGTTCGGATCGGCACATCTAAGCGGTGATGCAAAGAGTAGTTAAACCAACTAATGTTCCCATTCCTCTACAGAGTAATCGGTGACATTAAGCGGAGCGGTCAAAGTCTCGAAGACAATACAAGGAATGATAGGACCTCTCGAGCTAAGAATGTGCCTTTGGAAGAGAGTAGAAGAACAATCTAGGAACTTTAAGCTTGAATTGAATAAAGCGAATCGTGTTGATTCTAGTATTAGCCATAGGCGTCTTGTAATTAATTGAATTCTAATACTATTTGCAAACCTTGCGATGTATGCTTGAATTCTATTTCTAATCATGAATGTGGTGTTAATGTTACGCTAATGATGTTAATTGTCCGATTAATATTGTTAATGCTAAAATTCATGCTAAAAAGGCTAAAAGGCAAAAATGAAAGAAAGTTAAAGCGTGGAAACCGGGAAGAACATTCGGTAAAATAGGCTTTTATTGGATACTGTTGGTCATAAGACTAATCGAGATAATGCCCACTAGAAAATGGATGCCTCTTGGTAGAACTATTCCCTTAAGAAGTGATCACTGCTTGTGAGCAGGCTATCTGAACACTAATCTTGCATCTATTCACAATGATTCCATTGCCTCGCTTTCGATATGAATGCTTCTATTTACGATGTGGGTGTTCCAACTGTTGCTACTAACCAAATGGAACCCATTCTTGCATGGGGATCCCAATTATCGATTATCCATTCTTATACGTGTTCAACTGCGAGATCGTTCAAATCGATTACGTGGTACACGGACTCATTTGTTCCAAGCATATATTTGGAGACCGGTCTCGGCTCATGAACTTCGTGAGCAAATTCATCGGGGCTATTAGATTCGGTAATGATCATTTCGGTGCTATTATGGGTTATGGAATTACGTTGTTGGTGATAGTGTCATCTCTAGAGTTTACTATGTGGAAGGTTTGGGTCATAATCTTCTCTGTTGGTCATTACGTGATTACGATCTAGAAGTAGCCTTGAAAACATACCTTTGTTAGAGATCTTAATGGTAAGGAACTGTTAAAAGGAACTCGTGGCTCAAATCTTTACACCATCTCCATCGATGACATGATGAGGTCATCTCCAATCTGCTTGTTATCAAAGGCTTCTAAAACAAAGTCATGGTTATGGCATCGTCGTCTCAATCACTGAACTTCGGCACCATCAATGATCTCACCGAGAAAGGACTTAGTTGTAGGTTTACCTAGACTCAAGTACGAAAAGGATCATCTTTGTTCGGCATGTCAATTGGGAAAAAGCAAGAAGTATGCCCATAAACCCAAACCTACTAACTCATCACGAAGTTTTCATATGATTCATATGGATTTATGTGGACCAATGAGGGTGCGAGAATATCTTTGGGAAGAAATATGTGTTAGTTGTGGTTGATGATTACTCTAGATTCACAGGTCAAGTTCTTAAGGACAAAGGATGAAACTCGATATCATCATCAAACTCATCAAACATTGCAGTTCGACTTAACAAAACTGTCGAATTATCGAGCAGACAATGGGCCGGTTTGTCAACAAACAACTTAGTGATTTCTATGAAAGCGTTGGAATCGACCATCAAAGAAGTGTTCCACGAACCCCTTAATAGAGCGGTGTAGTTGAAAGCGAAATCGAACTCTTGTTGAAGCCGCTAGAACAATCTTGATTTACTCAAAGGTTCCAATGTTTCTCTGGTGAAGCAATTGCCCGGCTGCATGCTACACACAAAATCGTTCCACGATTCACACTGTTCATGGAAAAACTCCATATGAACTTGTCCACAACGAAAACCCTAATCTCTCTTTCCTTCGTGTGTTTGGTGCATTGTGTTATCCAACTAATGAGGGTCAAGACTTAGGCAAACTTAGGGCTAAAGGCGACATTGGAGTATTTGTAGGATATGCACCAAACAAAAGGATCTGAATCTACAACAAAAGAACCCGAAATATCATGGAAACAATTCACGTTACGTTTGATGAGTGACCGGTCAAATGGCTCCTGGACACTCCACTCGGGACCCGCACTTCAAAAGCAGTCCCATTGGTTCATCCCTTGTTCCAAACTCTTCTCAAGAAACTCCATATGTACCTCCATCGAAGATGATTTAAAGAAATTGTTTGATCCTATGTTTGATGAACTGTATGATTCAATTACTAATGAGGTGTTGATCCTACAACAGGGATGCTCATATTCCAGTGAATGAAGTCAATCCCTCGGTCTCAATATCTTTAAGTCAAGAAGCACTGCTTCTGATCCTTTAGTCTCATCAACAAATCATCATTCTTCAAATGTACATCATGGAAATGTTTACGCATCAATGATGAAGTTAATCCTTTGCTACTCCACGAAGATGCTCCATTTGAAAACATATTTGCTCTGAATCATCATCGAACCATCTTCTTCGGG
Source organism: Chrysanthemum lavandulifolium (assembly GCA_022545495.1). Lineage (NCBI taxonomy): Eukaryota > Viridiplantae > Streptophyta > Magnoliopsida > Asterales > Asteraceae > Chrysanthemum > Chrysanthemum lavandulifolium. Next base: position 207,638,113 of record CM040241.1, read on the forward strand.
AGACATCGACTCAGCTACCTCGGTCCCTCAACAAGCGCCACATGAACACCTCGGAAAATGGACTCACGATCATCCATTAGACAACATCATTGGAAATCCTCTCGTCTGTATCAACCGGAAACAACTTGCAACCGATGCCTTATGGTGCTTCTTCAACTCCGTACTATCTAAGATCGAACCAAAGATGTTAAAACCACCATGAATGAAGATAGTGGTTCAATGCCATGCAAGATGAAATTTATGAGTTTGATCGACTTGATGTATGAGAGTTAGTACTGCTCCAGGCGTGCTATGATTATAGCTCTTAAATGGATCTTCAAAGTGAAACTTGATGAGCATGGTGATGTGTTGAAGAACAAGGCTCGATTAGTTGCTAAAGGATACCGTCAAGAGGAGGTATTGACTTTGAAGAATCTTTGCTCCAGTTGCTCGAATTGAGGCAATCATAATCTTTACGGCTAATCTTGCTAGTAAGAACATGGTAGTCTATCGGATGGATGTGAAGGCGGCATTTACGAGCGGAGATCTTAAAGAAGTCGTCTCGTCGCCCAACTGAAGGATTTGTGAATCAAGAGCATCCTACTCACGTTTATCATTTGAAGAAGGCTCTTTACGGTTTAAAGCAAGCTCGAGGGCATGGTATGATACATCATCAAAGTTTCTTCTATCAACGGATTCAAAGAAAGGAGCGTTGATCGACATTGTTCACCGTGAAGTCGAGCAAACATTTAATTCATGTTCAAATTTATGTTGATGATATTATTTTTGCCTCGGCGGACCCAATGGAATGTGATCATTTTGAATGAAATGAGTTCAAAATTTCAAATGTCAATGATGGGACAAATGTCATTTTCTTGGGATTACAAATTTCACAAAGTCCGGAGGCATTTTCATAAATCAATCTAAATATGCAACAGAGATCTTAAAGAAATTTGGATTTGATTCAATCGACCAGAGACACCCCATGATTGACCGAACCAAACTAGATGAGGACCACTCGGGGATCATGATTGACCAAACGAAATATCATAGTATGATTGGATCCACGATATACCTCAACGCTAGTAGACCGAGACATCTTGTTCATTTGTTTGCATGTGTGCTAGATACCGGCTAAGCCTACTAAAAGCACCTTGAAGCGATTAAGCGGGTCTTCGGTATCTCCAAGGAACCATCAATATGGGTCTTTGGTACCGAAGGACACCGGTATGTCACTAACGGCCTATCACGAGATCTTGATCATGCGAGTTGTCAAGATACACGTCGAAATACGTGCGGAGGTGCTCGATTTTGGGTGATAAGCTTGTGGTGGTCTTCAAAAAGCAAATGAGTACTTTTATTTCCTCTGAGGCGGAATACATAGCCATGTCATCTGTTGTGCTCAAATCTTATGGATGAGATCTCGATTATCGACTATGGCTTTGGATTCAACAAAATCCTACTGTCTTTGTGATAATAAAAGTGCTATTGCTCTCTCATGCAACAACGTTCAACACTCAAGAGCAAAGCATATCGATATTCGACATCATTTCATCGGGGAACAAGTGGAAAAAGGTGTGGTGGAACTCTATTTTGTGGTGTCGAATATCGATTAGCGACATCTTCACCAAAGCTCTTCCAAGAGCGTTTTGAGTTTATTCTTCCACGTCTTGGCTTGAAAAGCCTTCAACCGAAACACTCAAACGTCTTCGGGAGGAAGGCGAGGAGTAAAGGTCTATCTTCATCTATCTCGTGTAAATATTTATTTGAAAATCAAATAGAAAAATATAAAACTTTCAAAATCCATAAAAATTGAAAAATCTTGAAAATTCCAAAATATTGTCTTTTTGTCATGTTTTCCTCGATTCGATAATATCTACGGTCTTTGTGATGTCATTCAAAGAATGACACGGACTTTAGATGTTGTTCGAATGTTTAAAAAAAAAAAAAAAATCAAAAAATCAAAAATCAAAAATCAAAAAATATTTTTGGGAGAAAGAGAAAAATGGTTTATTGTCATTTCGAGGCAATAACCGGTTTTAAAAGAAAGAACGAGCCATGTTTTATCATGTTTTCAAAATTCCATGCTCGATTCTATAAACATTTATCTGCTTGAAAACTAAATGCTTTGAAAAATAACTCGATCTCTATTTTGATAATCATCAAGACTTATTTGTCAAAATCTCTATCTCTCAATCAACAACCTATGTCATTGATTGAGGAGAGAATGATTTCAATTAAATTAAAAAGTTATTTGGCATTAAATTGTTTTCAAAAGATGTACATGCATGTTTTATCAATGGAGTTTAAAGTCTTAAAATCCGATCCTTATCGATTAAAACGCTTTCATAATCAAGTCACAATTCTCCTTAAAGCTTTCAAAATCAATTTAAATCTATAAGAGATCACAAATCTCAAATGATTTGATAATTGTGATCGGGGAGAATGTGTGATTTAAATTGGTTTAAAGCGATAATTCGGTAAATGGTTTTATAAGGATGTACATGCTTGTCCTCCCCGCATGTGACAAACGATTTCAATTTTCCATTCACATGTTGAGGGGAGCATCTATCTTACACCTATGACTTGAAACGTGATCATTTATCTCAATATGCGGGTTCCTCTAGTATGTGCAAAACTCCTTTCAAACCTCGAGGCACATATTGAGGGGAGCAAAATCATGAAAACCTCATCCTTCCCTAAAATGCTCTATCTACGATTCGATTTAGGAAGAGATGTTGATATCTTTTAGAAAATGGTAATCAAAGTTAATTCTTTCTCTTGCCTCCGTGTGCAAAACATTTTCAAATACTTGATGCACATGTTGAGGGAGTTCTCGTTCTAAAAATATCAAAAACAATTTAAAGGTACACAATGCTTTGATAATACATCATAAGTATCACGAATTGATTTTCAAATGGTTTTCAATTGGTTCCATATGGCGGATGAACAATACCAAAAGACCGACCAACTTTACTTTATATGCGGTGATATAAGGATGATAAGGTTAGGTATGTGTTCCCATGATCCGCCGAGCAGGAGGGATCTACCAGAGACAATCCACTAGTTAGTGTAGAAGTCCTTAGGTATGATGATAAAAGGAGAAAATTGAGATATGGGAAGAGTGCGGACTAAGACCGAGCTAGTCTTGGAATAAACCCAACAAGGTTCTAGCTATGAAGTCTCGGTAAGCTTGAAGGGTTGAAGAATTAAAAGAATTGAATGAGAAAGGGTGAAAACAAATAGCCTCCATTTATTCAACCTTAGAGGCGAAACCGGGTTCACTTCATATGCTCTTGATGGTAACATCGGTATTGAAGACAAGACGTCATGGACCCGGTGGCGCCTTGCACTTCAACTTTCAAACCACTCAAGTTCCTCTTAAAGGACTTGTTTCATTCTCTCGGGAACCAACATTATCTATCGACTTTCTCTTAGAGATGGTTGATATTGAAGAAGGAGACCCTCTCCCTAGTCTCCCACACGGGATCCAAATATGCACAAAATTGAGTCTAGAGCCACGAGATCATCAATAAATCTCATTAGGACACTTTCAATGAAGACTCTGTTTCACACAATGTGGAAAGAGATTATATCTTGAGTCCCACATTATCCTTGTGGTATTGCGTAACATCCGAGTGATGTGTTTACATATTCACAATGAAGATGGAAAGCCTTCCGAGCCAACATCAAACAAGCTCACGGTAGGTGGCATGTGAGATCTATTATATAGATCAACCATGTGACAACCGAGCGAAACAATGGGCGATTCAATCTCTTGAATCAATCACGTTCGAGTTATGGATTGACGGATACCTTTGAAAACCGGTCTTTGTGCTTAACAACTCTTTTCTTTAGCACATCGACCGTGTACTAATTTTTCAATCCAAAAGGTGTTTTATGATTGATAATTGATTTTCAATAAAACCTTCGTTGTATTGCAAAAACAATTTCTATTGAGCAATACACGATTGTTTTCCAATCTCTTTTCATCAATCGGTGGACTTAAAATTCCTTTGGTTCACTCACTCCGTGTTGTCTTCTTTGAGATGTTCGGTTTGAGAACAACTAGAGCATTGCGAAACCACATCAAGGAAATTCTTGAATTATACGATCACGAGCGGTACATGTCGCGATCAACGGGGAACCGTGGGCGTGTACCTCAATTCAACGAAGTGATCAAAGACACTTTCGTGCGATTTATTGCTAACTGTTGTATGCGGTACACCCGACGTTTGCAACCGATCGAATGAAGCGATCAATCCATAGCCGCATGCTCACTTAACACATTCATCTCAACGAAATCATGATTAGTGCATCAATGACTCGATATTTTCACTCCATACTTACGCTACTGCTGCGCCAATATCATGATTCAACAAATGCTTCCGCTACTCGATGAGAAGATATCATGATCCGAATGTGAGCATGTCGGTCTTAATGTCACAAAATCACATAATACCAACACCACAAAGGATGTCTCGGAGATTTTGATAGTGATGATCTCAAAAAATGGCTCAAATTTATTATCACGTGGATCGGTAAAGACCTCCACTTGGAGTAACCAAACATGCAATGTGAAGAATCAATTACTACGAGCTTAGGAGCAAAGGACTACATCAAGAATGCAAGATCAAGTGTTAATTTATTATCTAGTTGTATTCAATGTAATTTTGGTACATGATTGAGGTGACCTCCTTAGGGAGATTGTTAGGAATTAGAAATTCCGGTATTAAAGAGTCGGTCACCTCAGTATATGTAATCGTTAAAAGCTCGTAGTCATAGTTCTCTTAAGTTAAGTAGTAGTTATTTAAGTAACACCGTGGAGGACGACGGTCTTTACCCACTGTATGCACGATCCACACCCGATGTGTGGCGATTTATGTAAGACTATAAATACTCTCTACCTTCCAAGGTAGAGTTGGAGCTCATAATAATATCTTTCACTTTCTCTCACTAAGTTCCCTAAACCTCTAACTTTCTCTCTCTAGAACCTCATTCATACGCCACTTTGTGTTATGGTTTGATGTGTATGTGAAAACTAATATCTTACAAAACCAATTGAAAAGTCATTTGAAAAAACAATCAAGGTACTTGTGATACGAGATCAAAGCATTTTGTACCTTAATAGTTTTGATCATTTAGAAAACCTCCCCCTCAACATGTGCATATGATTTAGAAATTCTTTAGCACACGGAGGCAAGAGGACTTTGAAATATTTTCTTTGATCACAATTTTCATAGAAAAAGCCATTTGATTTTCTTTGGTAAATTCTCCCCCTCAATATGTGCATAGGATATTTGAAAACATTTTATCACATAGAGGCAAGAGTTAATTTGAAGCACATCTACAATCACAAGAGCCATTAAGAAGCCATTTGAAAACTCAATCAAGGTACTTTATAAATCACTTTAACAAGCTTTAGTACCTCGATAGTTTATTTGCTCCCCAATATGTGCTTCAAGATTCGAAGCGTTTAGCACATATGAAGCTGACGTGCACAATTAAATCAAAGCGATCACCTTTATCAAATTTCATTATTAAATCACAAATTCTCCCCGATCAAAAATATCAAACCCTTTGAGATTTTGGATCCCAAGTGATTTAATTAGGTTTAGAAAACATGGGAGAAAATGTGGCCTTGTTTAAATACTCATCGGTTTTGGATAAATCATCCTCCTCAACATGTGCATTGAATTTGAAATCGTTTGGCACATGGAGGCGGAGTGCCTTTGAAGGACTAAAACCAATTCCATTTAAAATAGATTTGAGATTTAAATCACGATCTCTACCCCGATCGAAATTTCAAACCATTTGAGATTTGTGATCCCAACCGATTTAAATAATTTAGAAAATTTTGGGAAAGGCGTGGCAAGATTCAATTGTGAAAGATGACGGATATGGACCATTTAAGACATTAAAGATTGTTAGTGTCGGTATGATAGTTTTTAAGAGATCTTTTAAGTAAAACAAAACAATTTCACAATCAAACAAGAACAGAAAGAATTTCATTTTGAAAGACCTTGATTCTAAAGAAAAATCATACCATGACATAACATTAAATCTTTAGATCACCACATTTTAACGCATAAACTGGAACTTTTATGAAGAAATATTGTTTGAAAATATTATATTTTAAATCACTCCCCTCAATCAATGACCGAAGTCGATAATTGAGTGACATAGGTTTTGATAAAAGAAGTCCTGATTTTCAAAAATAAGACCAATTTATTTTCAAAACAATATTTTACCATTTTCAAAACAATATTTTCAAAAATTGTTTAAAATGGTATCATTCACTACTTTTCCCCGCACAAGATCGTTAGGTGGTTGAGAAGCTTCCGTTTATGTTCTTTCTTAGGGTTTGGAAGAAAACCATCTGGCGATGCGATGAGACTTCTTCTTCGTTGCATTTTGAATGCCAACCGAGGTCAAATTAAGCTCGTTTCTTCAATCACTTAGAAGAAACCATCTGCGGATGCGGTGAGACCTCTTCGTTGCATTTATGCCAACTCTCCATAGAAGTCCAATTAAGCTCCGTTTCTTCATTTGTCAACCCAAGATATAGTTACCCTTTCCTTGCGGCATCCAATCATCTTCAATTGTGGGATCCGGATTGGGAACATTCTTATATACCAATATACCTGCATACGTTAGTGAACACACATACGAGATATATGGTGGTCGACATCACCCAAACAAAGAATCGACTAATTCAAGTCAATTCAACATATCAATCAGTTCATATAAGGTATGGAAATAATGTGATCATCAAACTATAATCATCTAAACCTAACAATCACATCCTAGAAACCTAGTCCTTCAACATAGGCAATTATATATTATAATTAAGCACGTAGGATAATTAGGAAAGTCCGTTAGATGATGTAAATTTGAATAACATTATCCCCTCAATCAATGACTCATTTTCTAAAAAGTTTTAAAAGCGCTGAAATCATTGATTGAGTTTTTGCAATTTTATGAAAACTTGATTCTGATTTATTATCAAGCAACTCATTTACCACCACTTTATGAAAACAACAAATATTTTTCTGAAGAATTTTAGACGGAAAAACATTTGTGTAGGAACAGCAGTCCTTCGACATACTTTCCTCATTTTGAATTAGGATAAGTGCACGAAATATTTGAAAGATTGTTTAGCGCAACACTTTCCTTCCTTTAAAGAGCGGGTTGCCATCTGAAATAATAGCAAGCCATGATTAAGCGCGGGTCACATCGAAATAATCGCAAGCCATATTTTGAGACATGTTTAGAAAGAAATATTTACACCTCCTGCCGAACTTCATCTATGGTCCCGTTCCATTATTGAATGACATTTCTAAGACCGTAGATGTTATCAATACTGAAGACATGTCTAGAAAACAATATTTTTGGTATTTTGAAATTTTACGATTTTTATGGGTTTTTGAAGGTTTTATATTTTCTATTTTCTTTTGAATAAATATATACAAGGATAGAAGATGATATAGTAAAAGAAGATGATGATACGAGCAGAGATAAGGATATCGAACAACCCCGTTGTAGAAGATGGAAGTCATCATCTTAAACATTCACCACCAAAGCTTTCGATGCTCTGAATTGAGAAATTGAACCATCGAAGTGAGACTCGCGACTTCCCCAAACCGAAAATCCTTAAGATGAGCGATTCGAAGCTCTATTTCAAGCTTGCTTTAGCCAGGTGCACAGAGAAGCACACCATTATCATAAATCCATTGCTCCATTTAAGAACGATAATCGAGGATCTCCATTCGGGGTTATATCATCAACAAGAAGAACGACAACGTATCATCCCACTCATAAATAATCTTCTCAAATTTCTTTTCCATCAAGTGCAAGCAATCTATTCCAAAAGGTGTCAAGAGAACAATTCCCCAAGTAGTTGAATTGATGCGATCGACCTCTTTGTATAATGCTTAAGAACTCTCCCAAATACACATCATGAGGGAATGAAAACACCTCCCCATGTTCACATTTTTCTTCCCGATGATCGTGTATGAAGCTCAAGAATCCAAGTACACCAATATCCAAGAGCTCTCCGAATACACATCATGAGGGAATTAAAACACCTCCCCATGTTCACATTTTCTTCCACGATGATCGTGTATGAAGCTCAAGTATCCAAGTATACCAATACACAAGGAATGAATAGCGATAACATTGAAGAAGCGGGCCAAGTCACGATTATCTCTGCGGTGACAATCTCTGCGGATGTCAACTCGGGAATAAGTGATTATATCTACGAATCAGCGATTAAGCACTCAAGTGAAACAAATGAGCATCCCCAATGTACACAATCTCTCTCCCGATCATTGCGATACCATCGAAATCACCACACACTAGTGTACCTCTTTATCTTTAGAAACTTTCTCTAGCATCACTTCCCCACGTGGGTGAAATACTAACACTAAACGCCTTGATGAGTAAAACCTTGAGTTTCTCTGCGGTCATGACATTTGTCTTCCCGGATATCTTCAATCACTTAGAAGAATTAAGTTCATCAAGTTTACTCGCGTTTAGATGCTTGTCTCCTTCCCCTTCTTTGGTTTTGACACTTGAGTCATCAAATCATTATAAGCCCGTATACTAGAAATTTGTTGAGGAGAACACTTGAACTTTTGTGAGAATCAACTTGCTGAAGACTCTCTCTGACTATTTTTATCAACCCTTATGTAGACAATTTGAAGTGACCACTAAAGAAGAAAACCCGATATACCATACTTGAATACTGAAGTCAACTTCTCCACATTTGTATCTTAATCTTGCACCTAATGATGGAAGAACGGTGTCGAGAATTTATGCTTCAAGCAAATCTCTAAGTACTCACTACTCAAGCAAAGTATGAGACATTGACACCTCTTGCGATTATCCACACCGTCATATGCGTGTGACACTGAGTAAAACAAAGTAACTCCTAATAGTGATAGTTAACCAAGTTTTCAACTCAAATTCTTAAGCCCGAGCAAGTTATCAAATAAGAACACGCCTTTGTGAAAGTCAACTTCAATCTCAAATAAGTGATAAATGATTAACTCCGAAGTAATCAACTTGTGTCAAATGTCCAATACATGAAATAGTCAATAACAACGTCTCGAGGAGTCATCGCTAAAGAATATGAGCAAGTCTAATTGGGGATTGAATCGACTTATAACTCTCTCCAATTAGTGCTCTCCCTAAACCGATAATCTGTTTGATAAATGCCCAATTAAGAAGAAGTATTTAGATCGTTAAATGCAACTCGTCTTTAGTCTTCTAACATGTAGCGTAAAATGTAGAAACGGTATCGTAGACTCGACCTTCTTCAAGATTGTCCGGTTGGGAATAGATAGTTAACATCTTCAACTCACACCAAAAGCATCCCACCAAAAAGCATCCCGATTAACTTACATCTTGCATCCCTTTAACTAAAATCCTCCCAATCAAACAAGAACGAAAGATGTTCATCAAGGAAATCAACAATCGGGCCATAGCGAACACACAATATGGTAACACCAAACTACCAATCACATCAAACAAACGAGATAGATTGTTCGGAATCATCATGTTGATGTATACGTGAAGCATTAACGGAAGCACTTTGTCGATAAATTCATCAATCCGGTGAAGATGTCAACCAACGGCTCTTAGAAGAGAAAACTCCATGTGAAGATGACCCGATAAGAAGAAGCTCGGTTCTTACATGAGTTTAGAGCCGTATGACCATTTATATTCTCAAATATCAATCAACAATGCAAAAATTCACACTTTTCTCCCCTCAAGAATTGCATACGAAGATGCCATTCTTGACTAAATAAGTGAACATCATCCAAATGTAGTCTATTCACTTCTCCCATAAAATTAGCACGGGATGTCGCCATCGTCATTATAGTTGAGAAAGTGGAATCGAAAACAATCAACATGGCGGTTCACTTGATGGTGACGCATGGAAAAAGTATGAAGCATGTTGATGAGAATGGTCATAATTGAGAAGATTTCTCTTATTCAAGATAATGCGCCTTGAGGCGTACACATTTCTTTTCTTTAGGGAGCGAGGCTTGAACCATTGTGTTCAAACGTCATTATGTTAATACGAGGCCCGAATCTGATGTGAGCAGACGTCATAAGAAGATTTCTCTTCTTGGAAGATAATGCACATCAAACGTACACATTTCTTTTCTTTAGAGAACGAGGCATGAACGATATATTCATCGTCATAAGAAGATTTCTCTTCTTTCGAAGATAAAGCGACCGAGACGTACACTTTTCTTTTCTTTAGAGTACGAGGCATGAACTGTTGTGTTCATACGTCATAATCTCTCTCTTTCAACTCTCTTAGCAAAACATGTAATCATCACCATTATCATTCAAGAGGCTCTTTGTAGTGACAATGATGGAGATAACCCAATATGATGAATTTAACCTCAAGTAAACTAACCCGAACTCGTGACTTAAACTTGCACATATGTAACAAAGAGCGGTGCCGATTTCCATTAGCATCTCTAAGTACTCTCGATGTACTCTATACTTTTCAACCAACCAACCATCAAGTATAAGGCGTACATTACCTTTTGAAAATCCACAATTGAATGTGACCTTTGAGCACTACAACGTAACTCCTTAAAGTGATAGTTATTTTGTAGTGGTATGAGCCCAATTCCCCAAATGGTAAAGAAAAGGTAAAAGACACCCAACAATAACTAGATTTCCAAGTCTTCGTTTTGATAATAAGCTCGAACAAGGATCTCAAAGAATCTTCATCCAACCATCCCCGATACCTTCGGATACTAAGTACACTCACCGTGATAATTCACTTCAACCTCAAATGAATAATACTGAATTAACGCCATTGTCACATCTTCTGATTAAAAGCTCAAAACTAGCCTCCTTTGACATTTTAAGTGAACTATGATAATGGTTTTCATCCCGACCATGGTTAAAAGCATACAACCCCGTAAAATCATGTAATAACCAAACTACCATGACGAATATCCAAACACACATCCAATTTATAAGTACACCTTTTAATCCCTTCTTCAAACAGAACTCGTAACACCAAAGATCGAAGACCCGAGATACGCTTTCCTTTCTCCAAGATGGTTCCATCATCACGGATTTTACAATTCTATAGTTTAAACCGAGAAATAGTTTCTTCGCGGGATTTTACAAAACCAAGAATAAACCGTAAGATAGATCCTAAATGCACTTTACTATTACGGGATGTTTCCATTGTCACGGGATTTTACAAGTCTATGATTTAAACCGAAAAATAGGTTCTTTCGGGATTTTACAAAATCAAGACAAAACCGTAAACAATGTCAGCTTGAAGGTGTTATGACAACTTTGGTTTAAGTGAATATCTGTTTTAGGGGAACATGCAGCGGTTCATCAACGGTTCAAAATCCAACATCATCAATATCATCAAACATCCAATGAACACTTTGGTAAACACATTATACACGCATTATGTCGGCTATTACAGTGACAACATGGAAAAGCAAACTCGATATGCCAAACTTGAACATGACGTAAAATTCCTCAGATTTGTTACTTAAACTTGTACTAATCCTTGTGAACAAGAAACGGTGTACCCAATGTACCAAACCTCTTGACATATCCTCAACTGCGTGAGACACCGTAGTGATAGCTACGTTGTGGTCTAAGCGAGAAAGAATCACAACCGTAATTAAATAGCCAAGTCTTTATCACACTCTATAAAACCCCAAACAAGTCATCTTCGCGGAAGGGTAGAAAGAAGAAGACGAAAATAAGTAAATCTTGGGAAAACCTCACTTCAATTCCAAATAAGAAATCAGTATAAACAACCCCGTAGTCAACATTGATCAACTTTCGATTCGAGCCGTGACATAATATTTTCCGTGAAATGTATACACCAAAGTATCGTCAGTGTCATGCAGATCTCATCATTACATCTCATTAGCAAGTCTTATCATCAGCGATCAATTTATAACTGCAACCCACAAATTATCATAAACCATAAATCCAAATTCACGATCGGTGCACCGATATCCAATGAACCCCGATCAATAAATAAAACCAATATCACACGACTTGATTCAATTTAGCACAAAATGATTGGTTCATTTACCATGTATCACATAATTCAGCTGCGGCCCATGTAAAGATATAGCACCGATCCATCAAGAAATCATTTATCCCAACAATCACACAAATAGGTCACACACGCCGAAGAATAAACTTTGTGATTGCATAATAATTGTTGTTTCATTATCTCATACCCAACACTCATGCCCACCTAATCCATAACATCATTATTAAAAGCACTCAACATTTATTGATAACCTTCGCCCACACCATTATCTAAGTGTGACACTCCAATTTGTTCACGTGCAACCAAATAATATGTTCACCCAAATAATGTTCACGTGCAACCAAATAATAAGTAGAAATAATGTTCACGTGCAACCAAATTTGTGACACTCCAATTCTACTTTCAATGTATAGCCCATAATATGTTCAGCCAAAAAGGCTCGTGAAATCTGATCTAACCATAGTACTTGGCCCACTTGATCCAGAATTATCACAACCCTAAATACACGGTATTAAACACTTTTTCACACAAACCCTTACCCTAATAATATTATCATATGTGTGCAGACAAAAAATGCAACACCAAACCCTAACACATCAAACAGACGCCTCCAACATTCTCTGCCTCCCTCCACCATCTAAACGTTTCACAAAGAACACACACCAAACAGATAAATCTCAACTAGTATTCACATCTATCATAGCACATGACTTGGGTGCACATTCGTTAGACGTGACCTCGCCACAGGGTTGGCTTGAGAGTCAAAGATTCGCCACAGGGATGGCCTCAACAACTTGCAAGTGTTCACAGGTAGGTTTCATCTTGAAGATCTTGTAGAGTAATCATATTGTTTTCGTATCTCTATAATTATCCACGGAAATCGAAACTAAGACAAAGGAAAAGCATACTTGCTTCTTTCTTTTCTTTATAAGTTTCGTATAAATTACATGTGAATCAATGATGAGTGTCAATTTCGTGTTTATGCCATTGGTCTTGATGTATAATAGAACCACGAAAGTTGAAATCTGAGAGTCAAGTGCTTTTGGTTCGGATCTTTTCCTTTTGATTTACATTAAATGACTGAAAGTGTGGATGAAACCTTAAAGTTATGTTCACTCTTTAAATGTTCGTACATTGAAACACTTGTGGATCTATGAAGATGAGATTTCGTGTTAAAAGACTCTTGGAAGTCTTGATGAATAAATTAAGTCCCACGAAAATATTTGAGATCTTGTTTTGATATTCACTTAGATTGAGTCTTGGTTTTGAATGAGATGAGTTGGGATAGGAAATAAGTATTGGAGATGTTGGTATGGCTGTGATGGTTAATATTCGACCTTGTTCTTCCTTTTTTATTTTTCTTTTTGTTCTAATCTTGGACCAATGAAGGAATAGAACCTGAGGTCACAAGAGTTTTGATGTATTGGTTTATGTTATTTGTGGTCTATGGTCTGGTCATGTCTTCTCCTTCTTCCTTTCTGTTCAAGTCGCTAGCCAAATTCTCCAAACCAAGTCGCTAGCCTTTTTCCAAACCAAGTCGCTACGACCTTGTCCAAACCAAGTAGCTACGACTTGTTAAATAACAAGTCGCTAGGTCAAATGTCAAGTCGCTATAACAGTATTTGTGAGTCAAGTTGCTAACTTATTTCAAACCAACTCGCTACTTGTTAAATAACAAGTCGCCAGGAATACACAAGTCGCTAGGAGGAACCATCTTGTTCCAAGTCGCTAGAAAGAACCATAATGACCAATATTTCTGACCAAGTTGCAAAACCCAGAAACTATGACATAAAAATGCATCCTTTTGACCCATTATGACCTCGAATATGACGAGAAAGACCACCTATATTTCAAAGATACAGATTGTTACTGAAATAATGGATACACACCATGTTTTGACCACGAAAATAACTTCACCAATATTCGACCATGAAGGCAGTTATGTAGACATAGACACACCATGTGACATATTATGACCAAAAAGATTGATAAAAAACTGCATAATCATACGTAAAGGAAACAGAAATAATCCGACCATACATATACAAAAAACAGTTTAAATCATGTTTCAAAAACCACACAAACCATAGCACAAAACCACACAAATCAACACAACACAACAACCTTGGCTCTTGATACCAATTGTAGGATCGATAATATTATTGTGTTGATGATTCGGGTGGTCTTGGATGATCAAAATACATGTTAAACATTTTAGAGAGAAAGTAGAGAGAGGGTGTTCTTGCTAGAGGTTTACACAAAGGAAAGATTAGATTGAAATGAGCACCACCCTTCCATGGATGGAAGGGGTATTTATAATTCTGAGACATAACGACCTCCTATCGGCTGTGGATCGGGGATACGATGGGTAAAGACCGTCATTCCTCCACGGTGTTGCACTATGTTAAAACTAGACTAATAACTAACTAATAAAACAATAAATAACGAAACTAACGATTTGTCTACGAGCTAACTTATGCTAGATAACACTTGAGGTGACCGACTCTTTACTATGGAATTTTCTAATTCCTAACAAAATGATACATATGGGGTCTTCCCCAATTTTAGAGTTAATTAAGCTATTAGCTAATTAAACATGTCATACAATTAATTACTAATAACCCTAATTAATTTACATATATCGAACAATTAGCATGCAAACATAAACACTTAACAATTAACGCATATATACTCATATATCCATGATAAAACATGCATGTATTATCATGGATCCCACATTAACACTTATTATCATATAATCAAGTCACAAGATCGCTTACTATTAATGACATATCACAGTTATTCATTAATTAACACATAACAATTGCATGCAACCTAGGATTTTTACACTTTTACAAAACCTAACTTTTTTTGTAATAAAAATTAAAGGGCAATCGGCCCTATTAAAAAAATTAGGGTTTAAAAAAAAACCCTAGAAACTAGAAAACATGCAATAATCAATCAAAAATTCAATTTTTATGTGTTTAGGTAATTAATTACACAATTTTAACGGCTCGTGATGCCACTGCTAAAATTTAATAATCATGGCAAGCATAAAATAAACATGTAATCATCAAGAGCACGCAGCGGAAGACATAAACATAATATGCATAATTAATTAATCAAATATAAAAGTAATCGTACCTTTTAGCAATCCAAACAAACAACGATCAAGAAGCTCAAACCTTAAAATTTAGGGTTTATGAAATCGACTTACACCTTAGTCGATTAGGGGAACGCGAAATAATCCAATTAGGATTAATCTATGGTCTTATATACGCGTATTGTTAGTGATTCAATACGAATGCTAGGTTCTTGATCACAATAGCTAAACCAAACACTTTAGTTACGCTCAAGGTCAATTACAAATCCCTTCGTTGGGCTTCGTTCGTCAACCAAGAAGTAAGAGAGAGTGAAGAAGAGAAGTTTGTTTTACTATGGAGATCAAGTGTACCAAAGAATGAATACATAGGGATGTATTTATAACCTTATGGTAGAGTCAAAGTTTACAAAGGGTTCCCATGTGGGATTCCCATTGATCTACCGGTTTCAAGCCCAAGAGGGGTTTCTAGAACCTTCTCGTGGCTTGTTTCGTTTTCTTCTTATCCCTTTGACATTTAACGACCATTAGTCACTTCCGTTAAGTACTTAACTCTCGTTAGATGCTTATTGTGAAATAATAATTAAAACATAACATTTATATTTAATTATTAAACATTGAATCTCATACGCAATGCATGCAATCTCATAGTCTCGTGTTCGAATCCGGTCATACATATATTAAATATATCCATAAACTAACATCGTATACCTCATGATTTGTATTCCATAATAATGAGGAATAAGTGCACACTATTATGTATGGAGTTACAACAGCTGAACAACTGCGAACTACATTAAGTGAGGCAAGCATGAAATACACTCGAATCACTAATTCCAGCTCCTATGTACTTACCCTTAAGCATGATTATTAAATCAATGTACTAACACATTAAACCTCCACATATATAAAGGGACTTAGGTGTCGTTTGGTTCGCTTGACGGAATCACAATGGGTATAAGTTTGATAAAAAAGTAGAATGAGAATGGATATGATTGATCCAAAAGTATTGTTTGGTATAAAAAATAGGTTTTTAATATTCTTTCAATATAAAAAGCAAAAAAATTAAATAGTAAATGTAAAAATTAAAAAACTATTACTCTTTAAAGAAATGATGGTGGGTACGTGTAATAAAGATGGAAGAGAAATACATTTTTGTTATTTAATAAATGAAATAATCGTATGTCAAATGGAATCAATTTCCATAGTTTACTATCTTGACTTCTATCAAGAAAGCTAATATCATGGAATGCATGTCTACTGTTGATAGTTATATAAACTAACCAAACACCTTTGATGACTTTCAAAGTCATTGATTCATACCGATATACCCAATCAAACAGGCCCTAAATCTGTTAGTATAATAGATACTAGACGAGTACCCGCGCCTAGCGGGTGCGGTCTAGTTTTCTGCAAAATTCCGACGACCCATAAGTTTCTTTCAACAAACTGTGTTTGTAGCATTAGAGAATCACTTTCGAATAGCTATAATTCTGATGTGTGGTTGCATTACAGCAAAAATATACATTTTTTAAAAAAATTATGTGGAGTCGATCTAAGTGTGGGAGTATATTTTCTAAAAGGATTATTTTATGTTATTAAGATTTTAGTAATAATAGATTCAAGCATTATAAAAAGCAATGGTATTATGTAGTTAAAAATATTATATTGTAGTTTAGAGGTATAACCAACGTGTGTGACCGCCTTTTCTTGTTTTGTCGGTAATTTAGGCACCACCGTGTGTGACCGCATTTTCTTGTTTTGTCGGTAATTTAGGCAGTGATAACTTTTTTTTTTTACATGTGTAGCGTTTATCATTTGGTATGTGGCTTTTAAACTTGTAACCTTACAAATTTGATATCATAATAAGATCATCTTATACTATCAATTTGCATAGATATTTAAGCATTGTTCAAACCTATTTGTTTGGGGTACAAATAATTATCGCTAAAGATAACAATACTATTTAACTTTTGTGATTCTAATAAACTTACATAACATTATTTATATACTGGACAAATGGCTATACAATATATATTAACTTTTAAAAGACGATTCGTATATGCTAGTCCATTAAATGGTGCAAGACCAACATTTTTTAAAATAACATTATACAAATGACAAAGTACATGTGTCAAAGCAAAATAAATAACAAAAAACTACAATTACTTTGTCTCTCATTTTTCCAAATTTGTCATGGGTTCCAATATGTCATCATTTCTCATATAATTTTGTCAAATATGAAACCCAGTTCGACCCGAGTGGTTCAACCGGTTGAACCGTTTTGGTAAAAAAAAAGGTCGATTTAAACCGAGTCAACCCAACAGGTTGGGTCGAAAACAGGTCAAATTAAACCAGGTCGCTGGGTTTGAAGGGTCCCGGATCAACCCGGTTTTCGATGTGTATTAATAGTTTCCTTTTGAAATATATGTCTTCAACTTTTCACATTTCGGCGGCGGGTACCCTGTGACGATTAACCGGAGAAATAGATCTCGATGAGACCTGATTCACCAGTTTGTATCGGTTTCAACGGGTCCTCTCTTGTTCGTTTTCGGATGGCTTTAATTGGTTAGCCAAACCGGTGGCGACAACGGTTCCCGGTTGAGCACATTGGTCCGGTCCGGTCCGGTTTTCAAAACTATATGTACCATCAACTTGTTAGCTTGTGTGAAGTTTTGTGTGTTTTATTAATTTGTATAATGTGTATAATAACATGTATTTTTCATTTTAGGGTGTTTTAAAAATAACATTAATTAGTGTGTTTAATTATTTTATATTTTGGATTATGTTATAGCTTCTTGAAATTGTACGTTACGAAAATTTTATTGTACTTTTTAGTAAGGGCTGTTTTAATTGGTTGTTTTTAATTTGGTAAATGTGTTTTTAATTGGTTGTACAATGTGAATAAATTATTAATTGGTTGTACAATGTGAATAAAAGTATTAATTACATTCTCTCCATTGACCAATTTCAACTTTTCAACTTTTCACATTTCCCTTTGACCATTTTTACATTTTATGGTATTAGGTGAGTACCCGCGCCTAGCGGCAACGGTTCTTAGCGCCAGACAATTAACAATATGCGATATATTGTGGTAAGTGTTTCGTATAACGTTCAAAACAGAATGTGAAAAGATCAAAATGTAATTGCAAACGGTTGTAACATGTGATAATTCAACTCTAGCAAAAATTCTTAACATGTATCAAACGACATATACAAATATTTAGTGAGACTGAAAAAGAAAACATTACATCAATTATGAGATACTAACAATGCACGTTACACGTCGCGTAAAACTTCTTGATAGACAACATTTGAGGTATAGACTCCTCTTTGACTGGCTTCACTAATACCTTTGTAGTTCTATTCCACAAATGCGCAAAGAAAGTGATCAATTGCTTATCCTTTAAATAGATGATCTTGAGTTTCTCATGATTAGAAAAATAAAAGAGAAACTTCTATTATTTAGATTGGTGGCCTCTGAATATGTGAACAAACAACAAAAGAGGCAAACTTGAAGTATGGGGACATAAACTTTAAGCATGAAATCAATGTTTTGCGTAGAGCAACATCATCCACAGTAACATGAACATCTTCATGTTTACAAAAAGAAAAAAAAAAAAAACTTTAGCCAAAAAAAGTGCATTCAAAATCACTAATCACATCAAAACTACCTTGATATCATATCTGAGTAGAAGCTACCCCAATAGCTAAACATGAAATGAAAGAAAAAAAATAGTAAACCTCCGATTAGTTTATAACCAAACAAATTTCAATAAATATTAAGCGTAGTAAAGAACGAAATCGAACATTAAAAGAATTAAAAAGAACGCATAACAAAAATTTACCTTCAAAAGTGTGCTTAGAAAGAGATATGTTACTGAAAACTGAGATCCAAACTCAATATCAAAGCTTAATAAGTATAATCCTAAATCGTATTGTAAACATTATACCTCGATTCCATCAGCAACATTTTTAACCAATGACATCTTCAAAAATTAAGTAAAAGTTAAAGAGATGAATCACTTATGAATCTTTTCCTTCAACTTGTGTCGATATAATGGTTGTTTTAACTTGTGTCGATATCATGGCTGTGATAAATACAAAACAACTCATTCAATAGTTTCCTTTCAATATTCATTGGCTGTGATAAATAGTTTCCTATGATAAATAAAAAGTCATACTTTCCTTATTTTCCTTTGAATGTTCAACATTTCAAACAAGTTTCCTTGCAATTTTCACATGCATGACTGTTTTATGTATATGTGGTATGACAGTGTTTGGTTTACCATGTATATTGAAACTCGTTTATGTACATACAATAATTTCCTTACGCATTTCAAAATATTCAACATTTCATATGTGTATTGGCATTAAACATTCAAATTAGTTTGACCATTCAACAATATTGGAGTTTTTTTTTGTGAGCATGGTGTTTTGGAAAATAATTTAACAAAATATGTAATCTCAAAAATATTTAGTATAGTATTTAATTTGTCTTTTTCCTTGTATCAGTCACTAAAATTCATGTCAGATTAGTTTTCTAGCAACAATCATGCATTGTCTCCATATCTTTAAGATCTTATCATTTTTATATAAAAATTTAAATTAGTAAATGAAATAACAGATTTCATCCATGAGCCATGGTCCTAAGCTGCACTGACGTCGTCATCTCTTAGGCCTCTTCATTTGGCCGACTCCATCATTGGTAAAACAGTGATATGATCATGTACAACATGATTCTAATGTCATCGCTCGAAGGAACTAATAACGAGCAGGAAAACATAATATTTCGATTAGGTAAACTGTTTTGTCAGTGTTATACGAGTTGAACCTAGCTAGATACTTTCGTATGAACTTTCCGATAAATAGAGTTTTTCTTTAATTGTTCCTTAGTTTGTTATCATTGAGTTTCATATAGGTTGCGAATCAAGACTTGTTGACGTCGAAATCATAGAAAAAAACACAAAAATTGTTGTGAGCGACGACATTGGAAATTTTAAATCACGGCATACATTATTACCATCGCCGATGAAAGAGTTGGAAATGACAAGGATGAAGGAGACGAGGAATATGAGTT
This sequence comes from Chrysanthemum lavandulifolium, assembly GCA_022545495.1. Lineage (NCBI taxonomy): Eukaryota > Viridiplantae > Streptophyta > Magnoliopsida > Asterales > Asteraceae > Chrysanthemum > Chrysanthemum lavandulifolium. The sequence continues at coordinate 207,658,339 of CM040241.1, forward strand.
GATCAGATGGTGTAAACTCGTCTTTCAAGAGTTTTTTTCTTCTTTATTTTATGAAAGGAAAAAAGGAAACAATTAAGTATGGGCTGAGTTATTAGGACCCCTAGTTTTTATTAGGACCCCCCTAGTTTTTTGTTTTTATTTTTTATTTTTTTTATTATTTTTATTTTTATAATTTTGTTTATATCAAAAGCTATAAACACGAAAATGCGGAATCAAATATAAAGTTTAATAAGCCAAACGCTTAAAACTGCCAAATCTGAACGAACCGACAAAAAGCTGCGTTGTCTTTGGAAAAATAAGGGACAAAGGAATATTCCTATGGAGTCACATCCATAGGGAGGGTTCCAATAGTAGGACCCTTAAGTATTACGGAGTATGTTAATTATGTTTAAGAGTACACACTTTCTTAATTACTTTTCTAACATTCCATAGTGACCTAAAAAACTCAACAATATTGACTTTCAACATTCAATTTTCAAGTTTTTCATTTTATGTCGTAAAGATAGTATAGATACAATGGCCTATCATGCATAATAATGTCAAATATATAATAGTGTGTTAAATTCTCAATGAAGCTCGGATGTACACATATAATAGTGTGTTAAATTCAACAACGTAAATGGAACATATTTAAAGAAAACATAAATATAACGAAATATACGTTTGTAGTTACGTTAGCCACTTATTATGCGTGGACCAAAACTGGTCATACTCGTTTGTTACCCTCTTGGTTTACTCGTCTCTTTGGGGTGGGGTTAGACTTAAAACATCAGCATTTGTTGTCAATAAAATCTGATTGACAAATGACCTATTCAAGATTAACATATTGCCTTTAAGCACCAACAAGTCTATGTCAATCGTATCTTTATAAACACCAAGTTTTGGGATGTAGATGGAATTTTCTTATGAGGTGATTTCTGTTATGGAACTCATTTAGTAGCAAAGATATTATAGTTGCTAATTGCTATATTTAGATCATATATAATAAGTAAATTTCAGTATTAGACTTATCCAGTTTGGCAACCAGATCATTCGTATCACTTATTATTGTCTTATTCAACTATAAAATGAATGCAATTCTCTTCACAAATATCAGAGACCTACAAATAGTGAGAAAGCCCTCGTGCAACAGACCCGTTCCAGCAAATGTTCTTGCTGGTTGTGCCGTAATATTTTGATCAGTCTTTAAATGGTTCTTTTTTTAAACCCTTTACTTATTATTTCTATTTGCTTACTATCATGATTCAGGTATTAATTAATATTTTAATCATCTTTAACATCTATTTCCACAATTATTTCCGGTATGAATAATAAGCTCCTGGTAAGTACTTGGCACTTGGCTGCTAATAATTTTCAATCTTTGATGAATCAGAGGTAATTTGGTTAGTTTACTGCTTTGAACTCAAGGCATAATGACTCAGTTAAGTATCAGCTATCCTATCGCCTATTCTTACTATACTAAGTTATACAATTATGCAAAATAAGCAATAAAATGTACGTAACACATGAGCAACAAGCCAAATAGCATACAATACAAAGTAACCGCTAATTCAAAAACAAGTATCTTAAATTTCTATCTATTTGATGTGATTAAATATGTAGGAAATAACTTGCAAACTGAGTCGAGTATTATCTTTGAGAGATTTTGATATCAACTATATAGTTGTCACCGATTAGGAGATGATTTGTTTCTTTTGAGTACTCATTTATTCTAATATAGTCAACGTGTAAGAAGGGATATGTGATTTGACTTTGTATCTTCTATGATTTCTTATTATGGCAATGGTATCTTAGACGTATTAGTAGTATGGTGGATGACTATAATACTTATGCAATTCTTATTAGTAATAGAAATTGATTATTGTGAGTTTTTATCAGAACTTAAAGAAGGAGGATTGCATCAATATCTATAGTTACCTTCCATGCTACTCATATGATTTAGGATAACTGTTGCCATCAATAAGAAAACATAGTTCGATATCGATGTTCATATTTCAAGATGCTTCTTTTGATACCGGATTCAAATTGTGTTTGGGATAAAGAAACAAATCATTTCCTTACCGGTGACAACTAATAATGTATCAAGAATCTCTAAATTGGTGGATATATATTAATCGGATGAGATAACCACATTATCATACGTTACAACTTTTAAAGTACTATGGTGTATGTAGTTAGTTATGTGCACTATATAATTACATAATTAAGTTTAAGGTGTTCATTAGGTATTTATTTTTTTTCTTTTTTTGTCTTTCTTCCTAGGCATTGAAGGTTAATAATAACTTGTATATGTTAGTGGATATTATCGAGGGCCGGCCCGTGATTTTTAGTGGCCCTGTGCGATAACCACGAAGGAGGCCCGTTTAAAATTCAAAAATTATTAGTTCGTTGGTAACCATGTATTACTAGAAAACTGTTTGAATGAGTCTTATCATTAAATACAAGAAAATGTATTATTTGATACAATTTTATGAAAAGTTAGCTTGATACCGGATTTTATTTCATATTTTCTAAATAAACCTTAATATACATGGTGTACACAAACAAAATTGGAGGCCCTTTTAGAAATAGGGCCCTAGGCGCCCTCCACTTGCACATGTTGATCACCGGCTTTGCTTTGAACTCGAGGCATAACAACTCAATTAAGCATCTGCTATCCTATCGCTACTATACTAAGTTATACAATTATGCTAAATAAGCAATAAAATGTAGTTAACAAATGAGCAACAAACCAACTAGCATACAATACAAAGTAACCGCTAATTCGTAAAGGCGTATCTTAATTATTTTCTACTATAGCTTGATGTGATTAAGTAATTAGAAAACAACTTGCTAACTGAGTCGAGTATTATCTTTGAGAGATTTTGATATCAGCTATATAGTTGTCACCGATTAGGAGATGGTTTGTTTCTTTTGAGTACTCATATATTCTAATATAGTCAACGTGTAAGAAGGGATCTGTGATTTGACTCTGTATCTTCTATGATTTCTTATTATGGCAATGGTATCTTAGACGTATTAGTAGTATGGTGGATGACTATAATACTTATGCAATTCTCATTGGTAATAGAAATTGATTATTGCGAGTTTTTATCAGAACTTAAAGAAGGAGGATTGCATCAATATCTATAGTTACCTTCCATGCTACTCATATGATTTAGGATAACTGTTGCCATCAATAAGAAAACATAGTTCAAGATATGATGTTCATATTTCAAGATGCTTCTTTGATACCGGATTCAAATTGTGTTTGGGATAAAGAAACAAATCATTTCCTTACCGGTGACAACTAATAATGTATCAAGAATCTCTAAATTGGTGGATATATATTAATCGGATGAGATAACCACATTATCATACGTTACAACTTTTAAAGTACTATGGTGTATGTAGTTAGTTATGTGCACTATATAATTACATAATTAAGTTTAAGGTGTTCATTTGGTATTTATTTTTTCTTTTTCTTTTTTTTTTGTCTTTCTTCCTAGGCATTGAAGGTTAATAATAACTTGTATATGTTAGTGGATATTATCGAGGGTCGGCCGTGATTTTAGTGGCCATGTGCGATAACCACGAAGGAGGCCCGTTTAAAATTCAAAAATTATTAGTTCGTTGGTAACCATGTATTACTAGAAAACTGTTTGAATGAGTCTTATCATTAAATACAAGAAAATGTATTATTTGATACAATTTTATGAAAAAGTTAGCTTGATACCGAATTTTATTTCATATTTTCTAAATAAACCTTAATATACATGGTGTACACAAACAAAATTGGAGGCCCTTTTAGAAATAGGGCCCTAGGCGCCCCGCTCCACTTGCACATGTTGATCACCGGCTCTGCTTTGAACTCGAGGCATAACAACTCAATTAAGCATCTGCTATCCTATCACTACTATACTAAGTTATACAATTATGCTAAATAAGCAATAAAATGTAGTTAACAAATGAGCAACAAACCAACTAGCATACAATACAAAGTAACCGCTAATTCATAAAGGCGTATCTTAATTTTTTTCTACTATAGCTTGATGTGATTAAGTAATTAGAAAACAGCTTGCTAACTGAGTCGAGTATTATCTTTGAGAGATTTTGATATCAGCTATATAGTTGTCACCGATTAGGAGATGGTTTGTTTCTTTTGAGTACTCATATATTCTAATATAGTCAACGTGTAAGAAGGGATCTGTGATTTGACTCTGTATCTTCTATGATTTCTTATTATGGCAATGGTATCTTAGACGTATTAGTAGTATGGTGGATGACTATAATACTTATGCAATTCTCATTGGTAATAGAAATTGATTATTGCGAGTTTTTATCAGAACTTAAAGAAGGAGGATTGCATCAATATCTATAGTTACCTTCCATGCTACTCATATGATTTAGGATAACTGTTGCCATCAATAAGAAAACATAGTTCAGTATACGATGTTCATATTTCAAGATGCTTCTTTTGATACCGGATTCAAATTGTGTTTGGGATAAAGAAACAAATCATTTCCTTACCGGTGACAACTAATAATGTATCAAGAATCTCTAAATTGGTGGATATATATTAATCGGATGAGATAACTACATTATCATACGTTACAACTTTTAAAGTACTATGGTGTATGTAGTTAGTTATGTGCACTATATAATTACATAATTAAGTTTAAGGTGTTCATTTGGTATTTATTTTTTTTCTTTTTTTGTCTTTCTTCCTAGGCATTGAAGGTTAATAATAACTTGTATATGTTAGTGGATATTATCGAGGGCCGGCCCGTGATTTTTAGTGGCCCTGTGCGATAACCACGAAGGAGGCCCGTTTAAAATTCAAAAATTATTAGTTCGTTGGTAACCATGTATTACTAGAAAACTGTTTGAATGAGTCTTATCATTAAATACAAGAAAATGTATTATTTGATACAATTTCATGAAAAAGTTAGCTTGATACCGAATTTTATTTCATATTTTCTAAATAAACCTTAATATACATGGTGTACACAAACAAAATTGGAGGCCCTTTTAGAAATAGGGCCCTAGGCGACCCGCTCCACTTGCACATGTTGATCACCGGCTCTGCTTTGAACTCGAGGCATAACAACTCAATTAAGCATCTGCTATCCTATCACTACTATACTAAGTTATACAATTATGCTAAATAAGCAATAAAATGTAGTTAACAAATGAGCAACAAACCAACTAGCATACAATACAAAGTAACCGCTAATTCGTAAAGGCGTATCTTAATTTTTTTCTACTATAGCTTGATGTGATTAAGTAATTAGAAAACAGCTTGCTAACTGAGTCGAGTATTATCTTTGAGAGATTTTGATATCAGCTATATAGTTGTCACCGATTAGGAGATGGTTTGTTTCTTTTATGTACTTATATATTCTAATAGTCAACGAGTAAGAAGGGATCTGTATTTTGAAGTTAAGTTGTATCTTCTATGATTTCTTATTATGACAATGGTATCTTAGACGTATTACTAGTATGGTGGATTACTATAATACTTATGCAATTCTCATTAGTACTGTAATATAAATTAATTATATTGAGTTTTTATCAGATATTTTAATGATTAGAGGGAGGATTGCATCAATATCTAATTATCTATAGTTACCTTCTATGCTACTCATACTACTTAGGATAACCGTTGCCATCAATAAGAAAACATAGTTCAGTATACGATGTTCATATTTAAAGAAGCTTCTTTTAACACCGGATTCAAATTGTGTTTGAGATAAAGAAACAAATCATTTCCTTATCGGTGACAGCTAATAAGGTATCAAGAATCTCTAAATTGGTGGATATTACTCGGATGAGATAACCGGCCAGTATCTTAGATCCCAAATTATAATACAACTTTTATAGTACTATGAAGTATGTAGTTATGTGCACTTTATAATTACATAACTGAGTTAAAGAGTTCATTTGGTAACTTTTTATTTTTTTTGTCTTTCTTCCATGGCATTAAAGATTAACAACTTGTATAGAGAGGAAGACTGTTGCAAAATGTGCATTTTGGTCAGCTAATTTTCAAAATATATGTGAAACACGAGGAGGACTCGCATACAGGCCACCACATAATTATTTGGATTTTGGTCAGCACATCTCAAGGGTCAGAATGGCTTTTGATCCTACCAAATCATTTGATTACAAAGTCGTGTGTGTTGGAATGATACCTGATGTTGAACCTCATGATTATCGTATTCAAATACAAACTTACTCATCAGATAAAGGCAACTGGAATATTTGTGTTGATAGATTTCCCCTTGAATGTTTTCGCTATTTTTCCGGTGGAATATATTGGAATAAGGCCATTCATTGGCTAAATAGTTTGACGGGGTCGCATTTAAAGTTAGATAGTGTGAAGCACCCCTTTTTAACAACCATACAACTCCCTGTAACCTTAGATTGGAAGATTTAATGCGAGTTGTTTGAGTCTGGTGGTTGTTTGCTCCTTTATAGGGAGTATAATCATTCTCGACAGTTGAATATCTACGAGATGAGTAATAGGTATTTTGAATGGTCGGTGAAGTACCTTGTAAACCATGATGATTTTATGAGGCTATGTCCAACGAAGTTGTGTATGGCTTCTAGCTGGGGTTATTTTAATATTTGGAGTATTGTATTAGGTAAAAGAAAGGATGATTCTTTCCTCGTGATGAAAGTCCGTGGAAAGGTTGTACAATACCGATTATTGTCAAAGAATGTCCGAATAATCTGTGATTTTGGATCACATAGAGCTCTAGATGGCTTTCACATCATTACTTTTTTCGTTGCTGTTTGATTCTGCTTTCTGTTATTTTTATGTTATTAATCTCTGCACTGATTATATGCTTAAATTCTATTTTGTTGATACTGTTGGTTTCAATTCTTTTTTGGAGCTATTATGATCTCGAGCTTCCATGGGAATTTAATGATATAATGGTAGTAAGTTAGTAGTAGCACATCACTTAGATTTACTTGGACTCTTGGAGCATGCTATTCTAAATCAAAGCCTATAGCGGATCACAATCCCAGCTTAAATGGGCCAACAAATAGTTGGGGAACATATATCTACATATCTGAGGAGATGTAAGAGACCAACCAAATACACAGAAAGACCATTGTTATGATGTTATTTCTAAGGTAATCCAAAATAGTAAGTTGGTCCAATAACTTCCACATCAATTATTATTATTATATATACTAAGAGGCAAGACATTAGGTCTTTGCATGACATGTGTCCCGCATTTAATGCCAACTTTCGCAAGTTGGCAAAAATAGTCCCTGAGGTTTAAGTGTCGCTGCAAAGTAAGTCCAAGTTGGCAAAAATAGTCTCTAAGGTTTAAGTGTCGCTGCAAAGTAAGTCCTTTATAGCAATTTGGCAAAAATAGTCCCTATCCAAATTCACGTCTACAAAAGCAATCCCGCTGCATCGCGCGGGTTTCCACACTCGTTTAAAACTATTTTCGAAGCATCATAGTAGCCTACTACCCAGTCTTACACTACAACAAAATAGTAACTTACTCACACTTATTAGAGCATGTTGCCATATTTTAAAGTGTGAAGAATAAAAAAGTTTACACTAGTATGCGTGTGAACCAATTGGGTGTAGCAAATATTTTCACACATTTATGTGTGAAGCTTTATGAATATTTTTCACACTTTGAAGTGTGAGGATTTTAAAACAATTCTTCACACTTTTAAGTGTGATGATTTTGTTTTGGAATAATTCTTCACACTTTTAAGTGTGATGATTTTGATTTTGAAATAATTCTTCACACTTTTAAGTGTGAGATTAAAATTCTTTACACTTTTTAAGTGTGAGGATTTTGAAACAATTATTCACACCCTTAAGTGTGAATATCTTTTTAAAAAAGTTCACGGTTCATAAAATGTGAACAAAAGCGTGTAGAAATGACAAATTTGTTGTAGTGTTAGTAGGGGAGTACATTTTCAGAATCGATGTTCATTGTGATGGCTTAGTGTGTTCATTTAACTTATACAATGTGAATATTGTAGCATCTGAAACATGAGCATGGGTATGATTCCCATACTCGGTAATGCGTTACTAATAACTTTCATAATTAAATCAGAAAACGTGGGGCATACAACTCAGTTTAAGTATCTACTGCATGTAGTAAATAATAAACTAACTCAGAAGTAATATATAATAAAATGTAATTAACACATGAGCAACAAGTAGTATAAAAGACAAATAAACCACCTCCTACCCTCCCAAAATCTATGTCATAGAACTCTATATAATTTTTTTGATGTGATATGATTAATTCATCAGGAAATAACTGAGGATTCAGTGAACTCATTATCCAAGTTAACTAGTCTACCTTAGATTAGTCTTTTGATATCCACTAAGTTATTGCAGTCACCGATAAGGAGATGATTTGTTTCTTTTCATTTTTGTTTACATTAACTAGTCATTGACTAAACAGAAAGGGTTCTATGATATTAATTGTATCATATACATGATTTCTTATTATGGCAATGATATCCTACACATCCTTGTATTTCTGGTTCTAGTGAGTTTTTAGTGATTAACGTTGAGGGTTGCATTACAATCTATTATTACCTTCCCTGCTTCTTATACAACTTAATATAACTGTTTCCATTAATACGAAACATATTTTTAGTATATGGATGCTTATTAGGTATTTAGATAAGTGCAGTGCTTTAAAGTGCGTATGAGATAAAAAAACAAATCATTTTTTTACCACTGACTTTTCTTTTTAATGGTGAAAATTTATTAAAAACAAGCTAGAATTACAAAGGAGTATTACAAACGGATCTAGGATTGACAATCCAATCCAACCAAACAGGGAAGGTTGACCTATTTCTTTTGGAGATCCAAGCGGGAGAGAACCATTACATCGCCAACTGTGTCTCGTCGCAGACGTTTAACAATAAAGCAAATTTTTTTCTGAAATCTCCAAAGTGGCCACAACGTGGTTTGGATAACCACGTCAAAACAGGTCTTCGTTATGCTACTCAGATATATTAGTCGAGTCAGCCCACGAGAGGAGATCAGGAAGGTTTCCTGGATGATTGTTAAAGCCCCACCACTTAGAAACCCGACCAATCCCAAACTGTATTGGCGATTCAACAATCCAGAAAAAGATGCTGCGAAGACTCAAGGGCATCATTGCTGACCGGGCATCGAGTGGCTATGATTAAGGTATCAAGAATCCCTTAATGGTAGGTACTAGTAGAATGTGATCTATTTTTCTACATCCCAGATTGTGTTAATATTATAAAATATGATGTAGTTATGTCACATGGGTGTTATCGGGTCGGGTTGAATAGGGTTAAGGAATTAAAAAATATAACCCATAACTTAACCGTATTTATGGGGCTGGGTTAAGCTAGAGTTCGGGTTGCGATAATTTTGCATGCCATTTTACTAGGACAATATAAGAGTCTGCATAGAACACCTATCCTGGTCTCAGCATGTGAACACGCACGCGTACAATAGCATATCTACAAATTATACCTGTGAAGGGATGTAAAATTTCCCAGTTTATAATGATATTCAATTTGCAAGACTAGGATAACATTCTCCACCACTGATTTTATGCTAACACTACTTAACACATATCTACAGAATTTCGAAGCGCGCCTTTCATAGTCACTCACACAGATACAATAATTCATTGGTAGACATCAACATTCAAGGTTTATAAATTTGTTAAGAGCATTGGTAAGTTTGTTCTTTGTTTTCCCTTGTATGTGTATATAGTTTCAAAACTGTTTACATGTACTTATGAACTGACGCATCGTGCATAGACACTTAAATCACATATTTTCTCATGCGGAAATCTTGTTTTATAATTTCTAACTGTTTTGCATCCATTCAACTTTCAGAATCGTGTTTATGCAATTCTAATGAATAGGAATCCCCTTGACTCGAGTTCCAAAGACGACGTCAAGGTTGGACTGATTTGGTTGGTTGCTTTAATTTATACCATATACCGAATTAGCGATGAGTATCACAAAATGACACTCTCTCAAGTGTTAGTTGACAGGTTGAGGCCCAGGACTAAAGGCTTAGGGTCCATTAGATTTAGGGTTATGTTAGCTTATTCTCGAAGTTCATTTTATGTGTGTAAAAAATATGAGGTTAAACAACTCCGCAAGTTTTATCAGATGCTGGACCATCACTTGTTATTCAGATATAGGTAGTTGCCAAACATGAACTAAAATAGAGATAACATCCAGTGACATAAATAACATGGAATTTTCAGTAGTTTACGTTATGATGTATATTTATTCATTTATTGCAAGAGAGTTCTATTAGGAGGAATATTCTGATAGAAATAACAAATGTAATGTTCGTGGAACAGCCGACTAGGATGAGGTAACAAGATCCAAAGGCATACAAAGTTAAAAAAGCTTGAGGAAATATTTTATTGGGCATGCATGAATACAATAATACTCTCCGAATGAGAGTTTAAGTTCAAGAAAATAGCAGCAATATGCTGGTATCACAACTGGGGTTTGCGTATTCTTTAAAATAAAGTCTTCATCACAACTAAAGCATGATTATTCCGCTTTCTTTCGTTAGTGTCATGCTCAAGATCTTTTAATGTCATAGTTTTAAGATGGTTTTGAAGCATTTTGTATAGTTGTAATGGGGGATATGTGTTGAGGTAAAGAAACATGATATACAATAATAACATGTATGACACCAGAGTATACACAGCGGAAGACTACATATAATTGCAATTAATTAACTAAAAATAAAGCGTAACATACTTCTTGCAATTGGCTAGATCTCTTCAATTCAAGTAGAATGGTTTAAAGAGTTATCCCTTACCGTTTTATAGCTCAAACCAATTGATGTAACAATAGTGTGTTACACCACGTTCTTGTACATACGAATTAACAAACGAATTAAAGAGATTGCTAGATCTAATAACAAAAAACTTGTTTTAGAAAAAACAAAACCAAACCCTAATAAATTAGGGGTGTTTGGCCGATTATGCAAGAGAGAAAAAGAGTAGAATTTAGGTTAATGTGTGCGCACAAAAGTTTAACCCTAAACTCTTACCCTAGGTTTGCTTATATAGTGAATGGAAAACTTTGGGAAAAAGTTAGGGTTTTGGGTTGGAAACCCTCCCCAAAACGTTCATAGACCAAGGGGGACACCCAAATCTTTTCCTTTTATATCAATTTCACTATTAGTCATTCTGTTTACATTTAACGACCGTTAGTCATTTTCCGTTAAATACTTAACGATCGTTAGTCAGTTGTGCGTAATATAATTAATCGTAATCATTTTACATTAATTATTTAACTTTAATTCTCATTCGTAATGTGTGCAATCCCGTGGTCACGAGTTCGAATCAGGATATACGCGTTTTATAAATATATACATATTCCAACAGCTCCCACTTGAATATGTTTACAAAACGTGTAATGACATTGGTTAGCGTCTAGCAACACGCCAATACCCCCGGTTCAACTCGTGTATGGTTTTCTGGAGAAAAACCACGTTGATTATTCATCATCATATTTATCATTTTGTTTCTAATACCATGTTAATAAGAATATGGATCTCACTCATTTCTTATTAACTGTTCTATTTCTCGTTTTATATATGATTGATCAAGATTACCAATTCTTCTGAACATATTCGGAAGACCTTGGGTATGGCCATGCAAACATCTTGACAACCCTACGAGGGCCCAACAACATTATACTTCAAAATAAATTTGAAGGAAACAAATCCCGTTTGACTCTGACGAGAATTCATAAATTTCGCAACACTTCGAAAACAACTCTTATAACTACCGATTCGTATAGCGTTAGATTGCTTCACGTAAATGCACTACATTCATGACATTTTACGGTATCTCAAGTGCGAGGATAAATATTTATGATGTACTTAATGAAAAAGATCCATAAAATACCATCATGTGGTTGGGATAAGTCCTATATATAATCCATTGAATATCATCTGAAATTAGTCATGCTACGCTTCAATATACTTTCAAGTATATTCTAACTAATACTCAGATTTGTCTTAATTCAATAACATTCCCATGTTATTAATCGACAACGGACTATTTAGAATAACTTAAGTTACTCAAGGATTTAAACATGCAAATATAGGATAACATTATAATAAATGAATAATAAATATAACAAAAATACTTTATTTCATTTGAATAATAATCTTTACAATATCCTTTTATCTAAATACTAAATAGATTAATGCATGATAATTCTTATTTAATGAATTTTTGCCTCAAGTCACGATAATCATACTTGTTGACAGGGCATAATTTCAACTAACTTTGATCTATAGCAATTTTGAGAATACTTATTTCAAGAATTCAATAAGTGAATTTCTTGTATGTGTTTACACATATCTTGATATTGTCATAACATTCCATAAGGTGTGTGACAACCTGAACAACCCTTTTATGACAATCATCTTTCAAAACTTTAAAGTTTTAAAGTATTCTTTATTCTTTAATGTATAATGCAACTATGCTCTTAGTTGAGCATAACTAGTCAATATGTTCATCATCAAGGATACCATGACTAGAATTGAGTGTCATCTCAATTATACTAGCATCATTGTGTACAACAATATGCTCTTTAAACATCTGTAAACTTTGAATATTTATTTGTTTGGTGTCATCCAAACCTCAAGTTTGTTGACTATGACAGGTACACAACAATTGTTGTATAGAATATGGGAGCAACTTCAGGCTGAGGAATGCAATTCTAAATCCAAACATAAATATTACAATGTTGTTAAATCATCTTGTAATCAAGCATGATACAACAACCTTATATACAACATGATTTTCATGATGAATCTTCAAGTTAGACTTTAAGATCTCATTCATATTCTATCTTGTCAAAGATATGTATTTATCATGTTCTATTAGACTCATTTATTTACCGCATATGTTTATAATAATAAACATATATTCCAAGGTTGTATGTCTTATTTCTAAATCTTACAAATGAAGTTTCATTCCCAACTAAAACTTAATTTAGGTGGAATGTAGTTGCCCATACAACTTATAAGATTTAAGAAAATTAAAAATAATATTCCCACTAGCTTTCAGGAATACTTATGAGCTATCTTATTTTAATTATTATATCAAACATGGATTTAATATTAAACATAAGAATCATCTCATGGATGCATGCATATATCCATTCATGGATTCTTACAGTTTGTACATATTCAAAGATTATTTGAATTCATAAATCTCCTTTGTATTACTGATCGTCCTCGCAAAAGTAATTCCACAACAAAGAGTTTTAATATTCATTGTCAAAATTTCATATCAATGAAACTAAGTATGACAATTATAATCTTTATACTTCTATTTAATGTATCTAGAAAAGAAATATTCAATCATAGTTAATTGCTTAAGTATGATTAATATTATTATCACTAGACATGCATCAAATACGTGTACAATATTATCCACATGATTTCTACATAAAGATTTAAACTACTAGGGTTCCATTCTTTGAAAAAACTCATAAAGATAAACCAAGTATCTAAAGTTGATTATCTTTATGGACAACATCTCTACATTCATAGTATGATTGATTTACCACAATTCAACATTTGGTAAATTCATCATTATGATTAACAGGCTTACCATGATCCTGTAACTCATATTCCTCAGCATATTAAATATCTTAGATATCCTTACAGATCTATGAATGACAATTCCATCATATTAAGGTATATCATTTACATGTTTAGCCTCATCATGATATTTGCTAGTGCATTTTAGAAGATTATGTATTTTGTAATTTAATCTTTCAAGATCTAAACAAAACTCCCCTTGCCTTTTATAATTTAAAGATCATTTTTAAATAGTTTAGTAAGTAGAGAAACAATATATTGTTCTCTTTTGGGATATTACAAAAAACATTGACAGTTTCTGACATTTGTTTGTTACAACCCACTTTACAAGTAGTTTAACAAATTCAGAACTTCATTATAAGACTTAATGTGATTCATCACATTTTATAAACAAATCGTGTCTTATTAATCTTTTAGGTTGGAGTCTTATTGAGTATATTCAATCTATACTCAATCTACTAACCTTGATAACTTTTGGAAGAAACTATAGTTATCTTGAATCAAACAATGCCAATAAATTTTGATTATTCTAACTGAACATACCATAAAACTATTGTATTTCATTAGAATTAATATTGTAAGATAATCTAACAATATTTAAGATAGCCATCTACTCTTTGGCTTACCTATTTACCAATAAAGTAAAACTTAATGGTACAATAGAATTACCAAGTCAATTGCATGCATTATAACACAAGTATTCTTGACCAAGTCAAAAGACATAACAGTTATAATCCCACTATACGTTATAAGTCATTGATCAACTTATTGACTTCATGTATATGTCTTAAAATATAGCAAGTTAACGTCTTACTTTATATTGTAAGTCTTGTATTAAAAGACTTCATGTTTGTGACTTTACAAAGAGATCATAAACATGTATAATTAAAGTAATTATGAACACCACCTCGGGTTTCAATTAATAATTTCAAGTTAATATTTACTACATATATTTAAGTCATTCAACGAATACACAAATACTTAAAGTCAAAGTAGTATTAGATTACGTCATTTAATTATGTCATTTCATGAAATGTTCAACGTAAGAAACTGCAAAATCATCCATGCTCATTCTCACGACACGTGGATATTTTACCTTGGGCTACAATCTAGTTCACGTTCTCACGTAACGTAAATTGTAATTACAAGTGTTTCTTAAATATTGAATGACATAAATATTTAAAGTAGTCTTTGTTATCATCTTGACACATGTTCTTGATAGGGCAATTATATACATTTAAATGTATAATTCCTATTAGAACGTTACTCTCTTATCTTGCGGTCAAGAGAATCCATTTAAATCATATTTATATGTGTTGTACCTTGCACACAATAAAGATCTCCCCCACTTGTGCATGGAACAACATCATGTAGCAGATAAACAACACGACACACATTCGTTTATTTGATTAATATGATTTGTGTCATAGATATAACAAGTAGATGTAGGACTATATTGTTTAGTAAGGAAACGTACATGACTATCCCTAAAAACATAAGTTTCTACAATTGGAAAGTAATTATCTACATGATATTCAAGAGATAATTTAGATTACTACACAACAAATAAGGCTTGTAGCTCCCACTGAATTAGAAATCATTTTAACTTCTTATTTAGTAATGCAACACAATGCTCCCGCTGAATTTGACAACATTGTAAGTGTTTCATAACCAGTGAAAACAACTTGCTTGCTTTTTTACTTTCCTACACCTTTGAAGAACCATACGTAATCATTACTAAGGTACTAAAAGATGTATTCTACTCTATGAATGATGAGTTATCCACCAATGTTATTAACTTGAAAATTTTGGTATGCAATTTCTTCCTTAACAGGCCTAACATTCCCATACTGGTATGTAGCACCTTTAAAGGCTAAAGCAAAACAACTAGATAAATTATGCTAGTTTGCCTTTTACCAATTTTCGCGGTAATTAGTCTAGCTTCTAATTTAGTAACTCATATACATGTTTTCCAGTTAACCAAAAGTCATGTTTGTTACAAAATGATTCATTCACCAAATGAGGGTAATGAAATCTGTATGGAAAATAAGATGTGCAATTCTTTGCTATGAGTTACATTAGAATTTAGACAATTCAAATGTTCCTATTGTACATTTCTCATTCATAAAAAGGAATAGGATTGAGTCTCATTCTTCTCCCATGGAAAAGAGACTTTGTTTGTCTTTTCGATAAATTATTCTCGATCAAACATTTGTTTGAAATCAGAATGGATCAATTTACTAATAAAAGACTAAACCACGTTTACGGTTAAATATTGCATTAATACATTCAAAAGAATTAAAAAAATTCAATTTTAGTATTTTCGATAATTAACCTTTTCAAAAATTAAATACCCATGGTTCATAAACATATAACCATTTAATTTTCACTAAAAGCGGGATCGAATTGACATAGTTTCATCGCATCGCTTGATCTCGCTAGTAATGAAATTATTCAAAATGGTGCAGTCGAACCTCAATTGCCAATTTTCAAATTGCAACTCCTAGATTTTTGGGATTTACATATTGCCAACAACAGTTGCAATGTAAGCATGTTTTATCCCCATCTTATGCTTTGAGTTGCCAGTTCTCACTACAAAACTCAATTAAGTTGTCTAACTTAAGAAACTACAAAATCATCTATGCCCGTTCTCACGACACGTGGATTTTACCCTTTGATTACGATCTAAATCACGTTCTCACGCAAATAAAAAGTAAACTCATGTGTTTTCTTTTCATTGGATGGCATATAACTTAAATTAAAGGTAATAAATTTGATTTTGGTTTCAAATCAAATATGTAGAAAGATGTCATGCATTCATCTTTGTAGCATGAGGTTTTTATTAAAACAATTATATCCGTGTTTTAATGTTATAAGCTTTTAATCATCAAACTTTAATCGAGGTATTGGTAACACCAATTAAAGAATTACCTTTAATTACCACTATATCCTACTGCTGCATGAGTAATAAGACCCAAGTTATTCAGATAATTACCACAAAAGTAGCGCGTAAAATTTTAGGTCAATTCACCCTTAAGATTTTATGCACATTATATAGGAATACTTGGTAACTCCAATAAGACGCACAAACAATCGGAGAATTAGGTCAACGCGAAGCATATTATATACCCTCTTCTTTAAGGTCACAATTTAATGCGTACCAACCTTATACCCATCTTATAGTTTGTCATTAATGGGTGCGCTGTTCTAACTATTTTGTGTGTAAACATCAATCAATTAAACGTTTATGACTATTATGCTTAAAAACACATGTTTCACCATTGTTTATATCAGTTTATTTTTCTTATTAAAAAAATACTCTTGTAAACAACTTGTCACACAATTACAAACAAGCAAGTATTTTCACAATATAAAATAACCATATAAACAATGAATACATAACTTAACAATTAATCATGCATATTAAATAGCCACATGCAAACGTTTTGATAAATCCTATTAATAATCAATTCTAGATCTGTCAATATGTATATGTCTAATTAAGACTTTCACCCGTTTTCATCTATGTACAAGGTGAGCCACATGCATTGATTCATCAATTGTGTAAGTCAAAATTAAACACATACCACATAGCACATAATTGATTTATTAATAAATATGATTGAGGTCTTTCCTAATTTTAGATCTATCAAGAATTAGTGTATATCACTTAACCAATGAAAGCATACAATAAAAGCAGATCCATGACAAAACATGCATGTTTTTATCATGGACATAAATTACACTTAACAATTAATGCAATTAAACAAGAGTTACGCAATTTAACACACATAAAATTGCATGCAACCTAGGGTTTTCTAATCCAATTAAAACCAATGTTACAAAACCCTAATTAGGGCAAAAAAATGCCCATCCCAAAAAAATTTAGGGTTTAGGTTGTGCAAACCCTAGATCTAATACAATAATAACATAATACAAGTTATTTGTTTTTATGCGTTTCAGTAATTAATTATTCATTATAATGGCTCGTGATGCCATTGTTGAGGTAAAGAAACATGATATACAATAATAACATGTATGACACCACAGAGTATACACAGCGGAAGACTACATATAATTGCAATTAATTAACTGAAAATAAAGCGTAACATACCTCTTGCAATTGGCTAGATCTCTTCAATTCAAGTAGAATGGTTTAAAGAGTTATCCCTTACCGTTTTATAACTCAAACCAAACCAATTGATGTAACAATAGTGTGTTACACCACGTTCTTGTACACACGAATTAATAAACGAATTAAAGAGATTGCTAGATCTAACAACTCAAAACTTGTTTTAGAAAAAGCAAAACCAAAACCCTAATAAATTAGGGGTGTTTGGCCGATTATGCAAGAGAGAAAAAGAGTAGAGTTTAGGTTAATGTGTGCACAAAAGTTTAACCCTAAACTTTTATCATAGGTTTGCTTATATAGTGAATGGAAAAATTTGGGAAAAAGTTAGGGTTTTGGGTTGGAAAACCCTCCCCAAAACGTTCATAGACCAATGGGGGACACCCAAACTTTTCCTTTTATACCAATTTCACTATTAGTCCTTCTCTTTACATTTAACGATCGTTAGTCATTTTCCGTTAAATACTTAACGATCGTTAGTCAGTTTTGTGTAATATAATTAATCGTAATCATTTTACATTAATTATTTAACTTTAATTCTCATTCGTAATGTGTGCAATCCAGTGGTCACGAGTTCGAATCAGGACATACGCGTTTTATACATATATACATATTCCAACAATATTGTCCCTTGTCACTATGGGTGTCAATCGAGTCGTGTTCGGGTTGACCTATTCGGGTTCGCGGGTTAGCGTGTTATTATAACCTCTACCCAAACACGACTCATTTATTAATCGTGTCAAGAAACGCAACCCTAACCCAAACCTGCATAACACGTGTAACCCATTTGTTTCCCGTTTAACCTGTTTAAGTAAATAGGTCAAGCGATGAATAAAGTTAGTGGTTTGTCGATTTAACTAGTTTAAATGCAAAAATGATATAATGATCTAAAAATTGATAAATATAACATATAAATAACTATGCGATAATTTCAATGATATCCGAATATAATCGTAATTCACTCATATATTAAGTACATAACAAAGTACATTATTTCAAATCTTACATAAAATCCAAGTTATATACTTTAATTGTAGTGGCTTTTATACTTTAATTTTAGTCGCTTATATATTTAAGCGGGTTCACGGGTTGACCTGTTTAATACTTACTAAACTCATACACGACCCGTTTATTAAACGGGTTAGACGGGTTGATCTGTTTTTGACCCAAACCTGTTTATCCTCAACCTAAACTTATTTAACTTCGTATCGGGTTCGTGTCGTTTATCGTATCGTGTCGAAAATTACCACCCCTACTTGTCACGATGTTGTCCTAAGCTAGCCTTGGGTCTTTTTTCCTATCATCATCATATCCTTCGCATGCTGGAACGTGGATCCCTCTCTACGATGCTGCATAAGCCAAGGTAGACTTTAGTCATTTCGTGCTAGGTATATATAGTATGCCCAACATCATCTGATAAACCAACATTTCTAATGGTTGCACAAATGTGCAGCTAACACAAAAGTGAAATAAAAAGTGCCCAAATCTTAATTTTAACTACATATATATTTGGTTTATTTATCATAAGGTGCCCGAAAATGCAACGTTGTACTATATATCGCCACATTTTGCATGTGATTTGTCATATTTTTGAATTTAACTGATACCTTTTGAGTGCATTTCCGCATGAAGAAACCCATTCTTTACCGAAAGTAAAAGGAGCCATTTTTATCATATTTTAAGATGCAATGCTGAATAGCAATTTTTTATTAGATGAATAATAAATAGGCCCAAGCCCGAGGTGCGGGTTTATGAACTACAGGTTTTATGTATTAGACTATAAATATATGATTCATGAAAGACAATAACCCACGGGTTTCATTATTCAACATGGTATCACAACTCTAGGTCTCGATCCTTGGGCGTGGTTGGCCACCTTAGCCGCCGCCTGTCACCCTATCAAACCCTAGCCACCGTCGTTTATTCGTGCTAAAAAAACAAAAACAAAACTATGACCAAGTGTTTGAAGAGATCGTGACCGTGGCTTCGTAAATAAATTCAAGAAAAGCATACGGAATCGCAATCGTAGTCATAAGGGCCTTGCGTCACGCACTGAACAAGCGGTCATTCATAAACCAAATCATTTTTACGAATTACGCGATTGGCTACCTATCAAAGTCTTGATTATTCATCAAGATAACTATCTTTAGTTTTATTTTGTTTTTAATAATTTATGTTTCGTTTGTATTTCAATCCGAAACTTTCGCGATTTCGCCGCTTCGGATTATGGAAGGTATTAGATGAATAATAAATAGGCCCAAACCCGAGGTGCGGGTTTATAGCTTCTAGGGTTTTATGTATTAGCACTATAAATATATGATTAATGAAAGAGTTCGCCCATGTCAATTAGCATATGTTGTTGTAGTGGCTCTCACAACACACACGTTACATATGAATGTGTATTTACATGTGGCTTGTTATTAGTCATGTTTGCGCTTTTTGATTTATTTAGCACACTAAAAAATTACCACTGGATGTAGTACCTTCTATGAATAGAACTCAATCATTAACATTCAAACATGAAATTAACGAAAGCCACAAAATCTTTGGAGCATTTAAGTCGTTTTTCCTCACCAAATAAAAGTTTGTTGAAAAATTAGAGGACGATAATTTTTTTAGCGTTAGATAGTTTTGTTGGGGGTTTGATTTATTTAATATGAAAAAACTGAATTAATTAAGTCATATGAAAATTGTTTGTTTGTGGGGTTGGGATCCTCTCAAGTTGAGAGGTATAACTTGACTCAAGTTGGGACATTATGAGCCATTGAATTTGATCCAATGGCTCAAATCAAAAGAAATTCTTTTAATTTAAGCAATTGGATCAAATCCATTGGCTCACAATCATCCAATTTGAGTCAAGTTGTACCTCTCAACTTGAGAGGATCTCATTCCTTGTTTGTGACTTAATAGAGAAAGATGACTGAAAATATTATGTAATAAAACTAATATTGTCTGCATTAAGTCACCTCTTAATTAAACATGACTTAATAAAAAATTTTAACAAAAAAGCCCTTAGTCTGTTTCGGTCTCCTTAAACTTGTAGCGTTTTTTTAAATGAAATTATTTACACACTTGAAATATCTTCACACAATACTTTTCATGTGCCATCAATCGAGACTTGAACCCACAAATTGTTGATTGACGACCCTAATTTATATTTTCGAACTTACTTGTAACATTTTAATGATGTGATATTACCACAGGTTAAAGAGCTCTTGCTCAGAATTGACTCAATCAGTTCATCAATCATCAATCTTTTTTGCCTATAACTTTTTGGAAAGTTTTTTAGGCTATAATCACGTACAACATGATAAGTGAGTATCCACCATCATGTAAATGAGGTCAGCAAACTACAAAATGTTTGATGGAGACTCATGAAAAAAGTTCACTAGCTTGGATTTGATGTATATTTAGCAATATGACTTTAATGGTTGGTTTTGCTTATTTTGGTGCCTATCTAACCTAAATCTGCCCCATCAACCCGTGTGTTGTGCCCATAATCCGCTGCCTCATATGACACGTACTCGCGAAGTGGGACCCAACACGCTAATAGTGTCCCGACCAACACTGTCAAACTATACAACATAGAAAATGATGTATGGGCCAATCAAATTGAGATCGTACCAGTCTTAGTGACCACGCCAAAGATCTTAATTGGCGAATATGCTCAAGGAGCCGCGATTGAATAGTAAACTAGCTACTATAGCAATAGACATAAGGGTTACCAAATGAAATAGTAAACTAACGTAAGTGAAACACAAGTATAAGAGCAGTGGGTGTGGTGAAGAACCCATACATCTTCACACCGCGTCCCAAGTTAAGAGTGCGTTAAAGTGAGTTAATGTTGAATTATGATAAGGAGTGTTTTTTGTTAAGTTAAGGTGAAATGTCAAAGCTGATGTGACGCTGACATGACAGTGTGTTAAAGCTTAACTTGGGTTATGATACCCCTTGCTCTTAGGGTTATATACTTAATTGTCACTTTATCTTTGCCGCTTCTCATCTTCTTTCTCACCATTTTACAACAGCGAAAATGTTCAAACTCATGAAGAAGAAATGTGAAAAGTTAAAATATATTTAACAAAGAAATGTATGATCAGGGAAGACGCGAAAAATATACGGAGAGACACGAGCACCGGTACCCACTTCGCGCCGTTGGGTCGCGTTTTCCGAGACCATTTGGGCTAGTCGTGACGGCTCAAGACATGAAAACGCAAAGCTCGGTGTGGTTGTGACGTGCTCAGGTTGCGTTTTCCGGGAAAACGCCTCTCTTGACGTAGGATACCCTCCCCTCTAAACAGAACGTGAAGTTCCAACCTACTTATTAATCGCATTTTTTTTACAAAGAATTACAACATACTCCACGTAAATTAGCCAAATTAAAATGAAGATGTTAACTAGATTTATGCATAAAAAACTTACTTACCTTAAATGAAAATTGGATGAAATTGGTCTTGATGTGTTATCCAAATTGTCAAAATAGTGTTCTTAGAAACTCATGTTTGGTTAACGAAGCTATCAAACTATAGTCTTTCAATGTAAATTAATTATCACGCAAGCTACCAAACCACACTCCTTGTTCATGTGACATCGTCAAACTTAAACATACTCTAAGTTTCTTTACGGACTCATTCGTTTGGGATTAAGCAAATTAAGAAATGATATGACTCGATCCATGTGTAATAATTCTGTTTACATATCAAATCATTCTGATCATGATCGTGATCATGATCAACTTGTACTTACACGTTGTTCTTTATCTCTTCTTTGTCAGCCCCTAAATGATTTGTTATAGTTTATAGTTTAAGAAAAGATTAAGAGAAAGTCTAGAAGTATAATATAATACGTAACAAAGAAAAGATAGTTCATTTCATATTTCAACAACTTCAACCAATGGTGCATTGCTTTAATTTATTGGTATCACTTCGCACCACAAACGTTCAGATCGATCAATGAGAGCTAAGAGAAATAAAAGGTCTGTGAAAACAAAATTCTCATTGCATGAGACCACTTAAGAAAGGCCGGCCACCACTCAATATGGGGCCGGTTGTGGGGGTTTCTTCTTAGATTTAAACCCTTTGAGGATATATATGTAAGGAAACGGTTACACTTTTATTAATAAAATCTAAATTACAATAAATAAAATTAATAGTAAATAAATAATGAAAATTAAATAAAAAGCAGATGTAGCGGATAAGCGATAATTAAATAAGGTAATAAAATAGTCAAAGACTTACTTGATCACCAAATAAAGATCAACAAAGAAGCACTAAAAGGCGAGGCACGTGTTTGACACGCTTCCTTAAAACATATTAATCAAATGCATTTCCCGGTACATGACCAAAACGATGGTTGTCTTGTCGGACTTAACAAAACTACCGAATTTCATCTTAAGAGATCGTATTCCATATTGTTAAAATTTATAATCAATATTCTGTGTGTCTTTGTTTTATGTTTTTGTTTCGGTTGTGAAGCCAAGTTGCTCTCGTGAACCTTTTCTCATTAGTGTTGCTCGACCCATCTTGTTGTGACCGTTGGTGTCACGAGTATTTAAGAGTCTTCATCTCTTTTAGGGTTAGAGGTGGATCGGTTCTTCTGACCGCTACTAAATATCTCTCATTTCTGGCGATCTTGAGACTTTAACTCAAGATCCTATCTATCCATTTATTATTGTTGTTTATCTTGTAAACTATTATCAAGTTAGATAATAGGATCACACCAGAGTAGCTGTGATGATCTTTTATGGTTGTTAGCTTCCGCTGTTAAACTTTGAGTTGTTTGATCTATATAAAGTGTTTTGGTTTCTGCATATCATGTTTTTCTACATGGTATCAGAGACAGGTTGGTTTAAAAAAAATGAAAAGAAAAAAGGGTTTCTATATTTCTGGGGATCTTGGATCTGGTTGTTCGTGGCTTGGCGGTTCTGTTGCCTCCTAAACTAAGTGAATCTAGGAGAAGCAGATTCGATTGTCTTCTTGGAGATAAGCTGTAACACCTCTTGTCTCTCTCCTTTTATTTATATCTTTTATTTTTACATTTAGAATCTTTGGAGGATAAGTTGAGGGACATTTGAGAAGTTTTGATTGGTTATTAGTGATTAATTGTTATTGTGGAGGTATAAGGTGTTCTTTGCTTTTATTTATCTGCTTTTTGATTGTTTGTTTGTTGTTTTAATTTGTGGTATTATGTACGAACATGGTAATTACGGCGATGAGGTGTCGATGATCCTGTCCTCTTATTGGTAAACTTGACGTTAGTAATCCTCTTCATTTGCATCCTAATGACTCTGCTGTGCTTCTTTGTTATCTCTGTCGAAACTTAGAGGATGAAAATTATCAAATTTGGGCTAATGCTATGCTTCTTGCCTAGAGGGTAAGAATTAAATTGGTTTTATTGATGGCTCTTGTAAAGGTCCATTCTTGATGAGGTTTAGCTAAGCAATGGGATAGAGTTAATGCTGTTGTTTTAGGATGGATTTTAAATTCTATATCTGAGGAGTTATTCCTTGGCCAAATTTTCTCAAAAAGCTAAACATGTTTGGAATGAGTTAAAGGAAACATATCATAAAGTTGATGGTTACGTGATATTCAACTGCATCATAAAATCGAGTTCTTTGAAACAAAATGGGTCGAATCTGTCTGACTATTATCATAAGTTGAATGCCTTGTGGAAACAATATGATGCCATGGTTGAGTTGCCTAATTGTGTGTGCACTGCATCTGATGAGTTTAAAAAGCATAATCAACTACTGAAACTTATGCAATTTTTGATGGGTCTTGATGAGTCTTACATGAGTATTAGAAGTTCTATTCTGTCTAGAGAAACCTTACCTGATGTTAATGGGGCTTATGCCATTATCTCTAGTGAGGAATCTCACAGAGTGGCATCTGGAACCAATTCTGGTACCTCTCAAAGGGGTCAGACCTCTGCCTTCTTAGCTAGTGGTCCTGCTAGAAACAACTTTCAAAAAAATTAGAACTCCTACACTAATGCTAGACATAACTCTACTGCATTCAGACCTAATTCTAACACTGGGTTCAAACCTGGTGGGAATAATATGACAAAACCTAATATGAATGTGAACTCTGAAGTTGTGTGTGAGCATTGTGGTTATATTGGTCATACTATAGACAGATGCTTTAAAATCATTGGGTATCCTGCTGATTTTGGAAAAAAGAAAGGGGGACAAGGTGGTAAGGGTAAAAATGTTGCATACAACTCTGTTGGGTCCTCGGGGTCCTGATAGTCCCTCTGGATCCTCAGGGTTCACTGATGAGCAACTTGCCACTTTGGTCTCCCTCATTAAGGAAACCAAATGTCTCGAGAAAATGTCCAAGCCAACATGGCGGTGTACTTAATTTAATTCTAGCAAGCATTCAATGACAACTTTGATAAATGTTTTTGTTCCAGTTCTAGTTCTATGACAAAAATGAAATATGTTGGAAAAGTTGTGGACTCTGATGCTAATCAGCACATGACCAATAGTGAGAAAGAGTTAGAAAATGTATATGATATATCTCATCTTAATATCAAAGTGTCTCACCCAAATGGCACTAGTGCCATCATCTCTAAAATTGGAAACCTTAGACATGGAAATGGTCTTGTCCTGTTTGATGTGCTTGTCATTCCTGATTATTGTGTGACCTTGATCTCTGTTCATAAACTTGCTAAAGATAATAAGATCTTAGTTGTGTTTGATGAAAGTAAATGTTTCTTTGTGAATCGAGTTTGAATCGAAAAACATTACGGGATTGGTAAACAATGCGGTGGTTTATACTATTTAGATACTGAAGGTACTAAATGTGATAATATTAATATTGAGTATAAGTGTTCTTTGTCTCTCTATGATTGGCACTGTAGACTTGGCCACCCTGGTGACCCTGCCCTTGATGTTCTAAAAAATTATTTGAAAATCGGAAAAAATGATAAATATGAGGTTTGTGAAATCATCAAGAGCTAAGCAGACTAGAGAACCCTTCCCTCAAGTGATCATAAATCTAAAATGCTTGGTGATATTGTTCATCTTGATCATGGGGCCCTATAAGGTGGTCGGTCACTCTGAGCATAGATATTTTCTTACCATAGTTGATGATTATACTAGAGTCGTGTGGGTGTATCTTATTAAATCCAAGGATGAAGTTTTGAGTCTATTAAAATCTTTTACAATTTGATTAAAATCGGTTCAAAAAAGCATTAAAGTGTTTAGAAGTGACAATGGGCCGAATTTCAAAATCAAACCTTTAACAAGTTTTGTGATAACATGGGATCACTCATCAAACTTACATTCCTTACACCCCACACAAAATGGGGTGGTTAAAGGAAACATAGACATCTCTTGAATGTGGCGGATGTCTTATGTTTGGGGGAATACCTTAAGATTTTGGAATGAATGTGTGCTAGCACTACTTATCTTATTAACAGTTGCCATCTTACATGCTAAATGGAAAATCCCTTACCATATGATTTATAATTTCCTCCTAATCTCTCTCTTATCGAAATGTTTGGTTGTCATGGTTTTGCTACTATTCTTAATAGTCATGATAAGCTTACCGGTGATCGAAAAATGTGTTATGATGGGTTATTCTGGTTCTCAAAAAGGGTACATGCTCTATAGTCTTGATAGATGTCAATTTTTTGTGTCTAGAGATGTTAAATTCTTTGAGTCCATATTTCCTTTTAAGGAATCTATATCAAATGGTATTAAGAATAAGCATATTGAAACTGATGTCTTTCATGAAAATAACCTGTTGAATTTTTTTGATCTAAATAACCTTGAGCCTCCTAATGATGATGAGAGAGATGTAGTTAGACATAATAGTGACCTTGAGTCACTCGATGGAAGTAGCCTCTGCAACTCTTGGCGACAATGTGAACACTTTGATTCCCAATGGATCATCTAGTGGTAACATTGATGCCGATGCATGATGTTGAGACGACCACACTTGATGAAAATTTCGTCGAAGAAATGTTGATCCCAACATAAATACTCGAATTACTCAAACCTTAAGAAGATCTTCTAGAACTTCGGTTTTTCCAAAAAATTATAATGACTTTGTTGTTAAAACCAATGTGAAATATGGGATTGAAAAATATGTTGGGTACTCTAACTTAAATGGTGAAAACCTATGTTTTGTCACTCAATTGAATAAGAACTGTGAACCCAAGTCCTTCTTTGAAGCATCTCAAAACCCCTTATGGGTTGATGCTATGAACTTAGAAATTGCTGCCTTACTTGAAAATGATACTTGGGATGTTGTTGAATTACCCATAGGTAGAACTGCCTTGAACTCCAAATGGCTGTGGAAACTTAAATATAAAGCCAATGGTGAAATTGAGAGGTACAAGGCTAGACTTGTTGCCATGGGGTGTGCTCGAAGGGAAGGGTAGATTATGAGGAAACTTTCTCACTGTTGTTAAAATGGTCCTTTGTGAGATGTGTGCTTAATATTCTTTGTTGTGAATTCTGGCCCATTTTCAACTTGATGTTAATAATGCTTTTTGTATGGTGAGCTTGATGAATCATTTACATGAGACCTCCTCAAGGTTTCTATGTTGGTGATAAGAATCTTGTTTGTAAACTTAAAAATCTATCTATGGTCTTAAGAGGCCCCTGACAATGGAATGCTAAACTCACCTCTGTGCTCGGTGAAAATGGATTTAGTCAAAGTAAATCGATTACTCTTTGTTCACTAAATCGATAATGGTGTGTTCCTTGCTCTCCTTTTTTATGTTGATGATATAATTGTATTGGAAATAATCTTGGTGAAATTGAGAAGTTTAAAATGTTTTGAAAAGTAAATTCAAGATAAAAGACTTGGGAAAGCTTAAATACTTCCTTGGTATAGAAGTGGTTGATTCGATAATGGAATTTGTCTCAATCGGAGGAAATATGTGCTTGATTTGCTATCCGAATATGGTATGCTTGCTGCAAACCTTCCAAGACTCCTTGATGTCTAAACTGTCTATATCCAACATTCCACGCGATCACGATCCCGCCTTTGTGAACATTGTTGATTATCAAAAGCTTATGGGAAAGCTTATATATTTGACCAATACCGGACTGATATATCCTATGTTGTGCATTGTCTTAGTCAATTCATGCATTCTCCTTTAACATCTCACCTCAAAATGCTTTTAAAATTACGAGATACCTTAAAGGATCTCTGGTCTTGGGATTCATATTGTTAAGAATCTTGGTGTGTCCTTAAAGGATACTCGGATCTTGTTGGGCCAAATGCATTGTCACTAGGAAATCATTCTTGGTTATTGTGTGTTTATGAATGATAATCTCATCTCTTGGAAAAGCAAGAAACAAAATACTCTCCAAATCCTCTGAGAGGTGAGTATATAGCCTGCATCTTTAACCGGTGAGATCATTTGGATTTTGAAAATCCTTGATTTGCAATGTATAATCTGCTTTGCAGTTGATCCGCCTTTGTGACAATGAATTCATTATCAAAATAGCAGCTAATCATGTCTTTCATGAAAGAACTAAACACCTTGAGATTGATCTCCATTTTGTGAGAGAAAAAATCTTAAATGGTGTTGTTAAAACTGTCAAAGTAGATTCAGCAAATCAAATTGTTGATATCTTTACCAAAGGGTTGGACATTTCTGAGCATCAGTGCCTTGTTGAGAAACTTGGAATGATTGACCTTTTTGGAATATCGAATTAAGGGGGGATGTTAAAATTTATAATCCAATATTCCTTTGTGTCTTTGTTTTATGTTTTTTTTTCGGGTTGTGAAGCCAAGTTGCTCTCATTAAAGCCTTTTCTCACCCCAGTCTTGCTCACCATCTTGTTGTGACCGTTGGTGTCTGAGTATTTAAGAGTGCTTCATCTCTCTTTTAGGGTTAGAGGAGTGGATCGGTTCTTTACAGCCGCTACTAAATATCTCTCTCATTTCTGCTGATCTTGAGACTTTAACTCAAGATCCTATCTATCCATTTATTATTGTTGTTTATCTTGTAAACTATTATCAAGTTAGATAATAGGATCACACCAGAGTAGCTGTGGTGATATTTTATGGTTGTTAGCTTCCGCTGTTAAACTTTGAGTTGTTTGATCTATATAAAGTGTTTTGGTTTCTGCATATCATGTTTTTCTACACATATGTTGAAAATCAATAATAACTATTGATTTGATGTATATTAAACCTATGGAACTAGGGCCTCTATTTATACAAAATAAACTCCCTCTAAGTTTACTCATCCTACCGATGTGGGATAGAAAACAATTCAAAATTCCTCTTTAAGCATGGTACCGAATGCTTAACTTTGAGACACGATATCTCATTCACATCAACTTTATTTTGGACACATAAAGGCTCATTGCGAAGCTCTCTTCGAGGAGAACGCGAACCTACAAACTATTACTTATATATATGACACATACATATAGATAATTGTGTCCAAAGTTGGTCAAAAGTCACTTTTACCAACTAATTTTCCAACAATCCCCACATGAATGGAGGCGGTCGTAATACACAAAATTACGATGAAATTCCAATAGTTGAATCTTGCAAAGGATAGGTAGGTGTGACCCTTTGAACCTTCCCTTGTGAAATGCACTTAGCCTCTAGTTGTCGATGAGAGCGATGTCTTTGAACCGAGTCTTGCTTTTGTAGCGACAATACATTTCACACAAGACTCTCCCTAACATTGTTAAGTCCTCATAGTCATGTTCATTATGGTCTGAACATTTGCTGGTTATGTAAGAGCTCTTAGGATTTGCGCCCCACACAATTCCCTTCAAAGCGACCCACTTCTCTCACATAGGTTATTTCATCTTGAATCATTAAAAACATATGTTTTGTGATTTCATCTTGAATCATTATGTTTTGTGATTTCATCCTGAATCGTTAAAGCCATATGTTTAACCTCTCAACAAGTCACATTTGTTATAGGAATGGACTAGGAAGTTACAATGTTAAGTAACTCCCCTATAATGACGTGACTTCCCCCACATTTCTATGATTAGGTTGTCCTATTGAACCCAGATCTTGGGATCTCCAGTCAACTGGGTTAGGTTTTCCTTCGTAGAAACTCATTCCTTCAAGGGCTTTAGTCTCATTCCTCTAGACGACTTACTAACTAACTCTCTGCTTAAGCCTTTCGTAAGCGGATCCGCGATGTTATCCATTGACTTTACGTAGTCAATCGTGAAACTCTAGTTGAGAGTAGTTGTCGCACCAATCAACCTCTATGATGGATATGTCTTGACTTACCATTTTACATTGTGATATGAGCTCTGTCAATTTCAATTGACTATCACACTTATATAGATGGTGGTTACGGTTTCGCCATCTTGGTATGTCCTCTACGAATTAACGCAGATATCCGCATATTCTATAAATTTATCTCAAATGATAAATTCAAATTCCATCATAGATTTAGCTATAAAAGTCTGTTTGAAATACTTTCAAGATTTCCAAAACAAAGCTTCCCACGTAGAGTCAATACATCCGCTCTAGTGGATCTAGATTCTTTTATGTAAGAATCCATATTTGCATTACTCTATTATTAGATAGCAGTTGGATATCTTCCAAAATGCAATATCGTAAGTATCATAGTACTTGTGTAATACTATCCAAATGATCATCACTTGAATTACTAGTATATTTATGTAACCTGATTATAACTTCTAAATCAGGTCTCACATACGTCATTAGACACATAAGATGTCCAATATTCTTTGAGTACTCAAAATGGGCAACACCTCTACCTCTATTTTAAATAGATTTAAAAAGATGTCGTTGGAGTTCTAGCTAGGCCGGAATCCCCCACATTGAACCTCTCAAGAATATTGTCCTTATAGTGTTTTTGACTTCAAAACAAATCCATTTGGTTTCATATGATCTTAGTTCCAAGAACCATATCGAACAACCAATGTAGTTCATGTCAAATATTGACTCCAACATTTCATTAGTGGTTGTGTACCTTTTATCACTTCGGTGATAAGTATACCATCTATGTATAAACACACGATTACATATATACCGTTTTCTACATACATCCATTAATTTTGAATCCACGTTCGACATGACGTGATAAAATTTAGATGTCATTGTTTGGGAGCTTGCTTTAAGCCATATAATGACTTAACAAGCCTACAAACTTTGTTCTCTTGTCCGAGAGCCATGAAACCCTCGGGTTGGTTCATGTAAATTTCTTCTTCTAAATCTCCGTTTAGAAATGCCGTTTTCATATCCATTTGGTGAACTTTCAAATTTCTTAAAGCGGCAATAGCAAGTATCATCCTAATCGAGGTTATTCGCGTAACAAGCGAATACATATCAAAGTAATCAAGACCTTCTCGTTGTCTAAATCCTTTGATTAATAATCTTGCTTTGTACTTGTCAATGGTGCCATCGGCTTTCATCTTCTTCTTGAAGATCCATTTATAGCCTAGTGGTTTACAACCAGGAGGTAAATCCATGAGCTCCCAAGTATGATTTTGTAAAATAGAATCTATTTCACTTTTAATAGCTTATTTCCATTGAGGCCCTTCTGAGGAAGTAACCGCTTCTCGGTAAGAAGTAGGTTCGTTTTCAACCATAAAAGAAACAAAATCGGGTCTAAACGATTTCTTGGTTCTTGCCCTTTTGCTTCTTCTAGGTTCAACCTCTTCTTCCTCGGTCTGATCTTGTCTCTCATCTTGGAGATCATTATCAGCTCTTGTTGTCTCTTATTAGAACAACATTATCATCTTGATTCTTCTCATCATGAAGGACATCATAATTTTGTTTCCTCTCATCATGGAAAACTATATCATCTAGTCTAGATGAACTTCCATTTTCCTCAGATAAATAAGGAAACACAGTTTCAAACAATGAAAGTTTTCCTTGATTCCATTATCGTATCTTTGTATATATTCAGATTTTCTGAATCATATCCAAATAAATGATAAGCACTACTGTAATGAGCATATCACAAAAATATGCAATCCAGTTTTAGGTCCAATATATTGATCCTTGGGTGTCGGGACGATAGACACCCCACATTCATAAGTACTTATAGGATGGTTTCTTCCCATCCATAGTTCATAGAACTATCTTCTTTTCCTTACAGGGGATCTTATCTAAAGATAAGTAGCCAATAAAACCGCTTTCCCCATGCCATGGCTTAAACCATGACTTTAACAACATGGCATAACCATATATTTAAGGCACGGTTCTTTCCTATCAACAATTATGTTGTGGCGTATAAGGAGCAATAAATTTATGTCTTATTCCATGTTTAGAACATACATGAAATAGAGACACATATTCACCTCCGATATCACTTCGAACCGCCTTGTTTTCGATAATAAGTTGATTCATAACTTATTTGTATAGATCAATCTTGTCTATATCCTTACTCTCAAGTAAGTAAAAGTCGCAATATTTTTTACTACCATCAACAATTACGATGAAGTACCTAATTGCTACCTTAGTAGGTATCGATTCCAAATCACATGAAACTATGTGAATCAAAGGTTCGGTTAATTTTCGGTCAACCGAGTGAAAAGACAACCTTGTCAATTTGGCTTCAACATAAGTTTTACTTTTCTAATCCGTGTTCGTTTATTTAATTAAACAACGTATTGAGTTAAAATTAACATGTCCGTGATGGCCATGCTATACATTCAAAGGATCAAATAAGCTGAATTCATACTCATTTTTATTAAAACAACAAAAAAAATAGATTCAGCTTAAACATTTAATGAAGGGCATAACCCGTGCCGACCAAAATTTTGTTCAATGTTAACTCAATGTTACTTGATAAAAATAAAGCCAAATTTATTAAGCAACCATCCGGACACAAGATTCCTACGAACTCGGCACATACAACGTGTTGGTTCATAAGCTCTTTTCCACATGTGAATTTCAACATCACATTTCTTTTCCCTTGCTATTAGCGGTTGTAGAGTTGCCCATAAATTGCATCTCTCCATTTTACGCTACTTTGAAAGAGTTAACCAAACTCTTATCATCATACTTATGACATGATGCCCAAGTGTTAATCCACCATTATCTAATGTTAGATCCTCGCCTTGGCAACAATTTTCATTTCATTCGGGCCATTTAACCCATAGTTATGACACATAAAATCGAATGCTTTAAAGCATCTACCGTACACATAACTTCGGTATCGGTCTCCCTTTCATCAAGTTCGGGGCGGATCCTTGGATGTCACTCATGACATTCGAACATCTTTGTAATCTGAGATTTCGTTATTAGTCTAAAACTAAATTTGGAATAATTAACAACTTGCTATATCACAAAGTGTTTCTTAACAAACACGATTACATCAATTTTGTTTAAAACACTATTGTTTTGTAAGATCCATTATACAAAACCGCTTTTAAACAAGTCTTTCGATTAAACAATTAAACAATATCGCATATTACATAATGTTTTAAACAAAACAAATTTGTAATATGATTTTGTCAATCTTCTTTAAGAATATCTTAATAGATCGCATCACATGGTCTAATTCTACAATGAAACTCGACAAGGTTTCAAATAGATTTACTCTTTCAAAGAAACTCAACAAGGTTTCTATAGATCTACTTCAAATGCATAAAGTTTCAAGCACTATATTTAGTTTATAATTAAACTCAACCCGGTTTAAATAAGCTAAACAAGTCAAAGAAACTTTTCCACCAAATATGATAACAACTTGTATTATCATATTTTGTTTCAAACAAACTCATCTTGGTTTCAATAAACACGTTCTAGTAATCTAATAAAATAACAACTTGTATTTTATGAGATTTGTTTCAAAGAAACTCCACTTGGTTTCAATGAATACGATTTCATCATGATTTTTAACCATGTTAATGTGGCGCACCAATTACATTCTTAAAATTCACTAGGGTAACTTGTGAATATTTTAACACAAAACAGTTAAAAAACTGTTAAAACAATATGGTATCTAATAAACTCGACATGGTTTATATAAACTTGTACCAAATATGATTCAGAGAAACACAAGCTTGGTTTCAGAATCCAGATTTAAACAATAACATATGCAATAAACAAACTAAATAAATCAGTTTGAAAAAGAAACTCATCATGGTTTCAATAAAAACTGATTCAATAAACTGTTTTAAAAATCGTTTATAAATCTGTTATGCCAAATCATTAATTAAAATTGCTTTAGATATAAAGCTGATTTTCAAAGAAACACAATCTTGGTTTCGTGAAAAACAGTTTGTATAAAATCATTAATTATATAAATCGATTTTAATAAAAGTGTTTTAATTACATACGAATACTGCTTTTAAGACAGTGGGAAAGCGGTTACACGTTTATTAATAAAATCTAAATTACAATAAATAAAATTAACGAGAATAAATAAATAACGAAAATTAAATAAAAAGCAGAATGTAGCGGATAAACGATAATTAAATAAGATAATAAAATAGTTAAAAGACTTACTTGATCACCAAATAAAGATCAACAAAGAAGCACTAAAAGTCGAGGCACGTGTTTGACACGCTTCCTTAAAACATATTAATGATGCATTTCCCGGTACAACAACCAAAACAGATAAGTTGTATTGTCGGACTTAACAAACCGCCAGAATTTCATCTTAAGAGATGTGTATTCCATATGTTGGAAATCAATAATAACTATTGATTTGATGTATATTAAACCTATGGAACTAGGGCCTCTATTTATACAAAATAGACTCCCTAGTTTACTCATCCTACCGATGTGGGATAGAAAACAATTCAAAATTCCTCTTTAAGCATGTTACCGAATGCTTAACTTTGAGACACGATATCTCATTCACATCAACTTAATTTTGGACACATAAAGGCTCATTGCGAAGCTCTCTTCAGGAGAACGCGAACCTATAAACTATTACTTATATATATGACACATACATATAGATAATTGTGTCCAAAGTTGGTCAAAAGTTACTTTTACCAACTAATTTTCCAACGATATATTCGACAAACTCACAGTATATTTGATGTTTACTTGTAGGTGGCTGGACCCTGCTATAAACGGGCCAAGACCCAAGATTTTTATATACTCGTATCCGTAGTCATACCATGTCAGAAAATATATATAGAAGGATTTGTACACTGTTAGCTATTTTATTGCGTCTTTTTATCCTTGTTTGTTAATTTGATAGTGGTGTTTATAGAATTGTGAAGAATTTAAGAGATTAGCGCCAGAAACGAAGTTTGCATGTTTCGCAATACCAACGACCATAGTTCATATATTAAATATTTAAACTAGAGTTTTCCAATTAAACTTATATGTGCACGTTAAACCTAATTGTTCGAATGTTTTTGTTTTCACGAAAGCCTAATTAGAGCAAATATTGGGTTGAAAAACTGAACAAGAGATAGGTAGGGGTTGGGACAAACAAAGAGTATTTCACGTAATAAGCAAGAAAATTATTCGTATAAGAGTTTGAAAATTTAATGCAACAATATGCAAGAAAATACTAGCATCGTAGGACGGTATGAGTATTACGTATGAATATATAAAATGCCTATTTGATTATATGTTTTGTCATATACCTTGATTTATATAACACAGCTTATGTCACTACTACAATAAGTCCTTTCGAGACCTGTTGTAGAATCTATCGAGACGTGTTTTTCATGGGGTCTCTAAGTGGGGGGCTCTCCATGTGAAAACCATATCGAGACCGGTTTAAAAACCGGTCTTGCTTATCATAAATGAGACCGGTTTCATGATATATACCTGGTCCTATTATCAATATCGAGACCTGTTTTTGAATGTTTGACGGGTCTTGTTTGTTTCTATCAATAAAACCTGTCTCTATTGCCTTTTTCTCAAAAACAGATTTTCTTAATTATACCACTTTCCTGTACAAATCCCAGTTTCCAGGATTTATGATTTCATGTTCCCAGTTTCCAGATTTCATGTTCCAATTTCAAGCAATGCACAAACAACTTTTGATCCATGAATTACCAAATACATCCAACATTCCATAAATTTAACTACTAAATCATAAACGTCAATACATATTCCAGAAT
Organism: Chrysanthemum lavandulifolium; assembly: GCA_022545495.1. Taxonomy (NCBI): domain Eukaryota; kingdom Viridiplantae; phylum Streptophyta; class Magnoliopsida; order Asterales; family Asteraceae; genus Chrysanthemum; species Chrysanthemum lavandulifolium. The sequence continues at coordinate 207,694,090 of CM040241.1, forward strand.
TTAACTTAGATAATAACGAGTTCTAGCACTAAACGTATGTACGTTCCAAATGCCTTCTACAAAAAAGGAGTTCGCACATATTATCTTAAGTTAAATACTAAATGCCTAAACAAAAGACAATGACATAACCAACAACTACCTATCAATAATGATAATCAAATTGGACATAATTGATGCCACTTCTCGACAGTGTCTTCAATCTGATTCATGGAAAATGGACGATTGTCACGCCAAGGGATCTACATATAAAAAAGGTATACAAGATATGTTAAGAGCTATAAAAGAAAACAAAACAAAGCATACTTGTTGCACCAGTTTTCATTTACATATTCTAAAATCAATATTTAGGATAGTACTTACAATGTTTGGAAAATGATTCTAGTGAACTGTTACAACGTCATGCATCCATTTAAGTACATAGTACCCACATTCCCATTTTCCAGCTTGTTGATTGCACTACAGTTCAATAAACCAAAAATGTGTACATGTTAAAAGTTGTATAAAACAGCAACTTGTTTGTATGTATCTAATCATAGTGATATAGTTTACCTCGAAAACTTTGTAATTTGCAATGAACTTATTCAAGCAGCTTGTAAGCCAATAGCTTCGCTCGGTCTGTTGGAATCACTCCTAAACTAGAATTCAAGTGTTAGTTATTAATATGTAAAAGTTAGCTTAATTATGGCTTTTATGTTAGTACTCAAGGCTAGGCGGACTAGATGTGTTGCCCTATCTCCCTTCCCCTATCAATAGTTTTGTAACTCTTATTTGAGAGTTGGTTGTTCATTTCACTTCATATCCTACGCATAACTTTTCTCTAAATCATACGCGTGTGTTTGTGTCTTGTTCAACCGATCACTCTCTTATCTCATTTCTTATATTGATGCTTGTGTTACTAATATGGGAACCTAACAGTGGTATCAATCGCCAAATAGTTGGGTGAAACGATTTCGTTTTTGACTTTATTGTACTTTACGCGTAAGTCTCTGTCTACAAACTTTCAAACGCAAAAAGCTTTAATTTTTACACTTTAAAATCCAAGATTCTTGTACTTTAAAAGTTATTTGGTGTTAAAGTTTAAGTTTTTGGCAAAAAGTTTCAAACTTTACGTGTATTTCTTCGTTTTTATGCTTGATTTGATACGGGTGGTCTTTTCTACGTGTAAGGTGTTTATAAGTTTTGGATTATCAAGTTTCAAACTTTTGTGTTATCTTGGTGATATTGAAGCTGCTTTCATCACAAAAATCGGTTTCAAACACTTTGGGCAGAAAATCGGTTTGGTTAATTCCTACGTATCGTAAACCCTAAGTTTACGCGTAAGTTCTTCAAGGTTTGATCTTGATGTTCTTTGTTTACTCGGTGTTTTCTTGCTTGGATAAGCACGAAAACACTTCGACTGGATATCTTTTACCTTGGAATAAGTGTAAAGGATTTTGAGGCAAAACCTAATTTTACGCATAAGCTAAAACTTACTCGTAGAACTCTTTACGCCTAAGCATTTTCTTACGCCTAAGCCTTGTCTTACGCATAAGCTAATATTACGCATAAGCATTCTCGTCTAACTTTTAGTTTCGCCTAACCTTAGTGTTTCTCAATTCTTACGCGTAAGCTAATCCTACTGCGTAAACATTAATTTTACGTAAGTTTGGTATTTTTACGCCTAAGGTTTTCTTTGCTAAACTTGGTTTCTACGCCTAAGGACTCTTCATCAACAAAGTTTCATTCGACTACAAAGATCCATTTTACAACACAAGTTATGAAGATGTCTCAACCACCATACTCTAACTACTTTCCTCATGTGTATCCTCAACAACAACAATAACAACTCAGTCCACAACAAGAACAATTCAATCTACAACAACAAGTTTATCAACAACAATTTACTCCAGGAGCAATTCAACCACAAATGATTCAACCACCACCTCGTCTTCAAGTACAACCTTACACAAACTTTAACAATCAACATCCATCCAGGAATACTATGAAGGAACCGTCTTGGTTTGCAAAGATGTGTGAAGCTCTAAGTAGCCAACAATCCATACATGAAGTTGGATCACTTGATCGACCTCCAATGCTCACTCTCGGAAACTATGATCAATGGGTGATAAGGTTCTTTAGGTTACGTGATCTAAAGAAGCCACATGGAAAGTTCTTGAAGAAGGTCATCATGTAAGGTCCATTTCGGATGCCTCTTGTCGTTTACACGAAGATCCAAATGCCAATCCACGAGGTGATGTCACCAACATTGCAAGTCTTAATGACCTCACTGGCGATGAACTTCTACATTTTGAAGCCGATGAACTAGCAATGCAATACATCCTTTTGGGATTATCCAATCCGATCGTTCGAAGTGTTGATGCTCAAAAGATCTAAAGCAATGTGGGAACATATTCATCTTCTCATGGAAGGCGCGAACTCAATCAAGAAGACATGGAATCCAAAATCTACTTGGCTTATGAACACTCCATGATTGAACCGGAGAGACATTAGAGTCATATCATCATCGCTTCTCGGACATCATCAATGACTTGGACAAACACAACATCATCATGCCAAGAATTGCGGTCAACACTACGTTCCTAAGTAGTCTTGGTCCCGATTGGGAAAAGTATGTCATTTTCATCATCAAGCTAAGAATCTTCATCATGCTACATACGGATTGTTTTACGACTATTTGAAGCCCCACCAAAAGTTGACAAAGAAAGAGTTATCCGTGGACAACTGTTTCACCTTCACTTCGGATAATCAACAATTAGCTTTGTGGGCTCAAGCTTGTTATCCTCAATTCCCAACCTTACAAAGCGTATTCACAAATCCTCCACAACCCATTGCTCAACCATCGCTAAGATAACACCTTATGTTCCGTCATAACACCAATCTCAAGAAACTCAATTGGTTCCATACAACAATAACAATGATCAAGCACTTTACGGTGAATCTAATGAGGATACGAAGCTTTCGATGCATTGCGGCAAGGGTTTGTCATGATTGCTAGAGCCTTGCCGATACTCAAACAAATCCAACAATCGCATTCGTACCTCATCCAACACAAGGAATCGGTTTGTTGTTAACAATGGACGTGTTGAAGTTCGAGTCGAGGTAATGTTAAATCGAGATGGGCGGTGGTCAAGGTTTAATCAATGGGAAGGAATAACATGGGTGCTCCACAACAACAAAGGGCTCAGTGGTTGAGCAGGGTAATGCTCGAATGGGATTAATGGTCTTCGTTGCTATAAGCGTAATGAGAAGGGTCACTGACTAATGCATGCCCAAAGCCGAGGACTAGGCGGTGCTTATCACAAAGAGGCTCTACTTTTGGCTCTCGAGGATGAAGTGGTGGAACCCTTACAAACAAGGAGCAGTTTTATGGCGGATGAGACTCGGATGATGATATGGAGGACTTGCGATCTAATCGATGTAGTTATGTTGATGGCAAACATGCAAGAACTCCACATGAGTGACACAGGCCCGGTGTATGACAACGACGGCTTGTCTCGAGTACCGGATCAAACCATATTCATCACTAATCGATATCTCGGCCAACATCTCGAATCAGGTGAGGCTCGGAATGTTCAACATGAGTCGTCACATCTCATTCGATGATACTCAACTAGATCCAGTGGTTACATTTGACGATCAAGATGACCTCCTGGTTACCATTGATAATCAAGTTGACTCCGTGGTTATACTTGAGGATCTAAATAATGATCATATTGAGACTCACGTTGAACATGCTGAACCTTTGCCTAATCCAGATATTGAGCTCTTACTTAAGGACCAACAATCCTGAATGGAACAATGTTGTGAACTCAATCAGCAACTAAAAAATAAAAATGCACTGTTAACTAGCGATATTGAATGCTTAAAAAGGCAACTCAACATTTTTAAAACTCAAGAAAAACGTGAACAATGTTTTGAACTCGCTTTTGCTAAATCTTACCAAAACGAAAAATATTTAGAACGACAGATACGTGATCTAGTCGCGTCAAAGAACGCTTTGTTGTCTCAAATAGAACAACTGAAACATGATCATAAACAACAACATAACACTCGACTTTGGACACTCAAAAGCCAAGTCGAGTTGTTAACTTGTCAAAAGCAGTTCTCGAGTACAAAAGCATTCCACGAAGCGAATAGATGACTATCTTGAAGAAATTGTCGACTTACAAAACAAAATCAAGGAGTTTGAAATGTTGTTTATAAACATGGTGAATCAATCACAACGATTCAAAAGTTTACTTTTAAACCAAATCCAAATAGATATGGTCCGAATCTTGCGATTACAAACCAAAGTTTTCAAATAGAGCATTCAAACCAAATCACGAAGTTTCTGATGCGAACATAGAATTGATGATTCCATTATGAGTGTTGTTGAATATAATCGTCAAGAGGAATTTGATGCGAGATGACGAGAGTCGGTCAAAATGGAAAATGTTGTTTATAACAAACCATTTAACTATTCAAAAGCCGTTACTTTTGTCACACAACAATACTTTTCTAACACACCTTGGGTTATCACACCTACTTGAGGGTTCCCTTTCCAATCTTGTACAAATTAATGGTCCTTTACCTTCACTTAGTGAAATAAAACCATTAATGAAAATGTAAAGTTATAAATATTTTGAAACATTCATTTGGACATCAAACTTTTGGGCGTGAAATTGAATTTCATTACGAAATAAAAGTTGAACATTTTCAATCGCCTCTTGCAGCGTGCACAAAGAGATATTCTTCAAAAAAGAATTTTACCTCATGTCCGAAATTTGAAAAATTGTGCTATATATTAGGAAAGGGACTTTCACAAGGAGCTTGGACTTATGAAAAAAGTTTTCGAACAAACAGAAACATCGATTTCAAAAACAAAACATAAAAAGAAAATGTTACGAAAAGATGTTGATCGACTCTTGGAAGATGTTATCTCTTCAAATATCCATAATGTTGTGTTATTACATTCTGTTGCATATGCATTTGATTTTATCACTTCTTGATTACATTGACTCTGTTGAAAATGTTGAGAATCGATCTTGTGTCACAAATCAAGTCTTTAAATGTTGAAAATGAATGATTGTTAAGCGAACTTTCAAATGCAAAAGTCGTCTTCAATGGTGTCAAAAGATTGTCATAATCGTGAACTCGCTTTGCAAAACAAAATCAACCGTTGCATACCAAAACTCTTTGTCCAAAACTTGAGCAAGCTGGATGATCAAAATATGTCTTTGAAGTGTCAAATCTCAAAATATGAACAAGAAATTTCAAAAGTGAAAAAGGAATATAGTGTCATATTTGATTTACTCAAAAGACTCATGCTCAGCGTCAAAAGATGTTGATAATCATCTAGCATATACCAAAGATGTTTTACGACAAAACGGACTCACTCGTTACGAAAATCTAGATTTGTTACACAAAATCCATGATCTAAAAGCGAGTTGGTGAAACTTAAGAAAGATAGGGATAGTAACAACGTAGTAACTACACCTAAACAGTTCAAACCGACTCTAGAATATCTCATGACAAACCACAAGAATGTAATGTGCTTCCCTCTCTGAAGCAGAATAGTTACCTCTTTTCCCAACGTCTACACTTCACGACCTAGGAGCAATACAAGGAAGAATAGGAAGTTGTGACGTAAAAAGAACAATAAAGAATCTTGAAGTAGAAGAACACCTTAGGACTTTGAATAAAACTCAAGTTGCACCCACTTTAGATATTGCGTCTGACAAATGTAATGGAAAAAGTGTTGTAACGAATGCTGAACCATTAAGTAATTTAAATGTTAAGTTTGAAGCTTCTTGTGTTGGATGTCATAAAAAGTATATTTTCTGGTTGTCATGACAAGTGTGTTGCTACGACTATCTTATCTCGTAAGCGGAACAATAGAAAGCGGAATACCTCTAGGCCCTCTTCGCTTCTAAGTCGTGCTAGGTAAACCGCCTTCTAGTGCTCATGCTTTAATCATTGATGTACCCTTAGAACCCACTTCACCTCCTAGGAAGAACTTATCACCTAGTGCATTCACTAAGACCAAAGCTAAGACTAGTTGGAGATGGCGAGAAATGGTTACATAATACACTTGGCTTTACATCGATACCTAAAATCATGAACATGTGTGTTTCATCTATATACGCATCGGAACCCTCTAACTCTTGGGTTCCACATCTACTTCTATTCCATCTGTCATCTGTGTGTAATGCGGTGTCTGAATCATCCTCCGGGTTGTTGATAGCGGATGTTCCGGCACATGACACGCAATCTCAAACTGTTATCAAACTTTATTTCAAAGTTCATTGGCACCGTCGAGTTCGGAATGATCACTTACGACTATTATGGGCTACGGAGATTACATAAATGGTAACATCGAAATTAGCGAGTTTATTATGTGGAAGGTCTCGGTGCAATCTCTTTTCGATCGGCCATTACGTGATGGAGATTTGGAAGTTGCTTTTCGGGAAAACTTGTTTCATTCGTGATCTACAAGGAAACGATCTTATGTCCGGTTAACGCACATCAAGTCTCTACACAATCTCAATGCAAGACATGATTGCTTCATCTCCCATCATCTACTTTCTAAGGCTACATCTACAAAATCTTGGCTATGGCAATCGTCTCTCACATTTAAACTTTCAAACCATAGCCAACCTTACTCGATACAAACTTGTTGAAGGTCTCCCAAGATTACGATATTATAAAGATCACCTCCTCGACTTGTGAACATGGGAAAAGCACTCGTGCTCACTTTCCTTCAAAGGTGGAACACGACTCACGACATGTGCTTCATCTTCTTCACATGGTTGTGTGGCCCGATCGTGTGTGAGCGATTAATGGAAGCGCTACATCTTGGTAATTGTAGATGACTACTCAAGATGGACTTGGGTTTATTTTCTTGAAGTAAAGATCAAGCTCCACGAGATAATCATCACCTTTCACGAAAATTCAAGTTCACTCGGGAATACGATGCGACAAATCGAGCAGACAAAGGAACGAATTTGTGAATCAAACTCTTCGTGCATTTTATGAGAAAGTGGGAATTGAGCATCAAACATCCATTGCACGTACACGAGAACAAAGCGGAGTTGTTGAAAGACGAAACCGTGCGTTAGTGGAAGCTGCAGAACAATGTTAATTAATGCTAAACTTCCAGTTACTTATGGGGTTTTGAAGCCGTGTCAGCGCATGCTACACTCGAATCGCTCAATGATTACCAAGCGCCATAACAAAACACCTTATGAGCTTATCCACAACCGTAAACCGAATCTCAAACACTTTCATGTATTTTGATCCCTTTGTTATCCGAATAATGATCGTGATGACTTTGGAAAGCTCAAACCAAAGTCGACATTGGAGTATTTATAGGATATTGTGAAAACTCCAAGGGTTACCGGATGCGGAATCGTCGTACAAGGGAGATTATGGAAGCGATTCATGCCAATTCGATGAGCTTACAAAATGGCTTACGAGCATAACGACTTGGAACCGGTCATAACCGTTTAAACTTCCTCGAAACCCCATCATCACCGAACCTAGTTTACAACTAACTCGACGTCAAATGGAGCGACTATTTGCTCCTCTATTTAGTGATGATATTGATGAGCGTGCACGGTGTATCCAACGTTTCCGGCTGCTCAACTGATCAAAATCGATACCGATACACTGCTACAACAACTATCGTTGAGGTAGCACCACCGATTGATTCTACAACAACAGTTGAACAAACCTCATCCAATGATTTGAACCGGTGATGATCTTCGAACAATGACGTACCACCACCGCAGATTATGATCCAAATCGTTCTTCAACCCTTTTGCAAATGCTTACGCTACTTACGATGTTGCGGAATCATCTACAAGTCATTTGAATCCTCTGTCTGCAGAATGTATATCAACATCAACCCTCCACATCGTTGGACAAAAGACCATCCTCTTGTGAACATAATTGGCAACCCTAATCAACGATCGTAACTAGACAACGCCTTGATGACGGTGAACACTTGCATTTATGCACTTATCGTTTGCAATCGAACCCAAAACATTAAAGAAGCAATGACTTATGACAATGGATTGAATCCATGCAAGAAGAACTTAATCGGTTTAAACGTCTTGAAGTATGGGAATTGGTTCAAAAACCAACGGGGTCTATGTTATTGGTGCGAAATGGATTTGGAAAAGCAGGTTGAATCTTGACGATGCGGTTATCGAAATAAGTCATATACGGTGGCTAAGGGTTATAGACAAGAAGAGGGATTGATTTCGAGGAATCCTTCGCTCGGTTGCTCGACTTGAGGCCGTCACGGATTTTACGGCATTTGCGGCTCACATGAACATCACGGTCTTTCGGATGGATGTTAAACCGCGTTTGAATGGTGGCGAAGGAAGCGGTCTATGTTAGTCGAGCGAAGGATTTGTTGATCGAGTTCCCTAATCGGTCTACAAACCGAACAAGGCTCTCTACGGTCTCAAACAAGCTCCTCGGGCATGGAGCTATACAATTTCTTGGTGATAAGCGGTGTCATGGCAATCGAAGAAGCATGATTGTACATCGTTGTCCTCAATCGGCGAGAATATGTAGCCATGTCCGCGTGTTGTGCTCAAGTCATTTGGATGAGAACACAACTCAAAGACTATGGTTACATATTTGAGAATCCCGATGTCTTTGCGACAATCGGTGCTATTGCGATCTCGTGCAACTCTGTTCAACATTCAAAATCAAAGCACATCGATCTTGATATCATTTCATCAAGGAGCACGTGGAAAAGGTACCGTTGAATTATACTTTGTGGTCTTGAATACCAATGGCGGATCTTCTCACCAAAGCCTTAGCCCTGGTAGGTTTAATGAGTTGGTCCACGGATTGGTATGCGGTGTTTGACTCGGAGGAACTGGATGAACTTTTAAAACATTCTTAAAACCGATCAAACACCAAAACCTCTTTTGTAAATATTTTCAAAACGAAATACAAAATATAAAATCGATAAAATTCAAAATATTCTTCATCCAAAATTCTTTCAACATGGCAAGTACAAATCTTAGTCAATACTTTAATCCTTCAAAATTCAGTATTTTTCTTGGTCAAGTGTTGAGGGGAGAACGTAAATATTTTCGGTTTCATAAAACCTTGTACTTGCATGTTACATCATCGATTGTTTCTTTGATAATGGTGGTCACATTTACGGTTCTTGACACTTCCCGGGCTCAAATTTATAAAATTTCATTATTTCTTAAGTCAAGGGGGAGTGTCATCAAGTTTCTTACCAAATATCATGTTTTGCGTAACCAAAATGGAAGTAATGGGCGTTGGATGAAAATTGTTAAGGTGGAGGGACTGAAATTGTCAAAAGCTTAAACTAATTTTTAATAAAACTCTCCACCTAATTTCAAAACACATTTACTTCAACATTTATTATCCTCAACCACCAAATCCTACGACTAAGCTTCAATCCTCAAAACCGTGTGTTTGATCTCGAATTTGTAAGTGTTTTCATGATCTTTGTGGTAAAACAAACAATGGTTTTGATTTGTTTCATGATCCAACGGCTAGATTTTACTCTAGGCATGAATTTGTGTTCTACGCATAGCGTATGAACACATAATCATGTTTGGTGTTCTTGTTAAAATGGTTGTGTTAAAATGTTTAAATGATCACCCTTAAACCATTTCTATCATCAAAACTCACCCAGAAAACGATTTAATGATGTTTTAAGGATTAGGGTTTAAGCGTAGAATTGGGTGTTTTCATATGTGAGTGTTTCTGGCTAAAAAGATGGTTGTGTGTTGTTGTTTACATGTTTAATTGATCGTATCTAGGCATAAAACATACCCAGAAACATCAATTTTGTGAAAACTAAGATTTAGGGTTTATGTTCATAAGAATTAGGTACTTTTGATTCACAAGTTTTTTTGTGTTAAAACTTGCTTAGGAAAACTCACTAGGCCTCTAAGATAACCCAGAAAAGATTTGGTGCAAATTCTATTGTTAAAACTCTTACTCGTAATCTTTGAAACCTAGGGTTTAAGTTTTACGCTTAAGCAGTTCCTACGCGTAAACTGTATTGATTAAGACTTCATGTGTGACAGAAAAGGATTGAATACGGTGTTAATGGATGTGTTGTGATTCATTTGTTTCAGGATTATTACGCGTGAAAATTCAGAATCAAGGTTAATTGAGCTTCTACGCATAAGGATCACCTTACGCGTGAGAATGTTATCGTAAGAGAAATCTTCAGCGTAACCTTCGCCGTGAGGTTCTACAAAGGGGACTACACATATCCTGAAGGATATGCGTAAGCGATAAGCTTTACGCATAAGGTTCACTCTTACGAGTAAGCCTTACGCGTAAGCTCCCTTATACGCTTAGCGTAAGCTCTATGCTTGAGGCCCTCTTTTCCTCGCGTAACATTTCTTACGCGTATGTGAAGATCCCACGCAAAGCTTATAACTACGCGTATGGTTCACTGTTTACGCATAAGCTTGCAAAACCTAGGCCTAAGCCTAATTTTAACCAAAATTTGTGAATTTTTACGCGTGCAAACTTGTAAATAAATAAATCATAACGTCACGAAACCAAAATGTCACTAATAAACTTAAATGTTTAATAAGCTGTGAAAATAAGTGAAAACTTGGACTTTAAAACTCAAATTAATCAACTCTCGAAACTTATCAAGACGTCTTTGGACTATTGGACTAACAAGTGACATTGGATACGTAACATTCGTTAACATATCATATTCAATAAATAGACAATAAAATCAACTTTTGACTAACATAATGTCTTTCGATACGTTGGTTCGTTTGGCTAAATTTCTTTCAGATCACAATATGGATGTTCAAATGGAGAATGTGGATGCACCAAATGTTCTCACTATTGAAGACATCTTTCCCAATGGTTACCCAACGAAGATTGTGAAGAATAATCTCAGAGTCGACTTTGATAACTTCACATGTTCCGAGTCTTCCTGTTTGATTGCCGTGGATATTCTGAAGACTCACCCTTACCAGAATATGCTCACGAATTCTGCTACTGTGCCGGAGACCTACATTCATCAATTCTGGCACACAATTCAAAAGGTCAAAGGTCAAAATGCTGTGACCGTGACATTGAACAACAAACAAGTCACAGTCACTCCTGCAGATTTGAGAGCTATTCTTTTTCTACCAACTGTCGAGCCTACTGACGTCTCTGCTACTCCTACCAAAGAGGTCGTTCTCCAATTCATGGTCGACATCGGCTATAATGAAGCTGCTAGGGTTATCACTAAGCACTCCTCAGTAGATCTCAAGAACATCCCTCAACCATGGAGAACACTATACATCATGATTGCTAAATCAGTATTCGGACGTGACAGTGGATATGAGCACCTAAAGCTCATGGAACTTCAAATATTTTGGGGCATGGTCAACATGAAACACATTGATTATGCTGCTTTGATCTGGGATGACATGATGACGTACCTGAAAAGGCCCGACACCAAGATTCCCTATATCAGATATACAAAATTGCTGATCAAAAGGATTATTGAAACCAATCCTGATATTCCCCAAAGACGTGAAGATCCCAACCATCACTCCGTGCTACTTGAACCCACACTCAACGTGGTAAGATTCAAAGAATCAACTACGAAGAAACAAGGTGTAGTGTTGCCAGATATTCTTCTCACTAATGTTATCAAAGGGCTTTATTCGTACAAATGATATCTGGTAGCAGTGGATGCAGGCAAAGTGGGTTTTATTGATGAAAAGTCTTCTGGGACACCTGTCAGGAAAACAAGGAGAGGCAGTACAGGAAGTATAGCGAGCACAGAGAGTACTAAAAGGTATCCGAAGAGGAGTCCTTTCCGTAAAAGGAAAGTTCCACTAAAGGAGGCAATCCCTATTCTTAAACCTGAACCACAACTGAAGGACAAGGACTCAGAGGAGACTGACACCGATGAAGAAGTCATCTACTCTGAAACTCCAATCGATGATACTTTGACAGTAGCAAAACCCTAAGTCCTAAAGGCGATAAAGGTAAAACCCGGTTGCGGAGCCGGAGGAAGAGGAGAGCTCGGATGAAGAACCATTTGGACAAAGACTATAGGAAAAAGTCAAGAATCTAAGACTCCAACATGTTGCTCGGGAATTTACCCGTGAACAAACTCGTGGCCCGGAGGGTCAAGTGGTGGTGCACTATCTACACCGGTTCGATGCGGTTAATCAACCCGATAAGGAAACCGGTACCACCACCACGAACAACAACAAAGGAAACTTGAGGATTCTATCAAATATGACTTTGAGGAACCGAAATGGAGAAGTCGAGAAAATTTCGATGAAGATCTTTGAGGTTGCGACTAAAGTAAATGCGAAAAAGAAGCTCAAGCTCAAGCGGATGAAGAAGCCGGATTAAGGGTGAAGAAGCTGGCTAAATCTGGAAAAGATGACGATATTGATTATGATGATTTTCTTCTAGATAGTCGGCCGACGCTCCAAGGAACTAACCACGAGCCACCAAAGGACCCTGAGCCTCCTCATGTCTCATCATCATCAGACTCGTCTTCTCACTCTTCACCTCCATCATCAAAAGGCGCAACCAGATCCACATCCAAGTCAGTAAAGAAACCAACCGACTCTTGGATATCCCGGGCTAAGACAAAGATTGTCAAAGCTGTCAAGCAAGTCAGGAAGAAGGACGTGACCAACAAAAAGTGAATCAACTAGTCGACGGGATCAATCTTCTACAAGGCGGGATAAACGAGATGTTGAGTGAAAGGAGCATATCCGAAGCTTCTCAAAGGAGATTTCCAAAGGAAATGGAGAAGGCGCTAGAGAATATACTCACAAGTTTCTTCTCGACGTCGTCCGGGAGTGACAAAGAGATGTTCACGGACAACTCTATCCGAATCTCATGCGGTTGGCCAAACAAACAATAAGATCAACGCCTAATCAGCTTACAATCAACCCAATGAGCCTCGACTTTCTCGATGCGAATTGGTCTCAATCTTGTACTCCAAATGTCAAATGATGCGAACGTTTACTTCGACGAAGGTAAACTGTTTGAAGCATTCTTGGATTACCAACTTAAAAGCGGGATGCGGTGGCGGTGAAAGCGGCTAAGCGTCCTAGAGCGATGATGATCCGGATAAAGACAAAGAATCGAAGCGAAGAAGAAGTCGGTGAAGCCTCCTCATGCCACCACCAACCCAAAGGACTCCAACCGAGACAATATCCTCCAAGTTCTGCGCTCTTGAAACCTCGGGACTCGAGTTACCACCTCACACAAAGAAAACCGGTGATCATTTCGAGTACCTTTGGTGGTGACGATGAAGAGATCCCGAGCCCCAACAACAACCCACCTCTCCCGCCTCAACAAAGAAACCAGAGTCCTCCTCAAGGCCAAAGAAGAAGAAGACAAAGACCAATGTTGTCTCATGGCTGAGCCGAAGATGACACATGAGAATATGATTGGTTTTCTACACTTGTTGATGCTACTCCTCACTACCGAAGGTCAAGAAATGGTAGATGGCGTACTATGGAGCATGTGAAGGCGATTCAAGAACAGTTTAGAGTGAAGAAGATGACTAAGGCTGAGCTAAGGCGAATTAAGAATGAAGCCTTCCAACTGCTTAAAGACAACTCAGAAAGTGCAATTGAAGTTGAATACCATCTCGAAAACATTGCACGAGCCATGTCGAACAATATCGATTGGCTCAATCCCGAAGCTAACATCGACTTCACAAGACAAGACAAAGCTCCATACTACAGAGACTGAACGAGACCTCTACTAACAATTGGCCGACCGGATCAACCTCAAATTCCATACTGTTACTTCTTCAACAATGACCTCGAGTTTCTTCTACGGTAGCGATGTTACAAGGAAATACGCTCACGTCACTCACATTTCCTTTCCGGAACAATCTATTCTAACAATCCAACCATCGAGGAAGAAGCCATACACATGTTTGCTAACCAAGTGGAAAAGTATGACCTTGATGCGATGTATGGGATTCATCATTGGCCTGAACGCCGAAGAATATTCTACAAAAGCTTCCAGGTTCAAAAATCGAAGAAGGAAGTGTTTAGTGATAAACGGATCATTGCTATTAAGCATGTTACTCTTTCGTCAAAGTGGGACTACATTCCTCAAGAACATTGTGGTCAAACGACAAGGCGAAGAGGACTATGACTTCGTGAGCGGATTTTTCGAGGCGTAGCTAAATGACATTGAAGATATGTATCTCGCTAAGGTGCAAGGACGAATGCGACATTTCTCTACAACTATCCAACGCGAATACATCAAGTCATTACTCATCTACATCAGAAGCATAGTGATCTAAGAACTTGTAGAAGACATACAACTTGTCGTGGAATCGTATCAGACGCGTGTTAACCTCACTAAACCACAGCTAGACCTTCCCGACATAAACCAACTTCCTCAGTACACCCTCATCAGCAAACCATTTGGAGTAGTCTACCGTAGTGAACTACACCGAAATTGCTTAATGGCGTGCAAAGAGCTTCATAAGTTTGGGAATCATACACTGAAGAAAGTCAGGGATGGTTTAGCTTATCGGTTAAAGGCGATACAAGAAGGCATTGGGTCACCTAAGAGATGGAATTCGAGGGAGAGACGAGATGTGAAGAAGATCATCACTCGCATCGATGAAAGGTTGTTCAGAAGGGATCAGTTTAGAACTTTGGAGAGTTTCGTAGGTGGTCGTCCCAGCATATCTCTCACAGGCTATCAACGTCCAGAACGCATTCCCGGAGTTATTGCTGGACTACCTGATTCTCCTGGTAACCCTTGATTTGTTTCATTATCTTATCATTTGGATGTGTGATTTTAATCTGACTATGGCTTGTGCACATAACGATGTATAACCCGTACTTGTAATGAAAGGACCACGTAGTACGCATCGATTACCACAATCTTATAAAAGGAGCGAAAGCTTCTTACTTTTGAGTAAAACTTATCAAAACTTTCACTTTTCAAAGTTTTGCTCAAAAGGACAAGTACTTTCCCTTATGATTTTCAAAACCTCAAACGTTAATATCACTTGTTGAGGGGGAGTATTTGCTTAAAAACTTTGTTCACAAAACTGTTCTTCGTGGTAATCTTCCCACAAAACTCAAAATGGACATACTCGATATCAAATTTTGTCAAAATAACATTTATATGCCATTTTTTAGGGGGATAAAAATTATGTGATAAGAAATATGTTGTGAATTGTTAATGAATCGTTGTGCTACAGACTTAACCAATGAATTGACGAGATCTTAAATGATAGTAACTCGAAAAGACTTGTCTGGGACGGGTAATAATTTCAAGCTAGTTCGCTAGTGATGTAAACGTGTCTCGCAAAGGACTTGTCCGAGTAGAATGTACCATTCGAGAAACTCTTGGTAGACATGAACTTTGTCGGGTTTGAAAACCTTTCGAGGTTTTTCCACACCTTCAAGGTAGTTATTAGAGCTAGTTGTCACCTAAAAGTCGACAATGTAACTCTTTAACTATGCAACGTAACCGTGTCTCATGGGGATTGTCTATCTTGAGTTGATCAATTCAAAGTCGCGCTCTTCTCTCACCGTGTAGATTTACATCAAAATACTTAAGCACGTGTGGAGGGGGAGTATTTATGCAAAGTATTAAACTCTCAACAGTGGTATTAAATGCTTTTACTCATAACCACGTTGAGAGATTTTCATGAAAATGGTTTTATGGCAACATAGGTTAGTCATGGAGTTATAAGGTGACTAAGGTTAGGAATAACCGTCCTATGATCCGCCAGAGCCGGAGGGATCTACCCAAGGACACCACCAATAGTTAGAATTATAAATCCTTAGGTTTGATTATAAAAAGGAGAAAATGAGAATCGGAGAAAGAAGGAGTTGAAGAATGAAAAAGAAAAGTAAAGAAAAGGGTGAAAAGAAATAGCCCTCCATATTATTCAACTTAAAATGACACGGGTTCAATTCATATGCTCTTGGTTGTCACTTGATGACGTCGGTATTGAAGATCAAAGTCGTCATGGACCCGATGGCGCATGCACTAAACCTTCTTAACCACTCAAGTTTCTCTCAATGAAACTTGTTTCATTCTCACAGGGAACCCTACGTAAACTATCGGCTTTTTCTTAGAGATTCTTGGTATTGAAGAAGAGACCCTCTCCTAGTCTCCGCTCGGGAAAACCAAATCGCACTATTGAGTCTAGAGCCACAAGATTCATCAAAAGATCTCTTAGGTACACTTGACAATTCATCGCTTGTCGTTCAACAATAAGAACACAAGTGATATATTATTGAGTCCTTCACGATCTTAGCAATCATCGAGAACATTTATGAGGGGTTCACAACCGTGATCCTCGGTGATTGAATGGAAACTCTGCCGTGGTCAACATCAAATGCCCACAAGCAGTCACTTGGTAACTCCCGTGGATTACGCTTAGTGTGTCTCAAACGGTCTCGATCGTGAGTGATGCTTGGTGTACCTCGACACTCATCTGAATCTTGTAGGTGTACTTGACATCGCGTTATCTCACTTGGGACTCCATTCGAGAACGACCTTTGTGAAATTAGAGTTGTGTTTTCACACTATCTTGTTAACACTCTCGAAGTTCAAGCTTGTGTACGAATTATTTCTAACCCATGTTTTATGTTTTCTTCTTATGGATGCTTGCGGGTGGAAAAGATCGTGCTGATTCTCCACATGCTCATACCCACAACATCACTAATTGAAGTTCTCTCAAAAGGCAACACAAAGTCAAAATGATTCTTCGTCAAATCAAAGAATCTACAAAGTTTAAAGACTAAAAGAACTACATCAGTAATGAAATCCAACGTTAAAGAGCGTGTGAGCATGCTGGATAAAGACGTGGAGACACTGGAGCAACGAAGCGGACGTGATGCAGACAACCACAACATACTATCACTTCCATCACAAAGAACAAAGATCTAAGAACAAAGAAAATGATGACGTCAAAGCAGAATACTTCTAAGAAAAAAATTTCCCTACACTGGGGAGATTGTTCGAATCAAGGCACTTCTTCTCACAAGAAAGAAGAATGCCAGAAGACGTCAAAGCTACTATTACATCAGTACCTACAACGTTTAAAGATCAAATCATGAATCACTAACACTTAGGGGGAGATTGTTGGAATCACTCCTAAACTAGAATTCAAGTGTTAGTAATTAATATGTAATAGTTAGCTTAATTATGGCTTTTATGTTAGTAATCAAGGCTAGGCGGACTAGATGTGTTGCCCTATCTCCCTTCCCCTATAAATAGTTTTGTAACTCTCATTTGAGAGTTGGTTGTTCATTTCACTTCATATCCTACACATAACTTTTCTCTAAATCATACGTGTGTGTTTGTGTCTTGTTCAACCGATCACTCTCTTATCTCATTTCTTATATTGATGCTTGTGTTACTAATATGGGAACCTAACACGGTCCTTTTCTTGTTCTTGTTCTGATATGAATCCAAGATGTAGCACATGCGTTGTTTAGGGAATACAACAAACAATACCCAATGGTTCCCCCTGATAAAGTTGAAACAAAATTATTGGCCATATACGCACATAACCACATAAACAGTTTAAAGATAATGGCGTGCATACTTTTCTATAAATGGTGCAAGGAAAATGTCGTAGGTAGAACTGAATGCTCTCGTCAAGTAATCTTTTACACCCGTAGTGTTGCCAAGGCACTCACTTCCTTGAATCAAATATGGGTTTAATAGACCACAACGACTAGAACTTGATCGCATCAACTTGTATAGCCCCCTAAAAAGAAAACAATATTATATAAAATAAATCTAAAATTTACACAACCGATAACTAGTCTAGATAGACAATCGCAAACAACCCCTAGCCTATAAACAATCCCATACTGTCCTAACTCTATAAACAATCCCATATAACCATGAATATATAAACAAACCTAAACAATCAAAAGTATATAAACAATCCCATATAACCATGAATATATAAACAAACCTAAACAGTCCTAAGTCTATAAGCAATCCCAAACAACCCTTACTCTATATGTAATCCCAAACAACTCATATCTATATCACAATAAAAGCAATTCCAACTCATCTTTTCCGCTCATCACCCGATCATCCTCAGCAACTTTCATGAAATCAGACAACTTTTCCATGTATTCGGGGTAGCTCGCTTTATATTGTACATCCATGTATAACGATCTATCTCGTAACACAATTATAAGATATACAATAAGATGTATGCATCTCATGATTACGTACGATTTTGTTTTCGTTTGGTCAATCCTAACCCACTTTTATAACACAGTGTCTCATATGTGAATGCTTATTATTAGATTGAGTATTATTTTAAAAAAAAATAGACAACATTTCCCCTTAACTCCCCAAGTATACGTATAAGTGCATACCCGTAGGAGTAAGGGAAAAATGCTATCAATTTTTTTCTAAAACAACACTCAATCCAATAATAAGCATTCATATCCTAAATGAAACAATATGTTATAAAAGTAGTTCCAAATGGGGACAATCCAAGATTAACCTCTAATAGGTTAATATCGGATGGGTGTTAAACTATATATTGTTCTATGTTTCTCTTACTTAGTTTTACTACATGTATGTTTAAAAAAAATATGTGTTTGCTTAAAAGTAATTGAAAAAAATATGTGTTTGCGTAATAGTATCTGGTCTTTATATGGTGGTCTTGATGGTTCTTTTTGTAGTAGTGTGTGTCTTTCACAGTATTCTTAAGGGTGACGTTCTCAAGTGTGCGGTGTATATGCACCCTAAACTCACAAGTAATCTAGTATTCTAGTTACGACCGGTTTGAAGATTAACATGCCAACTAATCCATAAGGTCATGTCTCAAGCTCTTGTGCATGTAAGTCAGACTTTTCCTCATTTAATAAGTTCAATGACCTAAAAATCATAATAACCTAAATGAAATGAAAATGCAACACAAAGTACAGTAACATCTCGTATTAGAGTAATCTAAAGGTGCACATGTTCAAATAATAAATAACGTGTGATGTTTTATGACATGTGTTGGGATCCCACGCCTTAAGTTGTTTGGTGTTATGAAGAACTTTAGGTAGTTACGACAATAAGAAGAAACTAGAAGTTAATTAATTATAAGTAAGTGCAAACGAGTCGATCGTTTGTGAAAAGCTTGAGATGGGATCGGCAAATGCTCAAACAAGCCGTTAGAACAAGTTCGAGCCTAAGTTGTGTCTCATGATTGAGCTCAAGCCCGAGCTTTAAATACAAGTTTGATTGGGATCGCGAACCTCAACAAGTAGTAAAATATTTTAAATATTACACATATATAATACGTTATGACTTTTTATTTTTGGCGAGCTTATTAACGAGCTAAATATATCTTATTAACAAGCTCAAAATAGATATACTATGAGCTGAGCTCGAGCTCGAGCTAAGCTTTAATTTTTTATTGGTGAATCGTAACAATGAGTCGAGCCCGGGTTGAGCTAGAGCTTGTATCATATATCGCGAGCCGAGCTCGAGCAAAAACTCAAAGGTCAAACCAAACCGAGCTCAAGCTCGAGTTTTATAAAACTTAAACGAGCCGAGCTTGAGCTCTGACAGATTCTGGCTTGACTCAGCTCCTTTCCGTATCTAATTAGAACTTGACTAAAGGTCGAATAAGCATGTATTAACAAACGTTCAATGTAATATGTACAGGCACCTTTAACTCAGGTGTGCTCTAGTTTGTGACAAATGTCATGAGTAGAGTCTCAACCTCTTGTTTTAGAAATATGTTTGTATCCTTAAAAATAAAGCATTTAAATCATGAGACATGAAAAATTAAGATAAAGAAATTAATCGTCGTTTAGATATAGTGTCACTACTCTAACTAAAAAATAACAAAAGGAGGAGCACAACAAACTAAAATAAAGAACGATAATTGGGTGACACATATCACCTTAACTAATTAATTACCTTTATTTTTAAATTTAAATATCTTTTAATTCATTTAATTTTTTTATGATCTAATTTCACCATATTTTTTTAAATTTTGTGCTCTTTAATTCAACATCCATTTTGATATATTTTTATGAGTTTTTAGTTTATACATTTTTAGTATGTTTATTTTATTTTGATTTAAATTTTTATAACTTTAACCTTTATTTCAATTAATACAAACTTTATTTATCAAAATCATTTACTTTTAGGAAAGTGTTTGTGGGTAAGAGATTGTGAAGGTCTTTTATATCTGGAATAATGATGTCACTGGAAAGATACGGAAACCCAAACAAACACATACAACTAACACATATACATTTGGAGTGTTGTGAAATGAATTCACTAGCGGGTAGAGAATTGCGATGAGAGTTGGGTTAGCAATTCATTTACTATATTTATTATATAACTATATTTATCGCATTGCTGCATGAAGATCCAACTAGTACCATGTAATGTAGATAATCCATGACTCTTCAGTATTGTGGAAGATACTTGTGTTGCTAAGAGTGTTTAAGAAAAGCTGTATGATCGTTAGGTCGTTCCTATATGGTAGATCTTTTTCTCAATTCAGTTAACAAAGAGCTAAGAGTGTTTAAGAAAAGATGTATGATCGTTAGGTCGTATATGGTGGAGCTTTAATACAGTGGCAATATCTATACTATACTACTTTATAAATCATTTAAGCCTTTTAAAATTAGAAGGGCTTAAAATTCAGCTTTTTTTACTTATTATGGAAAGAGTTTTCTAACAAAAAATTAAGATAAGGAGCTCAATCACGAGATGACATGTGTCACTTCTTAACAAACTCCAGCCTAACTTAAACAAACTCAAACCTAACTCCTAACTACTAAAAATTAAGATAAAGAGCCCGATTATAAAATGACGTATGTCGTTCTCAACTAAAATTCATCTTTATTTTAAATTAAAATATCTTTTATCCACTTATTTTTTTATAATCTAATTTCATCATATTTTAAAATTTTATGCTCTTTAATTCAACATCCATTTTGATATATTTTTATGAGTTTTAGTTTTATATTTTTAATGTGTTTATTTTATTTTAATTCAAATATTTACAACTTTAACCTTTATTTCATTTATTTCAATCAATATAATCTTGATTCGTCAAAATCATATACTTTTGGGGTAGTGTTTGACGCGTAAGAGATCATGGGTATTTCTATATGCGGGAATAATGATGTCGCGGAAAGCTACGGAAAGTTACGGGTAACCCAAACAAACACTTACAACTAACGATATAAATTCAAGTATTGTGAAACTAATTCACTAAGCGGGTAAAACACATATAACTATACTTATCGCCATTTGACGCGAATACCCGACTAGTCTATTTATAAAACCAAGTCTAATTTTTACTTTCATTTTGTTATTTACAATTGTAGACTTAGTTTGTATGTTGGAATTATATAACATGACTAATTATAAATATAAACAATAAACATCAAGTACACATGCGTAATCATGCGTAAAAACATATAATGAATAATTAATTAACTAAAACATAAAAGTATGCGTACCTTTTGATTCTAGCTAAACAAGAATCAACTCCAAACAACTCTTCAATTAAGATGAACCCTAATTAGAGTTTATAAGGATTATTGGAATTGCCCCTTACCAATTTTGTAATTCAATCCAATATATAATCAATAGTGTGATTATATCACGTTCTTGTACACACGTACTAATACCAAGTTAATATTAATGCTAGTTAAAGAACACAAAATAATTTGGTTTAGCAAAACAAAAGTGATCGAACCCCTTAGGTTTGTTTGGACGATCGACTTCAACAAAACAAAAGGGAGAAAAGATTTTAGGTATTGTATGTGCACAAGAGATACAAAACAATGACCCTAGCCTTGTTTATATAGTATGCAAAACTTGGAGGACAAGTTGGTGTAGGATTAAGAAACCCTAACCTTAAACAATCGGCCCAAGGACTCCCAAGGGAATCTGAAAGCTTCTCGATCCTCTATTTTCATCTATAGTCCTTTCCTTTTATTAGTTAACGGTCGTTAGTCCATTATCATTAATTACTTAACGGTCATTAGACGTTTGTGTATTTAATAATTAAATATAACCTTTTATATTAAATTATTAATCATTAACTCTTCATACGTAAAGTGTGCAATCCCGTTATCTCGAGTTCGATCCTAACACACATCTATTATTTTATGTCCATAAACTAACAGTTCCCACTTGGACATATCTTAATAGTGTGATCACATCGGTTAGCGTCTAGCAACACGCCGATGCCTCTAGTACAACTCAAGTAAGGTCTCCTGGAAAAACCTTTTAATGATTCATCATTATTATTATCCTTTGTTTCTAATACCATGTTAAATAAAGATATGGATCTAAGTCATTCTTTATTCAACTATTCTGCTTCTCGTTATTAGTGATTGAGCAAGATTACCAAATCTTCCGAACATATTCGTGGGAGATCTTGGGGCGTGGCACACAAACATCTTGTCAACCTTACGAGGGGCCAAGAATATTAAACTTCAAAATAAATTTGAAGGAACAAATTCTATCTTGACTACAAGAATAACTCACAAACTTTGCAACATTTCGAAAACAACCCTTATGACTATCGCCACGTTAACGTTAAGTTGTTCAATGTATGCACTACATTCATGACACTTATCCGTATCTCAAGTCCGAGGATAACTATTCATGATTTACTTAATAACAATATCCATAAAGTAAAATCATGTAGTTGGGATAAGTCCTATATTCAATTCATTGAATATCATCCGAAATTGGTATACTTTCTCATCAATATACTTTTAAGTATATTCTACCAAAATCACTCATATTTGTCTTAATTTGATGATACTCCCATATCATTAATTGACAATGGACGATTTAGAATAAATAAATTTATTCACGGATTAAACATGCAAATATAAGATACAATATATTATAAAATCAAACATATCAAGTATTTTAATTCATTATAGTAATTGTTTAACATCCCTTATCCAAATACTAAATAGATCAATGCATGAAAATTTCAGTTGATGAATTATGCCTCAAGTAATGACAACCATACTTGTTGACAAGGCATAAATCAACTAATTTGATCTATCGTAATTTTGAGAATACTTATTTCAATAATTCAATTAGTGAAATTCCTGCATGTGTGCATTCAACAATCCACATAATAATTCATAAAGTGTGTGACATCCTCCACCACCAATTTATGACTATTAAACTTTCAAACATTTTCAAGTTTAAAGTATTCTTATTCTTTAATGTATAATGCAACTACGCTCTTAGATAAGCACAACTAGTTCACATGGCCATTAACAATGATGAAATCCTACCATAACTAGTATTGAGTGTCATCTCAATTAAACCAAAGATCATTGTATACAAACAACAATATGCTCATTAAAACTCCGTAAACATTAATATCTATTGTGTAATGTTTGATGCCTTCCAAACTTTCAAGTTTGTAGTCGATGACAAGTTTCACAACACTTTAACATATTGTTCATCCATAGAATCTAGGAGCAATTCCAGTGAGGAATAAAATTCTAAGTCCAAACATATTCTATTAGAATATTCATTACACAAGTTATCTAATAACTTTCGCTAGATATCAATGTTGTCGATCATCTCTCATTCAAGAATGATACAACAATTTTAATACACTACATGATGTACATGATGAATCTACAAGTCAAACTTAGATTTCATTCATGTTCTATCTTATCAAAAAATATGTATCCATTTTCCAAATGATATATCATGTTTTATTAGAATCATTTATTTTTACCGAACTTGTTTGTTAACAATAAACATATATTCCAATGTTGTATGTTTTAATTCTTAAATCTTACAAGTGAAGTTTCATTCCAAACTAAGACTTAACATTTAACTTACATGGAATGTTACTTCCCATATGTTATACAACATATAAGATTTAAGAAACTTAACATAATACTCCCACTAGCTTTCAGAAATACTTAAAATTTATCTTATTTCAATTATAAATCAAAACTATGATTTAATAATTAAACATAAGAATAATTTCATAGATGCATGCATTTATCCATTCATGGATTATTGCACTTTGTACACTTTCAAAGATTATATGAATTCAAAAAATCCTTTCTATTACTTACCGTCCTCGCTCAAGTAATTTTACAAGAAAGAATTTTTATATTCTATTGTCATTTTTCATATTAATGAAAATAAGAATGACAATTATCATCTTTATATATTTAATGTTGCCTAGGAAAGAATATTCAATCACAATTAATTGCTTAAGTATGATTAATAATCTTGTCATAAGACATGCATTAAATATGTGTACAATATTGTCCATATGATTTCTACACACAGATTTAAACCACCAGGGTTTTCCATCTCTTCAAAGAAACTCATTTTCATTCTCTAGTCTAATTATTAAGATAAACCAGATTTTCAAAAAAATTGATTATCTTTATGGACAACATCTTTAACATTCATAGTATGAGTAATTTACCCAATTCAATATTTGGTAATATATCATAATGATTATCAGGTTTACCATAATCATGTAACTCATGTTCTTCAGCATGTCAATCAAATATCTGAGATATCTATGAATGAGAATTCCATCATCTTGAGGTCTATCATTTACATGTCTAACCTCATCATGATATTCACTAGTGTATTTTAGAAGATTATGTATCTTGTAATTTTATCTTTCAAGATAAAAACTCCCACTTGCCTTTTGTAATATATATAGACTATCTATATATACTTAGCAAGTAAAGCAATAATACAATGTTCTCTTTTGAGACATTACAAATACATATTTACAATTCATGACTTTAGTTTGTTAATAATCACTCTTCATAAGAAGTTTAACAATTCAGAACTTCAATTTTAAAACTTAATGTGATTCATCACATTTCATAATTAAATGGTGTTTTATAAATCTTCTAGGTTGGAGTCTTATTGAGTATATTCAATTTATACTCAATTTTCTAACATTGATTATTTAAAAAAAAAAAAAAAGTTATGGTTATCTTGAATCAAACAAATCAAATAGAGTTTGATTCTCCTAACTGAACATACCATTAGCTTGTGGTATTTAATTAGAATTAATATTGTAAGACAATATAACAATATGTAAGATAAACATATTCCTTTTGACTTACCTATTTACCAACTAAGTCAACTTAATGGTATAATAGAGTTTCCAAGCCAATTGTATGCTTTATAACACAAGTACTCTTTGACCAAGTCGCTTCATATCCATGTCTCAACAAGAAAACATAAACTATTATAATCCCATTATACGTTATAAATCATTGATCAACTCAATGACTTCTTGTATATGTCTTAATTAAGAAACATAACAAGTTAACGTCTTACTTTATTATAAGTCTTAAAAGACTTCATGTTTATGTCTTTACAATGAATCATAAACATGTTTAACTAAAGTAATTATAAACACAACTCTTGGTTTCAATAGTAATTCAAGTTAATTATTACTTTACAATAATGTAGGATTACATTATTTCTTCATTTATTTTATGTCATTCCAAAAATACATAAATATACAAATTGAAGTAGTATTAGATTACTTCATTTATTTATGTCATTCTAATAATACATAAATATTTAAATTTGAAGTAGTCTTATATATCATCTTGACACATGTTCTATCTACTTATCAAGTTTAGAAACGTAAATTTATTCCAGATACGATCCCACGTAACATGGAGATTTACCTTGTTGTTGCAATCTAGCTAAGCTCTCACATAACGTAAATTGCAACACCAAGTGTTTCTTGAATTAGATATGTATAAATCATATTATAACGTAAGTCTCTTACTTTGCAGTCAAGAGAATCCTTTAAATCATATACCTATATGTTGTATCTTGCACACAATAAAGATTTCTCCCACTTGTGCATGGAACAACATCATGTAGCAGATAAACAACACAACACATGTTTGCTTAAGTGATCAATATGATTGTGTCAGAGATATTAGCATAACTAGTAGATGTAGAACCACTGTCTAGTAAGGAAACGTTCATGACTATCCTTAAAAACATAAGTGGCTACAAGTGGAAAGTAATTATCTTAAGACATTCTAGAGATAATCTGGGTTACTACCAAGATAACAAAGCTTGTAACTCCCACTGAATTAAAGATCATTACAATAATTCCTTATTCAGTAATAAGAACACAATGCTCCCACTGGATTTGACAACATTGTAAGTGTTTCATTAACCAGTGAAAGAAAATAGTGTGCTATTTACTTTCCTACACCTTTGAGAAAGTCCATACATAACAATTACTTATGTACTAAAAGAGTGTATTATACTATGTAGATGATGGATTATCCATCAATGCTATTAACTTGAAAAATTGGGCATGCAATTTCTTCCTTAATAGGTCTACCATTCCAACAATTGTATGTAGTACTTTTAAATGGTCAAAGCACAACAACTAGATAAAATATACTAGTTTGTCTTTTACCAATTTTGCAGTAAATTAGTCTAGCTTCTAATTTAATAACTCAGAAAATATGCAATTTTCTTAACTATTAAAATTTGCTTATGAGTTATGTATTTAGAATTTAGACAATTCTAATTTTCCTAGTATACCTTTCTCATTCATGAAAAGGAATAAGATTGAATCTCACTATTTCTTATGAAAAGAGGATTAGGTTTATTCTTTTAGTAAAGTTAACTCTACCAAAAACCCTTACATGTGTAGATCAACTTACCAATACAAGATTAACCCATATTTATGGTTTAATGTTGCATTAATACATTTAAAGAATTAGCAAAATTCAATGTTAGTATTTTCGATAATTAAACTTTTCAAGAAAATAAAATACCCAAGGCAATATTCATATAACCATAGAATTTTCTCGAAAACTAGGATCCAATTTATCATAGTTCCATTACATCAGTTGATCTGCTAGTAACGAAAGCACATAATAAGGTAATCTGTCGAACAATAATTGGCAAACCTTTTCCAATTCCTAGATCATTATGGGATTTACATTACCAACGCTATTGCAAATGTAAACATGTTTTATCCCATCTTGTGCCTTGAGTCCAGTTCTCACTTACTACTCAATTTAAGTCGTCTAACTTAAAGAACTGCAAATGTGTCCATGCAAGGTCTGACTTCACATGAAGATTTACCTTTCCATCACAATCTCGCCAAGTTCTCACATGACGTAAATTGCAACTTCAAGTGTTCCTTTAACTAGATGTCACTAACTTAATTTAAAGGGCACTAGTTTTGATTTATGGTGTCAAATCAAATATGTACAAAGATATCATGCATTCATCTTATAGCATAAGTTTTAATAAAAAAACATTTTATTAACCAATTCATAAAGATTAAATTAACTAAGTTTTGATTGAGGTATTGGTTTCACCAATCAAGGAATTTACCTTTAATTATCGTCCATTATATCGTACTTTTGCATAAGTCTAAAGACTTAGTGTTTCGTATAATTACCACAAAGTGGCGCATGGAATCAAAGCTAATTCGCCCTTAAGATGATTTTGTACATAAAATAGCCTACTTGGTAACTCCAATTTGACGCGTAAAGGAGCGGAGAATTTGGTCAGCGCGAAGCAATTAACCTCCTTCTTTTGGGTCACAATTTAATGCGCTCCCCTCCTTAAACCCCTCTTATAGTTTGTCAAAATTGGATGTGCCGTTCTCACTATTGTATCAAAACTCATCACTCAATTAAACTTAATGAAAATTTAACTCTTCAAAAAAAAATCAAATTTCACCATTGTTGAGTCCAATTTATTTTTTATTCAAGAAATTACCCTTTGCTTAAAACCTGTCAAACATAATAAACAAACAAGTAACAATAAAAAATAAATAACTAAAACAATGCTCACATAACTAACAATTAATATGCGTAAACAAGTAGCCACATGCAACTTATTTGATAAAACCTATTAATAATCAATGTCTAGGTTAATTAACGTATATATTAACTAGGGCTTTCACTTGCACAATAGAAGTGAGCCACATACATCGATGAATCGATTATATAAGCCATAGTAAAAAATATACCAAATTGTACATAATCGATTCATTAATATATATATTGGAGTCTTCCCCAATTCAAGATTTATCATACCATACATGTGATAAAATAACTTAACAATTAAAAATTTAAGCAACTATCCATGACGAACATGCATGTATCATCATGGATATAACATAACAATTATTCAAGTAAGTCACAAGATCGTACAATTCCATGTCACATAACAATTATTCACGAATTAATTCACGTAACATATATATAATTCTAGGTTTAGATATTGATAACATAACAATTATTATAAACCCTAAAAAATTTTATAAAAATCGACTAAAAAAATTAGGGATCGTTTAAAATATTTTAATGGTCGACCACATAAAAATTTAAAACCAATTAGGGAAAAGCCCTAACCTTAAAAATTAGGGTTTACATAATCAAAACTAAAACCCTAGAACAATCATATCAAACACCATACAATATCCGTTTTTACGTGTTTAGTAATTAATTACTCATTAAACCAAGCTCGTGATGCCACTGTTGGAATTATATAACATGACATTTCATAAATATAAACAATAAACATCAAGTACACATGCGGAAGCGTAAAAACATATAATGAATAATTAATTAACTAAAACATAAAAGTATGAGTACCTTTTGATTCTAGCTAAACAAGAATCAACTTCAAACAACTCTTCAATTAAGATGAACCCTAATTAGGTTTATAAGGATTATTGAATTGTCCTTACCAATTTTGTAATTCAATCCAAGATATAATCAATAGTGTGATTATATCACGCTCTTGTACACACGCACTAATACCAAGTTAATGTTAATGCTAGTTAAAGAACACAAAACAATTTGGTTTAGCAAAACAAAGTGATCGAACCCTTAGGGTTGTTTGGACGATCGACTTCAACAAAACAAAAGGGGAGAAAAGATTTTAGGGTATTGTATGTGCACAAGAGATACAAAAACAATGAACTCTAGCCTTGTTTATATAGTATGCAAAACTTAGAGGACAAGTTGGTTAGGAAACTCTAACCTTAAACAATCGGCCCAAGGACTCCCAAGGGAATCCAGAAGCTTCTTGATCCTCTATTTTCATATATAGTCCTTTCCTTTTATTAGTTAACGGTCGTTAGTCAATTATCATTAACTACTTAACGGTCATTAGACGTTTTGTGTATTTAATAATTAAATGTAACCTTTATATTAAATTATTAATCATTAACTCTTCATACGTAAAGTGTGAAAAACTTCCAAACGTTGATTCCCGTGATCTCGAGTTCGATCCTAACACACATCTATTAATTTTATGTCCATTAAACCAACAAATGTTGATTTTTTTGTTTTTAACAAAGTTAAATGTTAACTCATAAATATGACGAATAGGGATGTAAAATAAACAAGTTTATATAGGAACTTAATGATGTGTACTTTATTAACATTAATGAAGATTTACTCGAAAGGTAACAGACGTCTTCTCAAATGCGGTTTGGCCAACTGCACTCTCTCAATATTTTGCGATTGCTTCGAAAAATGTCACAGGTGAACTATCAATGGGGATAAACAGGATTCCAATTGAAAACTAGGGGGCATGCTTTCACAGTGTAATCGTAACGTCTTCGAAATATCTCTCTTATTTACATTAAATAATCTTCGTCCCTAGGCGAAATACGGTATGCCAAACAACTGCCGAGACTAGTCTCATTCAAAACAAAATGAGACGTCGGTGATGATGGTGAGATTTCCACTAATAATGGATGTGTGTGTCAGGAGATACGATCGAATATGTTTTTGTTGAAAATTTAATAAACTATTAAATAAAATGACAAATATGTAATATATATATATATATATATATATATATATATATGTAGTTAAATCAAATAAGAAAAATTAAAATAAGAATGATAAGAAGAAACCACAACCATTTCATTTCGGATGCTTTCTGAAAATAGATGATCTCCTTAAATTCTCCTCCTATTTGAAATGTGTGGTAAATTCTTCTTATTCTTCTTATTTTAGTTTTTCTTCTTATTGATCTCTTCCTATATATATATATATATATATATATATATATATATATATATATATATATATATAGAATATATTAACTACAATTTTTGTAGCTAATTAGCACAATATTGTGCTTCAAACCGGGTCCGACTCTTTTGTGGGTCTGAGTTATTCTGCGGGCCTGATTAATTTCTTGTGTATTTTTGTGGAGGATTGTAGCTAGTTGGCTACAAAAATTGTAGCCAAGATATCCATATATATATATATATATATATATATATATATATATATATATATATATATATATATATATATAGGGTAAAGTTAAAATTAAAGATAAATATCCGTAAAAGAATAAAAAATTTATTTTTTTAATTCTCAAAAATTCCAAAAAATTCCACAAGATGGGGTATGTTGGTGCATAAAACTTTTGTGAAAACATTTTTATAATTTTGAGTTTTGATACGTTTTTTTAATGCACAAAAACAATTTTGATCTTGAAAAAATTTTGATTCACAAAATTTTCAACTTGTTTTAGTTAGATGCTAATATTATTTTGATGAAAAAGTCA
This sequence comes from Chrysanthemum lavandulifolium, assembly GCA_022545495.1. Classification (NCBI taxonomy): domain Eukaryota; kingdom Viridiplantae; phylum Streptophyta; class Magnoliopsida; order Asterales; family Asteraceae; genus Chrysanthemum; species Chrysanthemum lavandulifolium. Next base: position 207,724,678 of record CM040241.1, read on the forward strand.
AAAGAAGTTGGGTGCAAAAACCAATTTTGATGCACAAAAAACGATTTAATGCAAGAAACGTATTTTTTCATAATTTTTTTGGGAAAAATATCCACTTTAGAAAAAGTTTTTCACAACTTTTCATGCACCATCATACCGATCTTGTGAATTCTTTTGAGAATTTTTCGAGAACTTTTGAAAAAATATTTTTATCTTTTTACGGATATTTGTCTTTTTATTTGATCTTTATCCTATATATATATATATATATATATATATATATATATATATATATATATATATGTGTGTGTGTGTGTGTGTGTGTGTGTGTGTGTGTGTGTGTGTGTGTGTGTGTGTGTGTGTGAATTTAAAATGATAAATGTAAGAAAACACAATTTAACGACACACAACTTTATTAACCTCAAAACAAGAATACAACTAAACCGATCTCAATCGGTTAACTAACAACACTAATACATATCTCAATCTATATAAAGAATTGTTGGAAAATTTAGTGCACTTGTGGGATTAGTTCACACCTTGTAATGGGTTAGGAGTGCAGAGCTGTACACCCATAAGGTCCATGAACACCACGACTCTTATAGTGGTTTGTATTGGTAGTGCTAGTAGAAAGTTGTTGGAATCACTCCTAAACAAAGATTTCAAGTATTTATATCTCATATGTAATAGGTAGCTTTATTATGGCCTTTATGTTTGTTTAAGGTCCAAATGTGTAGAAGGCCCATGTCGAGGCCCAAGCCCAATAAGGAATAGGGAAGGAGAGGAGTGTTGCCCTAGCTCCTTGCCTATATAACTATTGTAAACCCTCATTTGAGGTTGGTTGTTCAAGTTATTCTTTCATTCACTCACTCACGCCCAACCGTGCTACTCATATAGTGTGTTTGTGTTTGATACTTGTTCATCCGCCTTCATCTCTTTCTCTATAAGCTTGTGTTGTAAAACTAGTGACCTAACGATGGTATCAATCGCCAAATAGTTGGGTGTACTCGTTTGTTTTGAAGTTTTGGTTTTGAATCTTACGCCGTAGAGATAACGCTATCTTTGGTCATCTTAAAACTCGTTTTTACACTTTTAATCCAAGATTCTTGTACTTTCAATGTTTTGAGGTGTTAAAATACTTGTTTTGGCAAAAGTTTCAAACTTCTGGCGGATTTACGCTTTTAAGCTTGTTTTTGTTCGTGGTGTCGTTCTACGCGTAACCCGTTTAGCGCTTTGGTACATCAAAATTCACACTATTGTGTTCTTTTGGTACTATTGAAGCTATTCCATAACAAAAACCGGTTTAGAAACACATTTGGGCGAATCAAAGTTACGAGTAATCCCACGTAACAAAACCCTAATATTATGCGTAAGACTCTCCTTGGTTTGATCTTCAATTTTCCGGTTTATTCCGTGTTTTCTTACTTGGATAAGTCTGAAAATACGTGACTTTGGATATCTTTTGCACCGTGAAGTGTATAAGATCATTTGGGCAAAACCCAATCTTACGCTTAAGCATAAAGCTTACGCGAGAAAATCTTACGCTTAAGATTCATCTTCACGCGTAGACCTAGTCCCACGCGTAAGGTAATCCCACGCCTAACTTTCTACGCCTAACTTCATCGCTTACGCATAATTTTAGTAGTTTTTCCCTCGCCACGCGTAAGCTAAAACCTCGCAGTAACTCCTCTTTGTTACGCGTAACTTTTGTGTTTTACGCATAAGTGTTACTTGGTTCTTGTCTTTCCTACGCCTAAGGATACTTCATCAACAAAGGTTCATTCGACTACAAAGATCCATCTTTACCACACAAGTTTATCATCATGTCTCAACCACCATACTCTAACTATTTCCTCACACTTATAATCATCAACAACAACAACAATTAACTCCACAACATCAACAATGGAATCAACAACAAGCTATTTATCAACAACAATTTAATCAAGAACATACTCCACAACTTGGTGCAATTCCACAACCACAAATGGTTCAACCACAACCAAGCATTCAAGTTCAACCCTACACAACCGATTTCAATCAACATCCATCACGGACCACTATGAAGGAACCCACTTGGTTTGCTAAGATGTGTGAAGCTTTAAGCACCAACAATCAATTCATGAAGTGGATCACTTGATAGACCTCCAATGCTCACCCCGAAACTACGATCAATGGGTGATAAGGTTCTTTAGGTTTTGTGATCTAAAGAAGCCACATGGAAAGTTCTTAAAGAAGGTTATCTTAGAAGGTCCATTTGAGATGCCTACCGTCATTGTACCGGAGATCCAAGCTGTTGTTCCACCAAGAGATGAACAAACCAACATTGCTCTCATTGTAAGATTTAAATCCTATGAACTTCTACACTATGAAGTGATGAACTTGCAATGGAATACATCCTCTTAGGATTACCAAACCTAATTCTTCGTAGTGTTGATGCTCAAAAGACTGCACAAAAATGTGGGATCATATTCGTCTTCTTATGGAAGGATCGGTACTCAATCGGGAGGATTTGGAATCCAAAATTTACTTGGCTTATGAACACTTCATGATTGAACACGAGAGACACTTGAGTCATATCATCATCGATTTTGGACATCATCAATGATTTGGATAAACACAACATCATCATGCCAAGAATTGCGGTGAATACTAAGTTCTCGAGTAGTCTTGGTTACGAATGGGAGAAGTATGTCATTTTCTCCGTCAAGCGAAGAATATGCATCATTCTACTTATGGATTGTTGTACGATTACTTGAAGCCTCATGAGAAGGAAGTTGATCGGAAAGGATTCTCCGTGCTCAAATTGCTAAACAATCACAACCGGACAATCAACAACTTGCCTTGTATGCTCAATGAATTATCCTCTCAACCAAAGAACTCAACCAATCGCTTCCAACACACCTTCACAAGAATAACCTCAACCTCAACAAAATCAATTGGTTCCATACAAAGAACAATGCTCAAGCATATGTCGGTGAAGCTACCGAGAAAGCAGATCCATTCAAGCATTGCAACAAGGATTTGTGATGATTGCTAATGCTTTTGGCCGTTACACCAACAAATCCAACAATCGATTCGCTCTCATCTAACACACGGACTCAAGCTTTGTGAACAATGGACGTGTTGAAGTTCGAAATCGTGATTATGGTCGCGGATGGGCGGTGGTCAAGGGTTTAATCTTGTGGGTAGGAATAACAACAGAGCTCAGTGGTGGAACAGGAAATGCTCGAATCGGTTAAATGGTCTTAGATGCTACAACCGCAATGAGAAGGACACTGGCTAATGCATGCCCAAGCCAAGGACTCGGGCGTGCTTATTTCAAAGAGGCCTTACTTTTGGCTCTTAAGGATGAAGTGGTGGATCTCTCACGGAAAGAGCGAGCTTTATGGCGTATGCAGCACTCGATGATGATATGGAGGATTTGCGGCGAATCATTGTTATGTTGATGGCTAATATGCATGAGTCGCACATGAGTGATACAGCCCAGTGTATGACATCGATGGCTTGTCTCGGTACCCGAACAAACAATCATCATATCTCGAACTAATATCTCCGCCAATATCCGAATCCGCACGGATCGATCGCTCAAAATGAGTCTTCTACATCTTCTTCGATGATTTTCAAGTTAACCACAGTAGTTACATTTGACGATCAAGATGACCTCATGGTTTCCATTGATAATCAAATTGACTCGTGGTCGTTTTGAGTATCTAAAGAATGATCATGTTGAGACTCACGTTGAACAAGATGATCTGTTCCTCATCCGGATTTTGCTCGGTTAATTCAAGACCATAAAATCAAAATGGAGGAATGTTATGCATTAAATCAATCCTTAAAAAGTAAAAATGCAATCGTTAACCAAGGATTTTGAATGTTTACAAATGCAACTCAAATTTTTCAAAACTCAAGAAAACTGTGAAAAAGGTTTTGAAGCCGCTTTGCAAAATCTCATCAAAGCGAAAAATATTTAGAGACAGATCGTGATCTAGCCGCCTCGAAGAATGCTTTGTTGTCCAAATAGAACAATCTGAAACATGAACATAAAAAGCAAATTAACGCTCTCACCTTGGAAAATCAAAATGCTAAGGTTGAGTTGTTAAATTGTCAAAACAGTTCTCCGCATACAAAAAGCATTCAACGAATCGGGTAGATGACCTTCTTGCGTAAATTCTCGGTTTGCAAAACAAACTTAAAGAGTTTAAAACGTTGTTTACAAACATGGTGAATCGATGTGACTATTGAAAAGTTTACTTTAAAACCTAATCCAAATGGATATGGAAAAATCTAGGCGATTACAAACCAAAGCTTTCACTAAAAACATTCAAACCAACTCACAAGTTTCCGGTCAGAATACAAAATTGATAATCTTGTCATGAGTGTTGTTGAATATCATCGTCAAGAGGAATTAGATGCGTAAGACAAGAGTCGATCAAAATTAAAAATGTTGTTTACAACAAACCTTTTAATTATAAAAACGCGTCACTTCGTCACACCAACGGATTCTTCTAACACACCAGGGTTATCATCAAACACCTGAGTCTTCTATTGTTAATCCCAAAGCAGGTCTTTGCACAAACTTATGGCCCTTTACCTTCCATTAGCGAAGTCAACTCACAACCCGAAAATCGAAAAATTCTTCGATATTTTGACATTTCATGGTGACCTCAAAATTTTACAACATGAGATAGAATATCGATCCGAAATCAAAGTTGAACATTTTCAATCGCCTCTGCGAGAGAACAAAGAGACATCTTTCGGAAAAATCTTTTACCTAATGTTAAAAACTTGAAAAGTTGTGCAATTGCACAGGAAAAGGATTTTCATAAGGAACTTGGGGTAATGAAAACGTTTTGAAAAGCGAAACATCTATTAACAACACTAAACGCAAAAGAAACGTTGAGAAAAGATGTTGATCGACTCTTGGAAGATGTTATCGTGGCGATATCCATAATGTTGTGCTATTCTATTCGTTGCCATATGCATCGATCATATCTCTGCTGATATTGTTGAAACTGCTAATCATTGCAAACACCGATAATGTGCTTCGGATCGAGTCTTTAAAGTGAAAATAAACAATTACACACGGAAATTTACAATGCAAAACGTCGTCTTCATTGGTGTGAAAAGATATTCACAACCATCAACTTAGTTTTCAAAAGAAAATCGCTCAATTGAGTGCAAAGTCTTCGATCCTAAAATTGAGCAATGGATGATCAAAACGCGTCTTTGAAAAGTCAAATCTCAAAATATGAACAAGAACTTTTAAAAGTTAAACAGAATATGGTGTCATATTTGATCTACTCAAAAGACTCGAGATGAAGCATCAAACGAACTTGATCACTATCTTGCTCACACTAGAGAAGTCATGAATTTTCTTTGGTAATCTTCGTTACGAAAATCAAAATCGATTCACACCATCTCTAAGTTACGGAAATGTTAGGAAAGTATGAACAACTCCGCCTCATGTGATTAAGAGATTAGCACCGGTCACTTAGTAATCGTGAACCTAGAATTCCCAACGCCAAATCACAAGTTGCTAATGTGTTTCCCTCTCTTGAACAGAATAGTTGCATCTTTTCCAAGCGTCCGCACTTCACGTACCTAGGAGCACTCAAACGAAGAATAGGAAGTTGCGACCTGAGAAAAGATCAATAAGGAATGCTAAAGTAGAAGAACACCCTAGGAATCAATAAAACTCAAGTTACTTCCACTATAGATGTTCTTGTAACGAATGCTAAACCGTTGAGTACCTTTGATATTGATCGATGCACCTTGTGATATATGTCAAAAGAGTATGAATTCGATTGTCATGACAAATGTGTTGCTAAAGCTATAATCTCTAGATTACGGAATCCTAAGAATCGGAATACCTCTAGGCCCACTAATCATTCTAAGTCCGTGGCAGGTAAACCACCATCTTTAGATTCTAAGGCAACCATTGCTATCACAAGAGCTCGCTTCACCTCCTAGAATGCGATGCCACCTAGTGCTTTCACTAAGACTAAAGCAAAGAAGCGATTATAGATGGCGAAATGGATATATAACACACTAGGATTTAAATGGATGCCTAAAATTATAAATGTGTGTATGTCTAACATATACGCTTGGAACCCTCTCACATTTCGGGTTCCACATCTACTCTATTCCATACGTGTCGCCCTGTGTGTAATGCAGGTGATGAGATCATTCTCTGGATTGTTGATAGCGGATGTTCCCGACACATGACAAGCAACCTTAAACTGTTATCAAACTTTATTGCAAAGTTCATTGGCACCGTCGATTCGGAACGATCACCCAGCCATCATGGGCTACGGAGATTATGTTAATGGAACATCGAAATCGGCGGGGTTTACTATGTGGAAGGCCTCGGTCACAACTGCTTTCGATGGGTCAATTTTGTGATGGAGATTTGGAGGTTGCTTTGGGGAGAAAACTTGTTTCATTCGTGATCTACAAGGAAACGACCTTATGTCCGCTCGCGTAATTCTAGTCTCTACACTATCTCTATGCAAGACATGGTTGCTTCCTCTCCCATTTGCTTACTTTCAAAGGCAACATCTACAAAATCATGGCTATGGCAATCGTCGTCTCACATTTAAACTTTCAAACCATCACCAACCTTGCTCGACACAAACTAGTTGAAGGACTCCCACGATTCCGGTATTCAAAAGATCACCTTGTTCGCATGTGAACAAGGAAAAGCACTCGTGCTCATTTTCCTTCAAGGTGGAACACGACTCTCGAAGATGTGCTTCATCTTCTTCACATGGATTTGTGTGGCCCGATGCGGCGTGCAAGCGATCAATGGCAAACGCTACATCTTAGTAATTGTTGATGACTACTCACGATGGACTTGGGTCTACTTTCTTCGTGAGCAAAGACCAAGCTCCACAAATGATCATCACCTTTCTCACAAAGATACTGAGTTCACTCCGCAACAACAATCCGTAATCATAAGAATGGACAAAAGAAGCGAATTTGTTAACAAAACCCGTCGTGAATTTTATGAGAAAGTGGAATTCACAGATCAAACATCTATTGCACGGACACACGAACAAAGCGGAGTTGTTGAAAGACGAAACCGAACGTTAGTGAAGTGCAAGAACAATGTTAATCAATGCTAAACTTCCAGATTACTTATGGGCGTGTCAGATTCATCTGCATGCTATACTCAAAACCGTTCTATGATCACAAAACGCCACAACAAAACACCTTTCGAGCTTGTCCACAACTATAAACCGAACCTCAAACACTTTCATGTATTTGGATCCCTTTGCTATCCGAATAATGATCGTGATGATTTTGGAAAGCTCAAAGCAAAAGGCGATATTGGAGTCTTTATTGGATATCGTGACAATTCTAAAGGTTTTCAATACGGAATCGTCGAACTAAGGAGGTAATGGAAACGATTCATGCTCATTTCGATGAACTCACGGATATGGCTTACGAGTATAACGACTTAGAACCCGGTCACAACCGTTTAAACTTCCTCAACCCCATCATCACCAAGAAAGCCCTCGCCAACTCACAACAAATGGAAAGGTTATTTGCTCCTACGTTCGCGACGACATTGATGAACGATGCTCTGGTGTATCCATTGTTTCATTGCACAACCCGATAATATTCTATACCGATACACTGCTACAACAACCATCATTGAAGATGCACCTACACAATTGACTCCAACACAGCAGCTTGAACACACCGCCCAACAATGATGAACCACCGATGATATTACGAATGAAGTACCCCACTGCAGATTTTGATCCGAATCGTTCTTCAACCCGCTTGCCAATGAGATCGCCGCACCGGATGTCGCGGAATCTTCAACAAACCATTTGAATCCTCGAATCGCACAATGTATACCAACTTCAACCTCTACACATAGATGGACAAAGACCATCCTCGGCTAACATTATTGGCAACCGAATCAACCATCGTTACGAGACAACGCCTTCGCTCGAGATGGTGAACCTTTGCATTTATGCACTCACCGTCTCGCTAACTCGAGCCTAAAACATTAAAGACGCAATGACAAAAGACAACTGGATTGAATCCATGCGGGAAGAACTCAACCAATTCAAACGTCTTGAAGTATGGGAATCGGTTGAAAGACCAGCGGTCTCGTCATTGGTCTAAAATGGATTTGGAAAAACAAATTGGATCTTGAAGGAATGTCATCCGAAACAAGTCACGGCTAGTTGCTAAGGGTTATCGTCGGGAAGAAGGATAGACTTTGAAGAATCTTTTGCTCCGGTTGCTCGCCTTGAGGTCGTTCGGATATTTCTCGCGTCGCGGCTCATATGAACATGATTGCTCATCGATGGATGTCAAACGGCGTTTCTCAATGGACAACTTAAAGAAACGGTCTATGTCGACCAACCGATGGATTCGTTGATCCCGAGTTCCCGAACCATGTCTACAAACCGAACAAAGCTCTTTATGGTCTCAAACAAGCCCCTCGGGCATGGTGCGATAAGCTATCATCTTTCCTCATTGCCAATAATTTCACCAAAGGCTCGGTTGACCCAACTCTTTTATACAATATCACGGGCACACATCTTAATTGTTCAAATTTATGTGGATGACATCATTTTGGGTCAACACATAAAAAGTTTTCAATCGCTTTGCAAAACTCATGAAGAAAAATTTTGAAATGTCCATGATGGGTGAACTTACGTTCTTTCTAGGACCGCAAGTTCATCAATCACCCCGTGGTATTTTCTTGAGTCGATCCAAATATGCCCTTGAACTGTTAAACAAATTTGGAATGATTACTGTAATACTTATGCCACACCAATGGCTCATACCAAGAAATTAGATCTTTGATTTACATGGGAAATTGGTTGACCCTACCAAATACCAAGTATTATTGGGTCTCTCATGTATCTAACAGCGTGACTGATATTGTCTTTGCCGCTTTATCTATGCTCCCGTTATCGATCGCGACCAACTGAAACCCACCTCTACGAGGCTAAAAGAATCCTCCGATACATCAAGGGAACCATTAACTTGGGGATCCGTATCCAAGGATTCTAGTTTTGAACTAATCGCTTTTCGACGCCGATCACGCAGGATGCTTAGACTCGAGGAAAAGTACTTGAGAGCTCTACAATTTCTGGTGATAAACCGGTGTCTTGGCAATCAAGCGCGGATTGTACATCATTTGTCATCAACCAAGCAATATGTAGCCATGTCCGTGTTGTGCTCAAGTCATTTGGATGAGAACACAACTCAAAGACTATGGTTACGTGTTTGAGAATCGATGTCTGCGACAATCGTAGTGCCATTGCAATCTCGCAACCTCGATTCAAGACTCGAAATCAAAGCACATCGATCTACGCTATCATTTCATCAAGGACCATGTGGAGCAGGTGCCGTTGAATTATACTTTGTGGTCCGAATACCAATTGGCGATCCGCTCACCAAAGCCTTGCCTCCCGCTAGGTTTAATGAGTTGGTCCACCGAATTGGTATGAGGTGTTTGACTCAAGAGGAATTGGATGACCTCTTAAAGCAGTCTTAAAAACCCCGTCAAACACCAAAACATCTTTTGTAAATAAATTTTTCAAAACAAAATACAAAAATATAAAATCGATAAAACAACAAAAATATTCTCCCAATCTATATTTCTTTCAACATGGCAAGTACATTTCTTCCGTCAACACTTTTATCTTTCAAAATTCAGTATTTTCCGATCAAGTGTTGAGGGAGAAAAATAATCCATTAACCGCTTCAAAACATCTGTACTTGCATGTTATCACATCTCGGTTGATTCTTTTACAAGCGGTGGTAAATTTACGGTTCATTGACACTCCTCGGACTTTAATTAATAACCTTTCATTATTTTCTCAAGTCAAGGGGAGTGTCGTCAAGAACTAAAATCTTCATTTGGTAACCAAAATTGGAAGTTAAAAGGCGTTGGATGAAAATGGAAAAGGTGGAGGACCAAAATCAAAAACTTAAAGTTATTTTAAATAAAACTCCTCCACCTAACTTTCACTTCACATTTATTACAAAACACCTATTATCATCCTCATAATATTCACTCAAGAAATCCGTGTTTCGGATCGTTATTTTGTAAGTGTTTACGTGTTTGGATCATGTTTTTGAACAATGGTTTTGAATCTCAAGTAAATCCTACTACTAAAACATGTTCTACGTGATTTTGTGTTCTACGCTTATGCGTAAGAACACACAATCAATACGTGTGTATTGGGGTGAAATGAGTGTGTCTAAGCGATCATAATACATCAATGATACTTTATTAACCTTCAAAATCCACCCAGATTCACTAATTGATAATTTTGAAAATTAGGGTTTATAAGTCGATTTGGGTATTTTCACATGTGAAGTGTTTTGGTCTTAAAGGCCAAGGGTTATGCTTTTGCATTGTTGAATTGATGATTTCCATAGTCTATAGCACCCGAAACACGAATTGGTCATCAATTCGAAACTAGGTTTAAAGTTCATAAACTTTGGGTGTTTTGATTCAACGCATAATAAGTGTTAAAACTTGGTCTACATGCTCTCTAACGTCTATGATATACGAGAAAAAGTTTGGTGCTTAATCTATGGCTAAAATCCATACAGCGTAGATCTAGGGTTTAGTCTACGCGTATGCAATTCATATAACCGTGTAACATATGTTATTGCCATGATCCATTGTTAAAGCGTATGTATGTGTTAATGTTGATGATTTGATGGTTTATTTCAGGCTTGCTACACGTAACATTTAGAATCAAGGTGGTTATTAATCTCGCATAAGGATCACCTTACGCGTGGGATTGTTATCGTAAGACTTGTCTTCGCGTAGCTTCTACGCAGGTTCTACAATGGACTCACGGCGTATCCCGTGAAGGATATGCGTGGCGATGAACCCTACGCTTAAGGTCAACTCTTACGAGTAGCCTTACGCGTAGGATAATATATGCTCACGCATAAGCTCTACGCATAATGTCTCTTTTTCCTACGCGTAACATTTCTTACGCCGTAAGATAGGATTCTCGGCGTAAGTCTACGCTAAGCATATATCATACACGCTCTCGCATAACTTTGCCAAAACTACGCTTAACCTGGATTGACCTTCATGATGAATTGTTACTTGTACAAACTTGTAAATAAACTAATTATATCATCACGAATCCAAAAATGTCACTAATAAACTTAAATCGTTTGATATGTTGTGAACAATAAGTGATAAAATAAACTTTAAAACTTAAAGTTAACTAACTCACGAAACATTTCACAATAGCATTGAACTATTGAACATACAAGTGACTTAGGACCGTAACAATCATTATCACTATACATTCAATAACTAGACAATAAGACCTTACATTGACTAACATTATGTCTTTCGATATGTTGGTTCTTTTGGCTAATGTTATTTCGCATCACGACATGGTGAACAAATGAATGTGGATGCACTGAAGTTCTCTCCATTGTCGATATCTATCCTCATGGCTATCCAATGAAGATAGGAAAGAATAACCTCCGTGTTGACTTTGACACCTCACTTGCTCTCGAATCTTCATGTCTTATTGCTATCGATATTCGAAGCCTCATCCGTATCGAACATGCTTACTCACTCGCAACCATTCACGAGATCTACATCCAGCAGTTGGAACACTATGGAAAGGGTCAAAGGAAGGATCTGTGTAATGACTCGAACCACAAACAAGTCACTATTACACTGCAGACTTAGGGCTGCTCTCCTTATTCACGAAGTCAATCCAACCAAACTTTATGCCACACTGTTTGAAGAGCTAACTCTCCAATTCTTAATCAATATCGGTTATGGCGAGGCTACGGGAGTAATCTCTAAGCACTCTCATGTAGAGCTTAAGAGTATTCCTCAACCATGGAGAACACTCTACATGATCATCACCAAGTCTGTTTACGGTCGTGGCGGTGACTATGAGCATCCTAAGCTCATAGAGCGCAAATATTTTGGGCATTCGTCAACATGAAACACATCGCTATTGAAGCTACGATTTGGGATGACATGATGTCATTTCTCAACAAACTTGGCTCAAGATTCCTACATCGGATATACTAAATGTTGATACGAGAGCACTTGGACTTCATCCACGATATTCCCAAGAGGCTCAATGACCCCGACAATCACGACATGTTGATGGAACCTATTCTCTCTGTCGGGAATCAAGGAAGCGTCCACAAAGAAACAAGGTCTTGTGCTCCCATATTTCCTTCTAGCGAAGATGTCGAAAGCTAGAATCGTACCAAAGGTATCTGAGGCGGTCGACAAGGCAAAGTTGGTCATCTTGACGAAAAATCTTAGGAACACCGTCGGGAGAACCGGAAGAGGAAGTGCGAGGCATGACAAGTTACGTGAGTCAAAGGAAGGTTCTAAAAGGAAATCTCCTTCCATAAGGATTGTTCCGTAAAGGAAGCCGAACCTATCCCACACTTGAACCTCAAAGACAACTTAGGGATGAGAGCTCGAAGATCTTGAGGCAGGATGAAGAGGTTCATTACTCTGCAATTCTGGCAAAAACACACCTCGGTGACAAAACCTCCAAGTCCTCCAATTGTCCAAGAAAAGGAAGACTCACTATTGTACCTTATGATGAGAGCTCGAAGATGAAGAAGAAATTGGATAAATCATACGGGAAAAAGTTTCTGGCGTCCGACACACTCAAAAGGCATTGAATTTGCTAAAGATCAAATGGGTGGTCCGGAGGATCAAGTGGTCTTGCTCCTCTCTCGGATCGATGCGGTTAATCAACCCGATAAGGGATCCGGTGCCACCACTCTTCAACAACAACAACTTTGTTGAAGACACTATTGAGTATGATTTTGAGAAGCGTGGCGAGAAAGAAAAGTCTAAGGATGACGAGGATGATTATACAAAGTTTCTTCTCGGCATCCTCACGCGCTCTAAGGAGAAAACATCGAAACTCCTAAGGACATGAAGTCTCCTCATGTCTCCTCATCATCGGACTCTTCATCTCATTCATCACCACCACCATCAACTAAGTCAACGGATCATCATCCAATCCGTGAAGAAACCACCTAAATCTTGGATTTCTCAAACACATGCAAGAATTGTGAAAGGCACAAAACAAGTTAGAAAGAAGGACATGCTTCAAATAAAACTTAATTGGTATGTTGAACAAATGCGGTGCCCACATGATGAGAATGCGAGATGCGGAAAGATAGGAAAGCTATTCGAGAATTCATGAGAGTCATCGTCGGGGAATTGAATGAAATGATTGAAGGTTACACTCAAAAGTACCTTAGGATGTCGTTCCTAAAGTCCAAAAGGAGCTGGAGAAGTCGCAAGAGAACAAACCCACAAGTTTCTTCTAAACCTTGTCCCGGTGTGACTAGAAATATTTTCAGACAACTCACCCTAACATCGTCGAATTAGTTAAACATACAATGGCCAAAGAGGCGATCTCTACGAATACGAGTTAATCGCTAAACTAGTGATGCAAATGTCAAAGCGATATGGAACATTTACTTGAGATGAAGCTAAATTTTTGAAGGTCTACTTGCTTTTCAACTCGGTTCATCATGCAAGGAGTCACCGATCAACCCAAACGGCCAAGAGATGGCGATGATAAGGATAAGGACTACGCACCTAAGCGTCGAAGCGATGCGGTCAATCTACATCTATGCCACCTCCTCCACATCGGACTTCTTCTCAACATAAGTCTCCTCCACCTCAATCTTCTCTTGATAAACCTCGGGACGATTCGAGTTACCACCCCGACTCATAAAACGGTGACTACTTTGAGTACACAGGTGGTGGCGATGAAGAGGTCCTTGAGCCCCGACAACAACCTACCTCACCAAAACAAGTGCGAAACCAAAATCATCATCAAGGCCTTCAAAGCGGAAGAAAAGCGACTCGAATGACGTCGTATCATGGCTTGATGACGATAAAGCTACTGAAATTTGATTGGTTTTCTACTCTTGTTAACGAAACTCCTACCACGAAGAAGGTCAAGAATTGGTGAGCGGTAGTACCTTGGAGCATGCAAAAATCTTGCAAGAAAGATTCCGTGTGAAGAAGATGGCGAAATCCGAGTTGAAGCGCATCAAGAATGGCGCATTCCTTCATTGAAAAACACTCGGAAAGTGCAATCGAGGTTGAATATCACCTTGAAAACATTGCTCGAGCCATGTCTAACAACATGGATTGGCTCAACCCGAAGCAAACATCGACTTCACTAAAAGGAACAACCCTCCATATTACATTGGGACCAAACCTCTACCAACAATCGGCGACCGGATGAACCAAGTTCCCTTGGATATTTCTTCAACAAAGACACGGAATTTCTTCTCCATGGTGGCGATGGTTCACAAAATACGCTACATCATTGACTCTTCCATTCCAGGCTATTTACTCAAACGCATAGCTATCGAGGAACGTGCAAATCACTTGTTTCGACAGCGTGCAAGCATCGACCAAGATGCATTGTATGGGATTCATCATTGGCTGGAGCGAAGAATCTACTCTGTGCTGGTTGAAGTCTCAACATGAAGTGTATTGCTCAAAGGACATCGTGGCCATCAAACACATTGATCTCAAGTCTAAGTGGGACTACACATTCTTGAAGAATATCATAGTCAAGCGACAAGATGAAAAGGACTATGAATTCTCGGTGACTTTGAGAACTTGTCTCTCAACGACATCGAAGACTTGTACCTTGCCAAAGTACAGTGTCGTATCGACAATTCTCGTGAAATTCAACGTGAATTTATCAAGTCAGTTCTCATCTTCATTAGACGCATTGTGATCAAAGAACGTGTCGAAGATATCCGGATGGTTGTTGAATCATATCGGCGTGTAAACTTCACTCCACCACGCCTTGATCTTCCCGACATCAACCGGCTCAAACAACTTACGCCATCGGCAAACCTTTCGGCATTGTTTACAAGATGAACTTATGACCGCTTAATAGCGTGTAGTGAGCTACATAAATTCGGGATCATACCTTGAAGATGGTTAGGGATGGATTGGCGTGCATTGAAGGATATCGGCTTGAAGGTTGGGAATCTAAGCCGGAACTCTCGGGATAGAAGGGATGTGAGAAGGATCATCACCATGATTGATGAGCGGTTGTTGAAGGGATCGATTCGGGCGCTTGGAGAGCTATGTTGGTGGTCGACCGGAGAAACATCACCGGCTTTCAGCATACGCCTGCGCGCTCTTCGGGAACATCATTGCCTTCACTGTACCCCTTGATATGTTTCCTTCATATGATTTTGGATGTATGATTATATATGTGAATGGCTTGTGCACATGTAAAGATGTACAACCCGTAATGGTAAAGAAAGGACCACGTAGTGCGCCTCGGTGCCACAATCCTTATAAAAGGAGCGAAAGCTTCTTATTTTGAGTAAAACCTATCAAACCTTTTATTTTTCAAGGTTTTGCTCAAAAGACAAGTACTTCCCATATGATTTCAAAACCTCAACCGTTTATATCACTAGTTGAGGGGGTATTTGATGAAAACTTTGTTCAAAATTGTTCACAAGATGGTCACTCTTCATGACACTCAAAATGGTCATATTTATTCTCAAAATGTTTCAAAATAACATCTTATATGCCATTTTTGAGGGGAGAAAATTATGTGATAAGAAATATGTTGTACAAAATGCAAATGAATCATGTACCTCGGACTTAACCTACAATTAGCGGTACTAAGCATTAGTAACTCGAAAAGACTTGTCCCAGACGGGTAATAATTTCAAGCTAGTTCGCTAGTGATGTAAGCGTGTCTCATGAAGGACTTGTCCAAGTAGAAAGTACCATTAGAAACTCTTGATAGACATGAACTCGGCGGGTATGACAACCTTCGAGGTTTGTCTACACCTTCAAGATAGTTAATAGAGCTAGTTGTCACCTAAAACCGACAATGTATCTCTTTAACTATTCAACGTAAGCGTGTCTCGCGGAGATTGTCTATCTTCGGTGAATCAATTCAAAAGTGCGCTCTTTCCTCACCCATGCATTTAACCTTTAAAAACTATTAAGCACATGTGGAGGGGAGTATTTATGCAAAACTTATCTCTCAACGTGGTTCAAACATGTTTTCATTTACAAACCCTTTGAGAGATATTTTAACTTACGAGTGGTTATAATGGCAAACATAGGATAGTCATGGAGTTATAAGGTGACTAAGGTTAGGAATAACCGTCCTATGATCCGCTTGAGTCGGAGGATCTACCCAAGGACACTACCATTAGTTAGTGTTAGAAGTCCTAGGAATGATTATAAAAGGAGAAATGAGAATCGGAGAAAGAAGGAGTTGAAGAATCAAAAAGAAATGTAAAGTAAAGGGTGAAAAGAAATAGCCTCAGTTATTCAACTTAGGGCGGACCTTGGTTCAATTCATATACTCTTGGTTGTCACTTGGTGACCTTTGGTATTGAAGATTAAAAGTCGTCATGGACCCAATGGCGCATGCACTAAACCTTCTTAGCCACTCAAGTTTCTCTCAGCGAGCTTGTTTCATTCTCACGGGGAACCCTACATAAACTATTGGCTTTTCTTAGAGATCGTTGGTATTGAAGAAGGAGACCCTCTCCTAGTCTCCTCGGGAAAACCAAAAGCATATTGAGTCTAGAGCCACGAGATTCATCAAAAGATCTCTTAGGAACACTTGACATTTAATCACTTGTTGATCAACAAATAAGATCTTGATGATTGATGGTTCATATCGAGTCCTTCACGGATCTTAGCAATACATCGAGAACATTTATGAGAGGTTCACATACATGCTCTCGGTGATTGAATAAAACTCTGCCGAGGTCAACATCAACGACCACAGCGGTCGTCATTCGGTAACTCCCGTGGATTACGCGGAGTGTGTCTCAAACGGTCTACGATCGTGGTGATGCTTGATGTACCTCAATGACTCATCTGACTAGATGTATTTGATACATCGCGTTATCTCACTTGTGGGACTCCAGTTCGAGAACGGCCTTTGTAAAATTAGAGTTGTGTTTTCACACTATCTTTGTTAACACTCTCGGTTCAAACTTGTAAGTCTTGGAAACCGCTTATTACTAACCGTTTGCAATGTTTTCTTCTTATGGAAGCTCCGGAGGCGGGATGATCGTCTTGATTCTTCTCATGCTCGCCAACATCAACACTAATGGAAGTTCTATTCAAAAGCAACACAACCGTCGAATGATTCTTACGTCAACCCAAAGAATCTACAATGATAAAGAGTTAAAGAACTTCATCGGTGTTGAATTCCAACGTCATAGGCGTGTGAGCATGTTGAAGAATGGCGTGGAACCTTTGGAGCGTGAAGCGAACTGAAGCGGTGATGCGGACAACAACATACTATCACTTTCACCACAAAGAACAATGATCAAAGAACAAAGTTAAAGATGGCGTCGAGCATAGCGCTCAAAGATAACGATCTCTACACCTTTGGGAGATTGTTCGAATCAAGACAATTCCTCTCACAAGAAGAAGAATGTCGAAGAAGTCACCGCTACTATTACATCAACGCCTTCACCGTTTACATTCATATATACTTGAGGAGATTGTTGGAATCACTCTAAACAGATTTCAAGTATTTATATCTCATATGTAATAGGTAGCTTTATTATGGCCTTTATGTTTGTTTAAGGTCCGACTTGTGTAGAAGGCCCATAAGTCGAGGCCCAAGCCCAATAAGGAATAGGGAAGGAGAGGAGTGTTGCCTAGCTCCTTGCCTATATAAACTATTGTAAACCCTCATTTGAGGGTTGGTTGTTCAAGTTATTCTTTCATTCACTCTCCTACGCCTAACCGTGCTACTCATATTGTGTGTTTGTGTTTGATACTTGTTCATCCGCCATCTTTCTCTATAAGCTTGTGTCTTAAAACTAGTGACCTAACAAAAATCTTCTTTGGTGAAAGTCTTGCTTAAGGAAAATCTTGCTTGTGGAAAATCGCTTGTGGCTTCCAGCGATAAGCGATGTTTCCAGCGATAATGCGATGTTTCCAGCGAGTGGTGTATCCACTAATAGTGCTATGAAAGTCTTGATAGCGGTGTTTCCATCGATAGGTACATACTTCCTTTGCAAGTGAAAGTACCGCTAGTGGAAAGTCTTGCTTATGGAAAATCTTGCTAAATGGCGATTACAACTTCTTTATGACCACGTTTAATTGGTCATGTAACCACTAACGGCTATAATGGGGATAATTATGAGGCTATTAATGGGCGATTAATACTCATAATTCCATTGGAATAGCTCAAGAGTAACCTCCTATATATAGGAGATGCGAACATGCATGAGTAACACACGAGAAAACACTAAATACTTATAAGCGAAAGGGCTATAGAATTGTGCCTAATTCTCTAGCGCATTTGTCTTATCCCAGTAGATATTCGTGATACCCAGGCATTAGGGTCGAATAGTTTACTTTGGAAAGTGATCACACGATTCCAAGTGATATCCATTAACCACCTAGTGGTATTGCTCTTGTCATTGATTGTCTTAACCTGCTCGGGATCTAACCCCAACAATCAAAGTAAATTATTTTGTAATAATCAATGGCAATCTGCGCAATGAAACACATGGCTTCAAACTTTGCTAAAATTTGGAAAAGTTTGAAGGGTGGACTTTTAGGAGGTGGCGAAGAAGATGCACTTCTTCTTTGTCGAGCATGAGTGTGGTGTATGTGCTAACTACACCTATTCACGATGATGGGGATGATGCTCTTGTGGAGCGGATCCGGAGGAGGAGCAAATGGGAGAATGATGACTACATATGCAGGTCTTATTCTCAATGGTATGTCGATTCTCTGTTTGATATTTATCGAACTTTGAATCTTCAAAGAAGCGTAGGATTCCTTGGATGCCAAATATATGGTGAGGATGCATCAAGTAAGAAGTTCCTTGTTAGTAATTTCACAAATTACAAAATGGTGATTCAAGACCGGTTATGGAACAATACAATGAACTTCTTGGAATACTTGGAAGGTTTACACAACACAATATGCACATGGATGAGGCTATTTCGGTCTCTTGTGTTATTGACAAACTTCCTCCTTCTTGGAAAGATTTCAAGCATACCTTGAAACATAAGAAAGAGGAGTTAACTACGGTTGAGTTAGGCCATCGCCCATTGAGAATCTCTCAAAGTGCGGGATAATGACAAGCCAAAGAGTGGCAATCTTCTTTGGACCATCTGTTGTCAATATGGTGGAGCATAACAACTCCACGGTACAATGACAACAAAGGCAAACGCAAGTATCATGACAACACAAGGGCATATCCTAACAAGAAGGCAACACCTACTTGTTGGAAATGTGGCAAGGCCGGTCACATTAAAAGGGATATTGTTGGAATCACTCTAAACAATATTTCAAGTATTTATATTTCATATGTAATAGGTAGCTTTATTATGGCCTTTATGTTTGTTTAAGGTCAAGCTTATGTAGAAGGCCCATAAGCAGATCCAAGCCCAATAAGGAATAGGGAAGGAGAGGGAGTGTTGCCTAGCTCCTTGCCTATATAACTCTTGTAAACCCTCATTTGAGGGTTGGTTGTTCAAGTTTTCTCTTCATTCACATACACTCGCCTAACCGTCCCTTAGTTTATATGTGTGTGCTTGATACTTGTTCATCCACCTTATCTCTTCTCTTATAAGCTTGTGTTGTAAAACTAGTGACCTAACGATGGTATCAATCGCCAAATAGTTGGGTGTACTCGTTTGTTTTGAAGTTTTGGTTTTGGATCTTACGCATAGAGATAACGCATTCTTTGGTTATCTTAAAAACTCGTTTTACACTTTTTAATCCAAGATTCTTGTACTTTCAATGTTTTGAGGTGTTAAAATACTTGTTTTTGGCAAAAGTTTCAAACTTCTACGTGTGGTTCGTTTTAAGCTAGTTTTGTTAGTGGGTGTCGTTCTACGCGTAACTTTGTTTAGCAGTTTTGGTACATCAAAATTCACACTTTTGTGCTCTTTTGGTACTATTGAAGCTATTCCATAACAAAAAGCGGTTTAGAAACACATTTAGGCAGAATCAAAGTTACGAGTAATCCTCACGCGTATCAAAACCCTAAAATTACGCGTAAGATTGTTCCTTGGTTTGATCTTCAATTTTACGGTTTAATCATGTTTTCTTACTTGGATAAGTGCGAAAATCGTCGACTTTGGATATCTTTTGCCTTGTGAAGTGTAAAAGATCATTTGAGCAAAACCCTAAAATTACGCATAAGCATAAGCTTCTGCGTGAATTCCTCGCATAAGATTCACTTTACGCGTAAACTACGGTCTCGCGTAATCCCTCGTAATCCTCTCGCTAACTTTTGTCTACGCTTAACTTTAGTGTTTTCCCTACTTACGCGTAAGCTAAAATCTCAGCGTAACTCCTCATTATTACAGCGTAACTTTTGGTGTTTTACGCATAAGTGCTACTTGGTTCTTGTCTTTTCTCGCCTAAGGATACTTCATCAACAAAGGTTCATTCGACTACAAAGATCCATCTTTACCACACAAGTTTATCATCATGTCTCAACCACCATACTCTAACTATTTCCCTCACACTTATAATCATCAACAACAATTTAATCAGCAACACACTCCACAACTTGGTGCAATTCCACAACCACAAATGGTTCAACCACAACCAAGCCTTCAAGTTCAACCCAAACCGATTTCAATCAACATCCATCACGGACCACTATGAAGGAACCCACTTGGTTTGCTAAGATGTGTGAAGCTTTAAGCGACCAACAATCAATTCATGAAGTGGATCACTTGATAGACCTCCAATGCTCACTCCGAAACTACGATCAATGGGTGATAAGGTTCTTTAGGTTACGTGATGCGAAGAAGCCACATGGAAAGTTCTTAAAGAAGGTTATCTTGGAAGGTCCATTTGAGATGCCTCTTGTCATTGTGCGGATATCCAAATCTTTGTTCCACGAGAGATGAACAAACCAACATTGCTACTTGTTGCGATTTAAATCCTCTGAACTTCTACACTATGAAGTGATGAACTTGCAATGGAATACATCCTCTTAGGATTACCAAACCCAATTCTTCGTAGTGTTGATGCTCAAAACTGCACAAAAATGTGGGATCATATTAGTCTTCTTATGGAAGGATCATACTCAATCGGGAGGATTTGGAATCCAAAATTTACTTGGCTTATGAACACTTCATGATTGAACACGGAGAGACACTAGAGTCCTATCATCATCAATTTTCGAGATATCATCAATGATTTGGATAAACACAACATCATTATGCCAAGAATTGCGATGAATACTAAGTTCTGAGTAGTCTTGGTCGAGAATGGGAGAAGTATGTCCTTTTCTCCGTCAAGAGAAGAATATGCATCATTCTACTTATGGATTGTTGTACGATTACTTGAAGCCTCATGAAAAGGAAGTTGATCGGGAAAGGATTCTCCGTGCTCAAATTGCTAAGCGATCACATGGGACAATCAACAACTTGCCTTGTATGCTCAACGAATTATCCTCTCGACCATCACTCAACCAAGCGCATCAAACACACCTTCACAATCACAACCTCAACAAAATCAATTGGTTCCATACGGCAACAATGCTCAAGCATATGTCGATTGAAGCGGCGAGGAAGCAGATCCGTTGAAGCATTGCAACAAGGATTTGTGATGATTGCTAATGCTTTTGGCGTTACACCAACAAATCCAACAATCGTATTCGTTCCTCATCTAACACACGGACTCAAGTTGTTGTAAACAATGGACGTGTTGAAGTTCGAAATCGTGATTATGGTCGTCGGATGGGCGGTGGTCAAGGGTTTAATCTTTGTGGGTCGGAACACCAAAAGAGCTCAGTGGTGGAGCAGAAATGCTCGAGAATCGGTTAAATGGTCTTAGATGCTACAAGCGCAATGAGAAGGACACACAGCTAATGCATGCCCAAAGCCAGGACTAGGCGGTGCTTATTTCAAAGAGGCCTTACTTACGGCTCTTAAGGATGAAGTGGTGGATCTCTTACGGACAAAACGAGCTTTATGGCGGATCACGAGACTCGAGATGATGATATGGAGGACTTGCGGTGAATCACATTTGTTATGTTGATGGCTAATATGCATGAGCGCACATGGTAATCTGAGGCCCGGTGTATGACAGATGGCTTGTCTCGGTACCGAACAAACCATCATCATATCGAACTAATATCTCCGCCAATATCTGAATCCGGCGCGGATCGGTATTCAAAATAGTCTTCTACATCTTCTTACGATGATTTTCAAGTTAACCACAGTAGTTACATTTGGCGATCAAGATGACCTTATGGTTTCCTTTGATAATCAAATTGACTCCGTGGTTGTACTTGAGGATCTAAGAATGATCATGTTGAGACTCACGTTGAACAAGATGATCTGTTGCCTCATCCGGATTTTGCTCGGTTAATTCAAGACCATAAAATCAAAATGGAGGAATGTTATGCATTAAATCAATCCTTAAAAGTAAAAATGCTTTATTAACCAAGGATTTTGAATGTTTACAAATGCAACTCAACTTTTCAAAACTCAAGAAAACCGTGAAAAAGGTTTGAAGCCGCTTTGCAAAATCTCATCAAAGCGAAAAATATTTAGAGACGGATCGTGATCTAGCCGCCTCGAAGAATGCTTTGTTGTCGAATTAGAACAATGAAATCTGAACATAAAAAGCAAATTAACGCTCTCACCTTGGAAAATCAAAAATCTAAAATTTGAGTTGTTAAATTGTCAAAAACAGTTCTCCGCATACAAAAAGCATTCAACGAATCGGGTAGATGACCTTCTTGACGAAATTCTCGGTTTGCAAAACAAACTTAAAGAGTTTAAAGCATTGTTTACAAACATGGTGAATCCGTAACGACTATTGAAAAGTTTACCTTAAAACCCAATCCAAAGGATATGGAAAAATCTAGGCGATTACAAACCAAAGCTTTCACTAAAACATTCAAACCAACTCACGAAGTTTCGGTCACGAGAATACAAAATTGATAATCTTGTCATGAGTGTTGTTGAATATCATCGTCAAGAGGAATTAGATCACGAAAGGCGAGTCGATCAAAATTAAAAATGTTGTTTACAACAAACCTTTTAATTATAAAAGCGGTCACTTTCACACCACCAGATTCTTCAAACACACCAGGGTTATCATCAAAACACACGAGTCTTCTATTGTTAATCCCAAAATAGTCTTTGCACAAACTTATGGTCCTTTACCTTCCATTAGTGAAGTAAACTCACAACACGAAAATCGAAAAATTCTTGATATTTTGACATTTTCATGGTGACCTCAAAATTTTACAACATGAGATAGAATATCGATCGAAATCAAAGTTGAACATTTTCAATCGCCTCTGGCGCGAGAACAAAGAGACATTTTTCGGAAAATCTTTTACCTAATGTTAAAAACTTGAAAAGTTGTGCAATTGCACAGGAAAAGGATTTTCATAAGGAACTTGGGGTAATGAAAAGCGTTTTCGAGAAAGCGAAACATCTATTACTAACACAAAGCATAAAAAGCTGTTGAGAAAAGATGTTGATCGACTCTTGGAAGATGTTATCTGTCTTGATATCCATAATGTTGTGCTATTCTATTCGTTGCCTTATGCATCGATCATATCTCTGCGATATTGTTGAAGCTGTTATTCTTGTTGAGAACACCGATAATGTGCTTGGATCGAGTCTTTAAAAGTGAAAATAAGCGATTACACGAAATTAACAATGCAAAGCGTCGTCTTCATTGGTGTGAAAAGATATTCACAACCATCAACTCGGTTTTCAAAAGAAAATCGCTCAATAGAGTGCACAATCTTGATCCTAAAATTGAGCAATTGGATGACCAAAGCGTGTCTTTGATAAGTCAAATCTCAAAATATGAACAAGAACTTTTAAAAGTTAAGCAGAATATGGTGTCATATTTGATTTACTCAAAAGACTCGACTTGAAGCATCTAATGAACTTGATCACTATCTTGCTCACACTAGTGAAGTCATGAATTTTCTTTGGTAATATTAGTTACGAAAATCAAGATCGATTCACACCATCTCTAAGTTACGGAAATGTTAGGAAAGTATGAACAACTTCCGCCTCTTGTGATTAAGAGATTAGCACCGGTCACACTTAGTAATCGTGAACCTAGAATTCCCACGCCAAATCACAAGTTGCTAATGTGTTTCCCTCTCTTGAAAGCAGGAATAGTTGCATCTTTTCCAAGCGTCCGCACTTCACGACCTAGGAGCACTCAATCGAAGAATAGGAAGTTGCGACCTAAGAAAAGATCAATAAGGAATGCTAAAGTAGAAGAACACCCTAGGACTCGAATAAAAATCATGTTGCTTCCACTATAGATGTTACGTCGGCAAATGTAATAGAAATAGTGATGTAACGAATGCTAAACCGTTAAGTACTTTTGATACTCGATCGATGCACCTTGTGTTATTTTTAGAAAGAGTATGAATTCGATTGTCATGACAAATGTGTTGCTAAAGCTATAATCTCTAGATTACGGAATCCTAAGAATCGGAATACCTCTAGGCCCACTAATCATTCTAAGTCGTGCAGGTAAACCACCTTCTTTAGATTCTAAGGCAACCATTGCTATCACGGTAGCTACTGCTTCACCTCCTAAGAATGTAGTACCACCTAGTGCTTTCACTAAGACTAAAGCAAAGAGTAGTTCTGAGATGGCGAAATGGATATATAACACACTAGGATTTAAGTGGATGCCTAAAATTCTCAATGTGTGTATGTCTCAAATATCTGCTTGGAACCCTCTAACATTTGGGTTCCACATCTACTTCTATTCCATCTGTGTAAATGCATGTGTAATGCGGTGTCTGAGATCATTCTCTGGATTATTGATAGCGGATGTTCCCGACACATGACATACAACCTTAAAGCTGTTATCAAACTTTATTGCAAAGTTCATTGCCTTTGTCGATTAGAAGCGATCACTTGCGACCATCATGGGCTCGGAGATTATGTTAATGGGAACATCGAAATCGGCGGGGTTTACTATGTGGAAGGCCTCGGTCACAATCATTTTCGATGGGTCAATTTTGTGATGGAGATTTGGAGGTTGCTTTCGGGAGAAAACTTGTTTCATTCGTGATCTACATGGAAATGATCTTATATCGGCTCACGTAATTCTAGTCTATACACTATCTCTATGCAAGACATGGTTGCTTCCTCTCCCATTTGCTTACTTTCAAAGGCAACATCTACAAAATCACGGCTATGGCACGTCGTCTCTCACATCTAAACTTTCAAACCATCACCAACCTTGCTCGACACAAACTAGTTGAAGGACTCCCGATTCCGGTATTCAAAGATCACCTTTGCTCGACTGTGAACAAGGGAAAAGCACTCGTGCTCATTTTCCTTCAAAGGTGGAACCGACTCTCGACATGTGCTTCATCTTCTTCACATGGTTGTGTGGCCCGATCGTGTGCAAGCGATCAGCAGCAAGCGCTACATCTTAGTAATTGTTGATGACTTCTCACGATGGACTTGGGTCTACTTCGCCGTAGCAAAGACCAAGCTCCACAAATGATCATCACCTTTCTCCGAAAATCTGAGTTCGACTCCATAACACCGTCCGAATAATCGAGCGGACAAAGGCTGAATTTGTTAACAAAACCCTTCGTGAATTTTATGAGAAAGTGGAATTGACATCAAACATCTATTGCGTACACACGAACAAAGCGGAGTTGTTGAAAGGCGAAACCGAGCGTTAGTGGGCGCAGAACAATGTTAATCAATGCTAAACTTCCAGTTACTTATGGGCGGTATATCTCTTGCATGCTATACTCAAAACCGTTCTATGATCACTAAACGCACAACAAAACACCTTTCGAGCTTGTCCACAACTATAAGCCGAACCTCAAACACTTTCATGTATTTGGATCCCTTTGCTATCCGAATAATGATCGTGATGATTTTGGAAAGCTCAAAGCCAAAGGCGATATTGGGTCTTTATTGGATCTTGTGACAATTCTAAAGGTTTAGAATCGGAATCGTCGAACTAAGGAGGTAATGGAAGCGATTCATGCTCATTTCGATGAACTCACGGAAATGGCTTACGAGTATATGACTTAGAACCGGTCACAACGTTTAAACTTCCTCAACCCCATCATCGGTGAAGAAAGCCCTCATAACTCGTCAACAAATGGAAGGTTATTTGCTCCTACGTTACGTGACGATATTGATGAGCGTGCTCTGGTGTATCCATTGTTTCATTGCACAACGATAATATTCCTATACGATACACTGCTACAACAACTCTTGTTGAAGATGCACCTACACCAATTGACTCCAACACAGCAGTTGAACACACCGCTTCCAACAATGATGAACCGGTGATGATATTACGAATGAAGTACCCCACTGCGATTTTGATCCGTCGTTCTTCAACCCGTTTGCCAATGAGGCTGCTGCACGGATGTCGCGGAATCTTCAACAAACCATTTAAATCCTCGAAATCGCACAATGTATACCAACATCAACCCTACACATAGATGGACAAAAGACCATCCTCGGCTAACATTATTGGCAACCCGAATCAACCGGTCTTTACGAGACAACGTCTTCACTCGGATGGTGAACATTGCATTTATGCACTCACCTGTACGCCAATCGAACCTAAAAACATTAAAGAAGCAATGACAAAGACAAGCTGGATTGAATCCATGCAAGAAGAACTCAACCAATTCAAGCGTCTTGAAGTATGGGAGCTGGTTGAAAGACCAGCGAGTCTCGTCATTGGTCTAAAATGGATTTGGAAAAACAAATTGGATCTTTGAAGGGCGTCATCCGAAACAAGTCACGTCTAGTTGCTAAGGGTTATCGTCGGGAAGAAGGAATAGACTTTGAAGAATCTTTTGCTCCGGTTGCTCGTCTTGAGGTCATTCGGATATTTCTCGCGTTCGCGGCTCATATGAATATGACGGTCTATCGGATGGATGTCAAAGCGGCGTTTCTCAATGGGAAACTTAAAAGCGGTCTATGTCGACCAACTAGATGGATTCGTTGATCTGAGTTCTGAACCATGTCTACAAAACAAAGCTCTTTATGGTCTCAAACAAGCCCTCGGGCATGGTACGATAAGCTATCATCCTTCCTCATTGCCAACAATTTCACCAAAGGCTCGGTTGACCCAACTCTTTTATACAATATCACGGGGCACACATCTTAATTGTTCAAATTCGTGGATGACATCATTTTGGGTCTACACATAAAAAGTTTTCAATCGCTTTTGCAAAACTAATGAAGAAAATATAAAATCCTATAAAACAACAAAAATATTCTCCTAATCTATCTTTCTTTCAACATGGCAAGTACATTTCTTCCGTCAACACTTTAATCTTTCAAAATTCGGTATTTTTCCGATCCGGTGTTGAGGGAGAAAATAATCCATTAAAAACTGTTTCAAAACATCATGTACTTGCATGTTATCACATCTCGGTTGATTCTTTTACAAATGGTGGTACATTTCTGGTTCAAAGACACTCCTCGGACTTTAATTTACAACCTTTCATTATTTTCTCAAGTCGAGGAGGAGTGTCGTCACGTCTCTTTCCTAAAATATTCATTTGGTAACCAAAATGGAAGTTAAAAAGCTTTGGATGAAAATGGAAAAGGTGGAGGGACCAAAACTGTCAAAATGGTAAAGACTATTCTAATAAAACTCCTCTCCACCTAAATCTTTCACTTATCATTTGTATTCTAAACATCAAAGGATCCTACGCCTAAAAATCACTCAAGAATTCTGTGCTTTTGATCATCAATTTGTAAGTTGTTTCTTGAGTAAAACATGTTTCTAAGCATAGGTTTTTTTTTTATTTCATTCAAATCCTCGGCTAAAAGCGGTTTCTGGCGTGATTATGTGTTCAGCGCATAGCGTATGAACACACAATCATTGTGTGTATGTTTGGTGTAAAATGGTTTGTCTCAAAACGTTTCTTACACATCAAGGATAACATTTTAACCATCAAAATCCACCCGAAACTAAAATTGATGAGTTTTGAAA
Source organism: Chrysanthemum lavandulifolium (assembly GCA_022545495.1). NCBI lineage: Eukaryota > Viridiplantae > Streptophyta > Magnoliopsida > Asterales > Asteraceae > Chrysanthemum > Chrysanthemum lavandulifolium. The sequence goes on from CM040241.1 coordinate 207,752,663, forward strand.
ACTAGGGTTTATGAGTCGATTTGGGTTTTCCAAATGTGAAGTGTTTTGGTCTAAAAGATTGTTGGGTTATGCTTATATGAAGTTGAATTGATTATATCCTTGCTCTAAAACTACCCGAAACAACGATTTATTCGAATTTGAAATTAGGGTTTAAGGTTCATAAGTTTGGGTATTTTGATTCACCATGAGTTAGATGTTATAACTTGGTATATATGCTCATACAACATCTTAGAACTACGAGTCTGTTTGATGCAAATCCATGGTTAGAAAACTTCTGCGTAAGTCATAACCCTTAGGGTTTTGACCTCACGCGTATGACTTCTACAGCGTAGCTGTTTTATGAATGATTCATGCCATGTATTGTTGTTGAAATGAATATGTGTGATAATATTGATGATTTGATAAATTCATTTCGAGTTGCTACACTTAGAATTCAAAATCAAGGTCATTTGATTATCTCGCATAAGGATTACCCTACGCGCGGTTATGTTACGCGTAAGAATAATCCTCGCATAACGACTACGCGTAAGGTTCTACAATGGACTACGCGTATCACATGAAGGATATGCGTGCGATGACCTCTACGCATAAGGTCAACTCTTACGAGTAGCCTTACAGCGTAAGGTTAATATATGCCTACGCATAAGCTCTCGCATAAGGTCTCTTTTTCCTCGCGTAACATCTCTTACGCGTAAGTTAGGATTCTGGCGTAAGTTTACGCTAAGCATATATCATTCTGTCTCGCATAACTTTGCCAAAACTACGCAACCTGGATTGACCTTCATGATGAATTGTTACTTGTACAAACTTGTAAATAAACTAATCATATCATCACGAATCCAAAAATGTCACTAATAAACTTAAATAAATCGATATGTTGTGAACAATAAGTGATAAAATAAACTTTAAAACTTAAAGTTAACTAACTCATGAAATATTTCACGACATCATTGAACTATTGAACATACAAGTGACTTAGGACTCGTAACAATCATTATCCTTGTACATTCAATAACTAGACAATAAGACCTTACATTGACTAACATCATGTCTTTCGATATGTTGGTTCTTTTGGCTAATGTTATTTGAGATCACGACATGGTGAACAAATGAATGTGGATGCACGATGTTCTCTCCATTCGATATCTATCCTCATGGCTATCCAATGAAGATAGGAAAGAATAACCTCCGTGTTGACTTTGACACCCTCACTTGCTCACGAATCTTCGTGTCTTATTGCTATTGATATTACGAGGACTCATCCGTATCGAACATGCTTACACACTCTGCAAGCTGTTCACGAGATCTACATCCAGCAGTTACGGAACACTATGGAAAGGGTCAAAGGACAAGCTACTGTATGTGGTGACTCTAAATCACAAACAAGTCACCATTACACTGCGAGACTTAAGGGCATTCTCCTAATTCTGAAGTCGATCCAACCAAACTATATGCCTCACTGTTGAAGAGCTCACTCTCCAATTCTTAATCGATATCGGTTATGGCGAGGCTACGAGGTAATCAACAAGCACTCTCGCGTAGAGCTTAAGAGTATTCCTCAACCACGGAGAACTCTCTACATGATCATCACCAAGTATGTTTACGGTCGTGACAGTGACTATGAGCACCCCAAGCTCATGGAGCGCAAATATTACGGGCATTGGTCAACAAAAACACATCGCTATCGAAGCTACGATTTGGGATGACATGATGTCATTTCTCAACAAACTTGGCTCAAAGATTCCCTACATCAAATATACCAAATTGTTGATCCAAAGAGCACTTGGACTTCATCGACATTCCCAAGAGGCTCAATGACCCCGACAATCACGACATGTTGGCGGAACCTATTCTATCTGTAAGAATCAAGGAAGCGTCTACAAAGAAACAAGGTCTTTGTCTTTGATTTTCTTCTAGCGAAGATGTCGAAAGCTCGACACGTACAAAAGATATCTGGAAGCGGTCAAACAAGGCAAAGTTGGTCATCTCGACGAAAAATCTTACGGTACACACATGAAGGAGAACCCGAGAAAAGGAAATCTTGGAAGTGTAACAAGTACGAGATAGTCAAAGGAATGTTCCAAAGAAGAAACCTATTCAAAGAAACCCACCCCTAAGAAGAAAGTTCCTTCTGGAAGCCACTCCGATCCTTTCACTTGAACCAAAAGGCGGCTCGGGGGCGAGGACTGCGAGGCTCTTGACACAAATGAAGAGATCACATACTACGAAGCGCAAAGGATGAAAATCCTCGGTACCAAAACCTCCAAGTCCTCAAACTTTTAAAGGAAGACTCTTGCACTTGTACCTCGGGATGAAAGCTACGAAGATGAAGAAGAGCAATTGGATCAAGCATACGGAAGAAGTTTCACAAAGTCGAGACACCTTCAAAAGGCGAAGAATTTGCTAAAGATCAAATGGGTGGCCTCGGAGGATCAAGTGGGCTGCCCCTCCTCTCCGGATCTGATGCGGTTAATCGACCCGATAAGGGATCTGGTGCCACCACTCTTCTGCAACAACAACGACTGTGGAGGACACTATTGAGTATGATTTTGAGAAGCAGGGCGAAAAGAAAAGTCTAAGGATGGCGAGGATGATTACTCAAAGTTTCTTCTAGGCAGTCCAACACACTCAAAGGAAAACCTCGAAACTCCTAAGGACATGAAGTCTCCTCATGTCTCCTCATCATCAGTTCTTAGTCTCATTCATCACAACCACCATCAACAAAGTCAACGGATCATCATCAAATCCGTGAAGAAACCACCTAAATCTTGGATTTCTCGGTCTCATAAAAGATTGTGAAAATTTGTCCAACTAGTCGAGAAGAATGACATACTTTACGGAAAAATGAATTGGTTTCTTGACCAAATTCGATGCCTTACATGATGAGAAAGACAAGATGGAAAAAGAAAGGGAATTTGTTGAAGTTCATGAAGAGTCATCAAAGGAGGAAGCTGAATGAAATGATTGAAGGTTACACTCAAAAGTACCTTGAGGATATCGTTCCTAAAGTCCAAAAGGAACTAGAGAAGTCGACAAGAGATCAAACCCACAAGTTTCTTCTCGACCTTGTCCCGGTGTGACTAGAGAAATATTTTCGGAAAACTCACTTTAACATCGTCTCATTGGTTAAACATACAATGGCCAAAGAGGCGATCTCTACGAATGCGGGTTAATCGCTAAACTAGTGATGCAAATGTCAAAGCGATGCGGAACATTTACTTGGATGAAGCTAAATTTTCGAAGGTCTGCTTGCTTTTCAACTCGGTTCATCATGCAAGGTCGGTCGATCAACCCAAGCGGCCAAGAGATGGCGATGATAAGGATAAGGACTACGCACCTAAGCGTCGAGTAGATGCGGTCAATCTACATCTATGCCACCTCCTCCACCACGGACTTCTTCTCAACATAAGTCTCCTCCACCTCGGTCTTCTCTTGATAAACCTCGGGACGATTCCGAGTTACCACCACGACTCATAAAGCGGTGATTACTTTGAGTATACGGGTGGTGGCGATGAAGAGGTCCTTGAGCCCGACAACAACCCACCTCATCCAAACAAGTGCGAAACCGGGATCATCATCAAAGCCTTCCAAAAAGCGAAGCGATGACTCGGCCGGAGTCGTAACATGGCTAGATGATGATAAAACCGAAGAGTTTGAATGGTTCTCCACACTTGTCAATCAAACTCCTACGATGAAGGTCAAGAATTGGCGATCGGTTCAACATTGGAGCATGCAAAGCTGTTGCAAGAAAAGTTCCATGTGAAGAAAATGGCGAAATCGAATTGAGCGAATAAAAATGAAGCTTTTCAACTATGGAAGAGCGACTCGAAAGCGCCCTCGAGGTCGAATATCATCTTGAGAACATCGCTCGAGCTATGTCTAACAACATGGATTGGCTCAATCCGGAAGCAAACATTGACTTCACACAAAGGGACAACCCTCCATACTACACATTGGACCAAACCTCTACCGACCATTGGACAAGCAGACGAACCAAGGATTCCCTTCCGATATTTCTTCAACAAAGACACGGAATTTCTTCTCCATGGTGGCGATGGTTCGAGAAAATACACTACATCATTGACTCTTCCATTCCAGTGACCAATTACTCTAGCGCATAGCTATCGAGGCGTGCAACTCACTTGTTTTCGACAGCGTGCAAGCATCGACCAAGATGCATTGTATGGGATTCATCATTGGCACGAGCGCCGAATAATCTACTACCAAGCTGCTGGTTCAAAAGTCTCAACATGCGGTGTATAGCTCGAAGGACATCGTGGCCATCAAACACATTGATCTCAAGTCTAAGTGGAACTACACATTCTTAAAGAATATCATAGTCAAGCGACAAGATGAGCAGGACTATGGATTCTCGAAGGCGACTTTGAGAACTTGTCCCTCAGCGACATCGAAGACATGTATCTTGCCAAAATGCGAGTCGTATGAGACAATTCTCATTGAAGTTCAACGTGAATTTATCAAGTCGGTTCTCATCTTCATTAGGCGCATCGTGATCAAAGAGCGTGTCGAAGATATCCGGATGGTTTGTTGAATCATATCGAAATGTGTAAACTTCACTCCACCACACAGATCTTCCGACATCAACCGGCTTAAACAACTCACGCTCATCGGCAAACCTTTCGGCGTTGTTTACGCGGTGAACTTGAAGAAGCGCTTAATGGCGTGTAGTGAGCTCCACAAATTCGGGATCATACCTTGAAGATGGTTAGGGATGGATTGGCGTGCAGTTGAAGGATATCGCTGAAAGTTGGGAATCCTAAGCGCGGAATTCTCGGGAAAGGAGGGATGTGAGGCGTATCATCACCATGATTGATGAGCGGTTGTTTAGAAAGGATCGATTCGAGACGATTGGAAAGCTATGTTGGTGGTCGACTCGGGAGGAACATCATCGACTTTCAGCGCCCGTCGCACTCACAGGAATATCACCGCACTTCACGGTACCCGTGAATTGTTTTCTTCATATAATTTTGGATGTATGATTATATATGTGGATGGCTTGTGCACACATAACGATGTACAACCCGTAAGTGTCAAGAAAGGACCACGTAGTGCGCCTCGATGCCACAATCCTTATAAAAGGAGCGCAGCTTCTTATTTTTAGTAAAACCTATCAAACCTTTCACTTTTCAAGGTTTTGCTCAAAAGACAAGTACTTCCATAATATTTTCAAAACCTCAACCGTTTATATCACTAATTGAGGGGAGTATTTGAATTAAAACTTTGTTCACAAATTGTTCACGATGGTCACTCTTCCCATGACACTCAAAATGGTCATATTTATTCTCAAACCGTTCAAAAATAACATTTTATATGTCATTTTGAGGGGAGATAATTGTGTGATAAAAAATATGTTGTACAAAATGCAAATGAATACATGTACCTCGAGACTTAACCAACGAATTGTGGTACTAAGCTGTTTGTAACTCGAAAAGACTTGTCACAGACGGGTAATAATTTCAAGCTAGTTCGCTAGTGATGTAGCGTGTCTCGCAAAGGACTTGTGCGAGTAGAAAGTACCATTCGAAACTCTTGATAGACATGAACTCGTGGGTTTGACAACCTTCCAAGGTTTGTCTACACCTTCAAGGTAGTTATTAGAGCTAGTTGTCACCTAAAAGGCGACAATATATCTCTTTAACTATTCAACGTAACCGTGTCTCGCGGAGATTGTCTATCTTTAGTGGATCAATTCAAAAGTGCGTGCTCTTTCCTCCTTTGTGCATTTAACCATTAAAACTATTAAGCACATGTGGAGGGGAGTATTTATGCAAAACTTCATCTCTCATTTGTGGTTCAAACATGTTTTCGTTAACAAACCCTTTGAGAGAGATTTTAACTTACAATGGTTATAATGGCAAACATAGGTTAGTCATGGGTTATAAGGTGACTAAGGTTAGGAATAACCGTCCTATGATCCGCTTGATGGAGGGATCTACCCAAGGACACTACCATTAGTTAGTGTTAGAAGTCCTTAGGAATGATTATAAAAAGGAGAAAATGAGAATCGGAGAAGAAGGTTGAAGAATCAAAAGAAATGTAAAGTAAAGGGTGAAAAGAAATAGCCCTCAGTTATTCAACTTAGAGGCGGACAGGGTTCAATTCATATACTCTTGGTTGTCACTTAGTGACACCGGTATTGAAGATTAAAAGTCGTCATGGACCCGGTGGCGCATGCACTAAACCTTCTTAGCCACTCAAGTTTCTCTCATGAAACTAGTTTCATTCTCACGGGAACCCTACATAAACTATTGGCTTTCTCTTAGAGATCGTTGGTATTAAAGAGGAGACCCTCTCCTAGTCTCCGCTCGGGAAAACCAAAGCGCCTTTGTTGAGTCTAGAGCCACGAGATTCATCAAAGATCTCTTAGGTACACTTGACATTTAATCACTTGATGATCAACAAATAAGATCATCGATGGTTCATATCGAGTCCTTCACGGATCTTAGCAATCATCGAGAACATTTATGAGAGGTTCACATCATGATCTCGGTGATTGAATGGAAACTCTGCCGGTCAACATCAAACGACCACGGCGGTCACCGGTAACTCCCGTGGATTACGCGGTGTGTCTCATCTGATCTGATCGTGAGGTGATGCTTGATTGTACCTCGGCGACTCATCGAAGCTGTAGATGTACTTGATGCATCGCGTTATCTCACTTGTGGGACTCTAGTTTAGGAGCGGCCTTTGTAAGAATTAGAGTTGTGTTTTCACACTATCTTGTTAACACTCTCGAAGTTCAAACTTGTAAGTCAGGGAAACAGCTTATTACTAACCGTTTGAAATGTTTTCTTCTTATGGAAGCTCGGAGGCGGGATGATCGTCTTGATTCTTCTCATGCTCACGCCAACATCAACACTAATGGAAGTCCTATTCTAAAGTAACACAACCGTCGAATGATTCTTCATCAAATCAAAGAATCTACAAAGTCAAAGACTTAAAGAACTTCATCGATATTGATTTCCACCGTCAAAGGCGTGTGAGCATGTTGAAGAATGACGTGGAACCTTTGGAGCAATGACGAACACTGAAAGCGGGCGATCACGGACAACAACATACTATCACTTTCACCACAAGAACAATGATCAAAGAACAAAGTTAAAGATGACGTCAAAGCATAGCTGTTCAAGATAACGATCTCTACTACTTGGGGAGATTGTTCGAATCAAGAAATTCCTCTCACAAGAAAGAAGAATGTCGGAAGGCGTCACGACTACTATTACATCAACGCCTTCACGTTTACATTCATATATACTTGAGGGAGATTGTTGGAATCACTCTAAACGATATTTCAAGTATTTATATTTCATATGTAATAGGTAGCTTTATTATGGCCTTTATGTTTGTTTAAGGTCAAGCTTATGTAGAAGGCCCATAAGCAGTCCAAGCCAATAAGGAATAGGGAAGGAGAGGTGTTGCCTAGCTCCTTGCCTATATAAACTCTTGTAAACCCTCATTTGAGGTTGGTTGTTCAAGTTTTCTCTTCATTCACATACACTCGCCTAACCGTCCCTTAGTTTATATGTGTGTGCTTGATACTTGTTCATCCGCCTTATCTCTTCTCTTATAAGCTTGTGTTGTAAAACTAGTGACCTAACAAGCGCAAGGGTGTTAAAATTGGTGGTAAAGCCAATGGATCGAGACACTAATGGTTCGGGGTGGTGGTTGACCAACTCTTTGAAAGGTCGAAATATATTTAATAAGTCTTTTCGGTTTATTATGTTACATATGTATCACGAATCTTTTTATGTGCGGGATGATGATGTTGCATGGTGGGTTGACTACGGTGCAGCAGTTCATGTGTAAAGATAGAAAGGCGGTTCAAGACTTATGAGTCCTTTGAATGATGGTTCTATTCTTCATATGGAAATGAGTCAACGACCTTGGTGCATGGTCGGTGGTTGTGTAGATCTTAGGTTTAGTTACGGAAAGATTGTAACTTTGTTTAATGTTATTCATGTTCTGATATAAGGAAAACTTGGTTTCAAGTAGTGTTTTGAATAATCATGGATATAAACAAGTTATTGAATCGATAAATTATGGTTGCATCTTTGTTGGATATGTTGAGCATTCCAAGGCTTTTAGGTTCTATGTTATTGAACCTAATGAACATGTTCGATTAACTCGATAATTGAATCAGGGATCTTGACTTTGATGAGAATAGATTCTCATCGGTCCTATACCAAGTATGAGGATTCCTAATGCAACTCATGACCTTTGGTGTATCGGAGGTCACGATGATGAACCATCGGTGGTCACGATGATGAACCATCGGTGGTCCCGATGAGGTTGTGGTTCAACAACTGAACACATGCTCGGGAAGAGCAAAAGGTCGAGGACTCCAAAGTCATTTGGACACAATTTCAACTATACTTAGTTGAAGGTACCGAGGATGAGGTCTCGACCAATACTCCTATTGCTTCATTGTTGAGGATGATCCCAAGACATTTGAAGAAGCAATGAAGTCGAGACATTGCCTTACGGAAAGAAGCAATCAATGATGAGATGGATTCCATCATGGGCAACAACACTTGGGTGTTGGTTGATCTACCACCGGTTGCAAACCTCTAGGTTGCAAATGGATTTTCAAAAGGAAAATGAAGGTAGATGGAACTATTGAAAAGTTCAAGGCTAGATTAGTTATTCGGGGCTTTAAACAAAAGTCGGGGATAGACTATTTTGATACTTATGCCCACTGGCTCGTGTCGATTACCATAAGGCGCTAATTGCTATGGCATCTATTCACAATCTGGTTATTCATCGGATGGATGTGAAAACGACTTTCTTGAATGGTGAATTGGAAGAGGAGGTTTATATGAACCAACCTCGGGGCTTCATCATGCACAGTAATGAAAACAAGGTGTACAAAGCGATTAAGTCTCTTTATGGACTTAAGCGGGCACCTAACAATGGCATCAAAAATTTGATGAAGTGGTTTTGTCTAATGGTTATGTTCTTAACCAAGGCGACAAATGTGTATATAGCAAATTTGATGAATCGGTAAAGGAGTCATCATTTGTCTATATGTTGATGACATGTTGATCTTTGGCGACCAAAATCGAGTTGACTGACAAAGGAATTTTGTCATCAAGGTTCTCCATGAAAGACATAGGGAGGCGATGTTATCCTTGGTATAAGGATTAAACATGAAAGTAATAAATTTCTATATCTCGGTCTCATTATATTGAGAAGGTCTTGTGAAATTCAATTACTTTGATTGTACTCTGTGAGTATACCTATGGATACTTGAGAAGTCGATGCCTAATCATGGCAAGCTGTATCTCAACTTGAGTATTCTAGGGTAATTGGCTGCACGATGTATGCCATGACTTGTACAAGGCACGATATTGGTTTTGCGGTGGGAAAATTGGCGGTATACTAGTAATCCTAGTGCTCATCAACGCAAGCGTTCAAAGTGCTGAAGTATTTGAAGAGAACTATGGATTATAGTCTCATATACTAGATATCCTTCGGTGTTGGAAGGTAACAACGATGCAAGTTGGATCGATAACTGCGAAGACAATTAAATCTACCGATGGTGGCTATTCCTACTTGGTGGAGGTGCAATTTCTTGGGCATCTAAAAGCAAACTTGCATTACCGGTTCAACAATGGAATCGAATTTGTGGCTTTAGCAGTGGCGGTAAAGAAGGCGAATGGTTGAAAAACTTGCTTCTTGAGATTCCATTGTGGCCTAAACCTATAGCACCTATTTCTATCCGGTGTGATAGTGCGACTACATTGGCTAAGGCTTATAGCCGGATGTACAATGGTAAATCTAGACACTTAGGTGTCGGGCATAGCATGATTCGTGAGCTTTATCATGAATGGGGTGGTATCTATAGAGTTTGTGAGATCTCAGCAGAACTTAGGCGATCACTTGGCGAAGGGTTTGGCTAGAGACTTGGTTATAAAGTACGCTAAAGGGATGGGTTTAAGTCCAACTTAGTCCTTTGAATGCTAGGACACCCACTCCTCACGAGGAAACTTAGGAGCTGAGTTCAATGTGAAAGCCGAACATTCGGTGGAATGGAGCACATGTTTTATTTACATCCCAAGGTTGTGCTTAGAACTGCTGAAAGGAGGATGAAGTTTTACTTCTCAATGGTTAATTTTCTTTGAAAAAGTGCTTGGCGGGAGCATGACTAAGAGGAACCACCTATGTAAATGTTGAAATTTTGCCGCTTGAGGAAGCTTTGGACTTTAGCTTTTACAACATTTATGAATTTGGATATGGACACATGGCTTGTATAGTGTCGGGGAGCTATTAAGTGTTTGAAAACTTGTGTGTATTTTATCTTGGTATTCAAATGGGTTGAAGGGTTCAATTCTTAGAACACCTGATTCTCGAATATTTAAGCGTGTAATTTACTAAGATGGAAATTCAATCCTCGGGACATTTTCGTTTATGCACATGTTTTGATTGATGTTTAATTTTCATGCAAAGTGAACTAAATTTGGGGAGGATTGTTGGAAAATTTAGTGTACTTGTGGGATTAGTTCACACCTTGTAATGGGTTGGGAGGTGCAGGTGTACACCCATAAGGTCCATGAACACCACGACTCTTATAGTGGTTTGTATAGGTAGTGCTAGTAGAAATCTGCTGGTGAAATCTTGCTAAGGAAAGTCTTGCTTGTGGAAAGTCGCTTGTGGCTTCCAGCGATAAGCGGTGTTTCCAGCGATAAGCGATGTTTCCACGAAGTGGTGTATCCAGCGATAGTGCTATGAAAGTACTTATAGCGGTGTTTCCACTAATAGTTTTGTACTTCCACTTTGCAAGTGAAAGTCTTGCTAGTGGAAAATCGCTTATGGAAAATCTTGCTAAATGGCGATTACAACTTCTTTATGACCACGTTTAATTGGTCATGTAACCACTAACGGCTATAATGGGGATAATTATGAGGCTATTAATGGGCGATTAATACTCATAATTCCATTGGAATAGCTCAAGAGTAACCTCCTATATATAGGAGATCGAACATGCATGAGTAACACACACGAAAAACACTAAATACTTATAAGCGAAAGGGTTATAGAATTGTGCCTAATTCTCTAGCGCATTTGGTCTTATCCCAGTAGATATTCGTGATACCCGGGCATTAGGGTCGAATAGTTTACTTTGGAAAGTGATCACATGATTCCAAGTGATGTCAGATAACCACCTAGTGGTATTACTCTTTGTCATTGATTGTCTTAACCACATTACGGGATCTAACCCCCAACAAGAATCAACCACAAGATCACCACAACTACTCTGGTGTGATCCGTACATCTAAATTGATATAAGTTCTATTACAAATGAATAACAAACTGAATGAACAAGATTTGATCGAGATGATCAGGTCAAGATTAGGGTTACAAAACGTATAAAGAGATAAGAGAACATGTGTGTGTATTTTGACAGTTGAATAAGGAATCAACTATCAATGATCTCAGCTTATATACTCATTCAATCCATCTTTATACAAATTGCTCCATAAGTCCTTGAGATAATTGCACTTTAGTCCCTCCGTATTTTTCGTTTATTATTTTGACCTCTTGTCTTCCAACAAATGTTCATACATAAATAAAACAACAAACACAAAAACTAGAAATGACAATATCAGTCCCTCAACTATAATCTTCCAGGTTCAAGGATACATTTTAACATCCCTCCTTAATCTTAACCTGGAACACATCAAATAATCCCAGTTTTGAAATCAACTTATCATGTTGAGATTTATCCAACCCTTTTGTAAAAACATCAGCAGTTTTATCTGCTATACCAATTCTGACTATTTCAATAACACCATTTAAAATTGTATCCCTTACAAAATAAAGGTCAATTTTCAAATGCTTTGTTCTTTCATGAAAAACTGGATTTGCAGCAATCTTAATTGCTGCTTGACTATCACAAATTTTTTTAATATGAATAAAATGTCCCCAGCTCATATCCTTCAAAATATTAAGGATCCAAACAATCTCATAAATTAAAAAAGCTAAAGTTCTGTACTTAGCTTCTGTAGAAGACTTTGAGAGTGTATTATGTTTTCTACTTTTATATGAAACCATAGAACCATTAAGACTAATGCAAAAACCAGTAACTTCCTAGTGACAACACACTTGGTCCAATCAGCATCTGCAAATGCTTCCATAGAATTAGAACTTTTAACAATATGCAGACCCATACCACGAGAGACTTTTAAATACCTCAACACCTTTAAAGCAATCTTTAAATGAGACCTTAAACGGGAATGCATAAATTGACTCAAATAGTGAACTGCATAAGATATATCTGGGTTAGTTTGTGTTAAGTAAATCAGTTTACAAATTAACTTTGGATACTTAGTTATATTATCAAGTATAGGATCTTTATCAATAGGTTCAGAAGTAATGGTTAGGTTTTTTTCAAGAGGAATAGGAGATGGTTCGCAGGCTAATAACCCAAACTCAGATAAAGGGTCCAATCAATATTTTCTCTGAGATGAACATAAACCATTTTTAGTTTCAATCACTTCAATTCGCAAAAAATATTTCCGGTTTACCAAATCCTTGATTTGAAACTTAGTTTTCAAAAACTCTTTAAAACTTTCATTTTATTTTAGGTTGTTACCAGTTGTAATTATGTCATCAACATAAACTAGTAAAGCAACAAATTTTCAAACTCATTTTTTGTAAATAAAGAGTAATCACTTCTACTCTGAGAAAAATCATTTTCAAAAGAACCTGAGTAAGTTTAGCATTCCATTGCATGGGTGCCTATTTTAACCCATATAAAGACTTCTTAAAGCATGCATACGTTTTTATCACCAACATCAAAATAACCTTCTGGTAAAGTTATGTAAACAATTTTATTAAGATCACCATACAGAAAAGCATTATTAATGTCAAGTTGGTAAATAGGACAATCCTGTTGAACACCAAGATTAATCACACGTCTAATAGTAACAATTTTAACAACTTGTGAAAAAATTTCATCAAAATCAATACATTCTTTTTTATTATAACATTTGGCCACTAATCTAGCCTTAAATCTATCAATTTCCCCACTAGACTTATATTTAATCTTAAAGACCCATTTGGATCTAATGGGTTTTCTATCACTAGGTGGATCATTATCTTCAAAGGTATCATTTTTATATAAGGCATCCATTTCATTGTTTATTTCCTCAATCCAGTACTGCTCCTTACAAGCATCCCAATAACGTTTTGGTTCAAAAACTTTATTTAAATTTGTTACAAAACAAAATTTTTCTGGACTCAGATTAGCATAATTCACAAATCTTTCAAGTCTAAATTTGACTTTAAAGTCAACAGCAAATTCATTATATTTATTTGGAAAAATAGAAGACCTTTCAGACCTTCTAAGAGGCTGAGTTTGAACCACATTTTCAGTTTCTATGACTGTAATGTTTTCTGCAAATACCCTCAGAATTTTCACTATCATCCTCAAATGTTGCAGCCATCTCACCTTTAAGGGCAGAACCGTTGGAACCCTGAGGATGTCCCAAATTCTCCTCTAAAGGGTCAATAGTTGGACTGCCAGCATGAAAGGAGTTACTACCATTATCTGAGGATTTGCATATTTATTATTTTCATCATTAGGTATGTCAGGATTCTCATGCACAATTTTATCAAAAAAGTTTGCATGATCCAAATCCTGACTAGTTCTCTGATTCACAGATGCAGGTTTAGTCTTAAAAGGAAACACATTTTCAAAAAAGTCAACATCTCTAGAAAACACAAATTATTTCCTTTCAAGAATAAAAAGTCTATATCCCGTTTAAAAAGAAGAATATCCTACTAAAACACATTTTTCAGGACATGCTACTAAATTTATCATGGTTATTAAGCATAGTAGAAAAACATAAACAGCCGAAAGCTCTTTTGTGATTTAAATAAATTAAAAAAATTATTAAAAACCAGATTGTAAGGAGATTTCCCATTCAGCAGTGAAGAAGGAAACTTGTTAATCAAGTAATATGTTGTAAGAATCCATTCAGACCATAAATTTAAATGAATTCCCCCTAAAACAGAAGGCATCTAACTACATTAAGCAGAGGCCTATGTTTCCTTTCCATAATCCCATTCTGCTATGGGGTATAAGCATAAGAAGTTTGATGTATTATGCCATTGTTAATACAAAATTCAGCAAATTTAATATTAATAAACTCTGTACCATTATCACTTCTAAAAGTTTTAACAGTTTTCTTAAATTGATTTTTTATTAGATTGAAAAAGGCATGAATACAATCAAAGACTTCATCTTTAGTCTTAATCAAATATACCCAAATAGCTCAGGTGAAGTCATCAACAATGGTTAAAAAATACCTATAAGGCCCCCAAAGGTCAAGGTGAACAAGTTCAGCAAGCATAGAAGATCTATGCTTACTTAAAGGAAAAGGTTCTCGGATCTGTTTAGCTTTTTGACAAACCTCACAATATTCAACATCATCTTTATTTTCAAAAACAATATCATTTTTTTAAAACATTTAGGACCTGGTCAGAAGGATGACCAAGCCTGCAATGCCACAGATGTTTTGACAAACCAGAAAACTATTCTTTTACTGTTTAGAAAATTACCTTTTTTTAAATAATACAATCCCTCAGATTGTCTACTAATCCCCTGAAGTTTTACATCCCTAAAAACCTAAGATAAGACATGACACTTTGACTCGTCAAAAGCAACAATAAGCTAGTTGTCTCTAGCTACTTTATGAACAGACATAAGACTAACACAATATTTTAGAACAACCAACACATCATACAGTGTTAAACATTTAGTAAGAATAAATTCCTACCTTAGTAATAAAAGCTTATGTTCCATTAGGATGAGAAAATTTGATTTTAAGGTATGAAACATCAATTACATTTACTAATTCAGTGTATGTTATGTTGATTGGCACCAGAATCAACAAGTAGTCCATTCTGCACAAGTGCAGAATGATGCTGACTGTTGGAACAATTGTTGTTAAAAAAATTTGTGAAAATATTTGCTATTGTTTAAAATTAACTATACTTGCCATATTGGCATGTATACCTTTGCCTTTTCCTTTAGTACTAATACAACTTTTCTTTATCAAAAATAAGAGTTTTGAAATTTGTTCATCAGAAAATGTAGAAGTGGAACTAGAGCCAACAAAGTTATTGTTATTTATAAACCTTTTATTAAAAATTTTGAACACCCTGATTATTTTTGTTACCAGAATTCTTTTTACCAAAATCAGTAGGGTATCCAATCATTTTAAAACATCTATCAATTGTATGACCATTAAACCCACAATGTTCACAAACCAGGACAGGACCACCATTATTCCTTCGATTCCCATTATTATTAGGTCTCGTCACATTATTAGGTCTGAAAGAATTTCTAGAGGTTTGGGGCCTTTGAGAATTCCCTTTATTGGTCACACTGGAGTTAAACACAGAGGACTGAGACCTCCCAAGTCCCAGTACTAGAACCAGTAACCACAACTCTGTGAGATTCCTCACTAGAGATGATGGCATAAGTAACCCTAACATCAGGTAAAGGGTCCCTAGACAAAATATTACTCCTAGTTTGCATATAAGTCTCATCAAGCCCCATTAAGAATTGAATTAATTTCATTAACTGGTTATGTTTCTTAAAATCTTCAGGAGTATGACAAGTACATCTAGGCAAATGAGTTAAAGCATCAAATTGTTTACACAAAGCATTAAGTTTATGATAATAGTCAGCAATAGTAGCACGAATTTGAGAAAGAGTATAATTTTATGATCTAAATTAAAAGTGACAGACCCATCAACTTTGTCATAGTTTTGTTTTAGTTCTTGCCAAATACGAGAAGCTTTTTTTGAAAATATTTGCCCCAAATATAGCTAGCTCCTCAGAAATTGTATTAAGAATCCACCCCAAAACAATTGCATTTACCCTATCCCATTGTCTGCCTAAAACCTCATCAGTGTTTGACCTTCTGCAACTCCCATGAATAAAACCAGTTTTATTCTTTCCTTCTAAGGCTAGTTGCATAGCACAAGACCAAACATTATAATTTTCAGTTCCTTTTAATTTAATAGACAAAACAGTAAGTGATACAGAGTCATTAGGGTGCAAGTGTAAAGGGTGACTCGGGTCTAATTTACTAATTAAAGTAACAGGGTCAGGGTCAAAATGAATAAAACACTCATCATCAGTAAAACCATGCACAAGCATGATCACAAAACAGAAAAGAAGACAAACAACAAAGACTCAAGCACTCAAAAGGGACAAGAAGGAAGTTCCCAAGTTTTCCTTGTCACTAAAGTGTTAGGTCAAGGGCGCACACAAGCACAATCAACAATAATAAACAAGTAAATAAGCAAGTAAACCACCACAACATCTCAAATAATACAGAACCACCAACAATCAACAAACTCAACTTCCAATGTTTCTCAATCCTATCCTCCAGCAATCTATTGCAAGAAAATAAAAACATATATAAAGAAAAAAGGTGTGAAAGGTGTTATAGTGCACGCAAAGTATAATCAGTAGTGGGTACCAACCTACTACACCCTTGATTTACTTAGTTAAGGGACATAACAAATACTAATAGTCCAGATCCAAGAACTACAAACCCCTAATTTTTCAAAATTAGGCGTTTCTTCCAAAACCACTCCAAGATGAAATAATACCACCACATCTATCGATGAAACTAACTTAATCAACACCAGAAGCCTTTAAAGACTAAAAGCCCCAAAAGTTACCAAACCCTAATTTTTCAAAAATTTAGGTGTTTTACAAAATCTTTTAGATTCGAACAATTAAACACCAAAATAATCAATTGACACAAGTTAATTCAAAGATTATTAAAGAATTTTAAAAATTCCCCAAATTTTACGAAACCCTAATTTTTTTAAATTCGGTTTTTGAGCAAAATTTGAAAACCTGGCTCTAATACCACGTAAGAAAACATAATTTAACACACACAAAACTTTTATTAATCTCAGAAAAAAAGAACACAACTAAACTGATCTAAATCAGTTAATAAACAACACCAATACAAATCTTAATCTATATGAATAATCAACCACAAGATCACCACAGCTACTCTGGTCTGATCCTTATATCTAAATTGATATAAGTTATATTACAAATGAATACCAAACTGAAAGAACAAGATTTGATCAAGATGATCAGATCAAGATTAGGATTACAAAACGTGTAAAGATATGAGAGAATATGTGTATGTATTTTGATAGCTGAATAATGAATCAACTATCAATGATTTCAACTTATATACTCCTTCAATCCATCTTTAGAAAAATTACTCCAAAAGTTCTTGAGATAATTGCACTTTTGTCCCTCTGTGTTTTTACCTTATTATTTTGACCTCTTGTCTTCCAACAAATTTTCATACTGGAATAAAACAACAAACACAAAAACTAAAAATGACAATACCAGTCTCTCAAGTATAATCTTCCAGGTTCAAGGTTACATTTTAACAATAAAACTGGGAAAACATGAAATGGAAGAATAAATTTAGCAATATGTCACTTTTGAGTGACAACTTAAAAATGTGTGGCATCTTAGGTAATAGAAATGAAAATTTCTCTTACCAGTTTACACTTACATGTTGTTAGCATTAAGCCCATTATTAGGGGTAAAGAATATTATACCCACATGCTTTTCATTAAGAAATGATGAATCAAGCCCATGTTAATGCAATAAGTTCGAGTGACTTCTAGATTAACAGAACATTATTCATTTTCCAATCAAATGTTATATAATCTAATAAACTTGTATTGGTTTCCCGTACTGAAGATTTTCATTTCTTACTATTCTATTAATCTACATAAATGATACTAGATTAGTATCTGTGCATAGCTATGAAAATTTATGATTGAAAATAATTATAGTTGTGATAGTGTTGTTAACTATTTCGTGCAACATGCATTTTCTACAATCGACAAGATATCGCAATGAAAAAAAATACTACAAGTTTACTTACCTCAATTTAGTTATAAGCTTGTTCAACAATAATATCAACATTTTTTGGTGTTGGCTTTTGAGGTGATGATCATACCTCATATAGTATAAGTTGCATACACTTAGTCAAATAGTCAAGCTAGGCATTTTGTTGTATAAATACCTCCCCAAGTGACAACATGAGGGGGGTTGGAATTCTCATTATATGTATTTTGGTTCATGCTTGAAAGTAACAAGAGTTCTCATTTTCTATCTCTTGTCTTTCTATCTAAAACCTCATTTGTTTGATTGTGTGGCTCGGATCTTTATATTATTGTGACCTACAATTGGTACCATAGCCAACACATGATTTTGGAGTGAAATCTTTACAAAAAGATGGTCAAAAATCTTTTTAAAACCGATTGTGTACTTACGAACACAACTGAGATAGATCGCGAAATCAAAACTTAAACTTTAAGAATAAATTTCAAAACTTTTATGTTTGAAAGTTTTTAATGGGTTTGGATTAGATCTACCAGTTTAGAGTTAGTTTATAAACACCAAAACTAAAGATTTGGTAGTTTTTTGTTAAGTTATATGTTTTTAGCTAGTATCTCGAGTTTGTACCTCGGTGGTCCAAAAATTATACTTATTATAATTGTCATACCTGCTCACAATTACCAATTACTTTTACATAAACCTATGAGCTCAAAAACATTATTATTGATATTTTAGCTTCAATTTCTCAGGTATTTGAGCACATCATTTCCCGTAGGGCATGGAGCATGATCGAGTCTCATGATTTCATTCTATCAAGAAGTGACTATGTCACACTTATGAATTTTAAACTTAATGTTAAACTATTTCAGTTTTAGGACCATGTAAACTAAAGTTTTATTAATGTTTAATTTGTTTTATCTAATCAAATGTATCTTTAAAATGATTCATGTAGGTCGTTCGACATAACCGTAACTTTGTTCCATAAACGTCATGTAATATCCCGTAATTTAACCATTCATTAATTAATGTTGAACATGAAATAAATTGCTATGAAGGTTTAATTAGCCATTATTACGAGCAATATTTTTAAAGCAAATACAAACTGTATCTATGTGATGCGGTTCACACCTCATTTGGAACGAGCTCACACACGTACCGCGACAATATGATCAACGAAATAATCACACCGACACACTCTTATAAATTGTTGGGCCTTGAATCATCCAATAACAAGCAAACTAACAAATTCTCACTACACTTTATATTTATTTTTATTATATATTTTTTTTTCTTTCTTTTTGGTTCATTATTTTATGTCACACCAGAAGATAAACACATTATTTTAAACACTATCAAGTGGAAAGCATACAAAACTGTTTGATAAAACTAGTCTCCGCCAAAAGAAAATACAACATAATAACAACTACTATACGATCTCCTGTGTAAATGATTGTCATTTCTCAATTGAGATATCAACTCAAGACAGATTGCCCATTCCTTTTGTCCTCTCAAAAATCCTCATTTGTCAAATCTACTGAAAGAACTACATTAAGACTTTTTGTCTACTTCTCCTTGTCCTCCTACATTCTAGCTGAAAACATTACCCAATGTAGATTACTACATTATTGCATACGCTCATCTTCCCTTTTATAAAGCCATGCATTTGAACAGACTTCTCAAACACAAACATACGCACCCAAAAATCAAAAACCCATTTTCCTTTTGCTATCGACGTGCGAGAAGAGAGGAAGGAGTGCAAGTCGTGAGCCATCTCTTCGAGTTCTAAGGTCCTTTCGATCGCATACGTTACGGGTTTGCAAGCTTGGAAGCTTTGGAGTTCGGCCACCGTGCTTCGTTCGTCCCTCGTTCGCGTTTCATCACGGTCCTCACCACCATTGTTGGTGTAGTAAGTTTTCAAACTCCATTCAATACGTATGTACATTTTTAGTCACTAAATAGTCTATAAAACATAAATTTTTAAGCTGCTAAACACCCCTTATATCATTAACGTATAAACTTATAAAGCGAGCTTAAAACTATCGTAAACTTGTGTGACCATGCAACAAATAAATCTCCTCAACAAGACTACACTGTCAAATGCATGCGCATAAACACATTCGACTTCAACAAACACACACAAGCACACGCAAAACTTAGTCGACTTACTTACTTGCAAACTTGTAGCTTCTTACCTCGTCGAACCTTAGAGTAAACCTTAAAGTATTTTGAATACGTAACGAGCCACAAGTACTCGACTTGGACTATTGAAACTAAATATACGCATGGAAACTAAGAAACACAAAGTATAAAGAAAACAACATACACCTACACTGAGTAAAACATGCAATACATACACCAGGCTTAAAGAGCTTTATAAAAATAACGTGTAACATAAAAACACAACAGGAAGCTGGATCAGTTGGTTGGGGCGTGGACTGCTAAGCCTGAGTTCAGGGGTTCGAACCCTGCCTCTTCCTTTTCTTTTTTTTTTCTTTCTCTTGCAATATTATCACTTTAACAAAGTTTACCCATTAGACCTCTTGTGTTGTATAAACTTGTCACAAGTACCTTTAACAAATAATGAAGAAAATGTAAATTCTAATAATCCTATAATCTTGGATTTGAAATATTAAAGGGTATAAGTTTCGGATAAAAAGTGTAACTTTTATTTAAGTTAAAGGTAAATTTTATAACTTTAGAACAATTTTGTTTTTACAAACTAGTTATGTCAAAAATTTATCGAAACATAAATAGCGACGTAAATTTTAACGAGTAATAAATAAAATGACTTAAAACAACTAACACAAATATTTTAAGACTTATTATTCACCAACGTAAAATAGTTAAAATAAATATTTTAACTTATCGTCCACCGACTTCTATTAAGCACCCTATTTTATAAACTAGTACATCGAGAAACCTTACCTACACGCGAACTAAATGAATATATAATTCTATTTTTGAACGTTAAGCATTTGCCACACAAGTATCGATGATACGAATACTTTTCAACGTTTCCATTGTACATTAAAGTCCTAAACGTAAACTATCGAATCTAAGATTTTCCATATTAATACAGGTCGTGTGATTTGAGTCGTTCCCATTCACATTTGATATATCTTTATCTGTACTGCTATACCACCAAGGTGAGTTCATAGTCCCACTTTTTAATATGTTTTACAAACTCGTGGGGAGATACATGCTATAAAACCGAAAACAAGTATTTCTTGTATGCTATCACGATTTGTATTTGCCTAAGTTCCCACTGATGCCACTAAAGACCCTCATATCATGAACCATTAATCACTTGCGGTGAGCGAATATAGTGAATAGATCTATTGGCGTTGGCCCCATTTGTGTTAACCGGAAAGGTAACCAAATGCACTTTATTTGAGAATAAATAGGAGAATGGTAAGCTCCTACACGAGGGCATTGTTGCTCGCATCATTTTATGATGTCGGTAAATTATATCATTTACATGATATCACACATGTTAACGTTTGCGTGTCATGAGGCTTAGGGCAATATACTACACCAGAATATCATTGTTTTCACTGCTATTCATCTTGTGTTCAACCATTTATAAACACTATGGATTCACTCAACCTTTGTGTTGACTTTTTGGTATGTTTTATCTCAGGTAACTAAGAGCATAATGGCACGGAGATGGCATGGGAACCCCTTTTTATGAACTTCGTTCAATAATGTTATCATTCCTCTTTAATTTAAAATGTTGTATTGTGTGACTTTATTTTCTGGTGGAACTTCTTTGTTAACTTAAAATTTAAGACTTATTGAATGATAACTAAGTTTTCATAAAACGTCACTTTTGGGTCGTTTTCTATGATTATGACTATGATCCGAGAAGTAATACCCCAATTAGCCTTCCGCTGCTTGTTGAAATTTTGGGGGTGTTACAGATTGGTATCAGAGCCATGGTTATAGAGAACCAAGTGTATTTTAAAAACACTGGACTATAACTACGCTCTCAAAATGGACTATTTTTCACACTACTACCATACGCCCTCCGTGCCTACACACTACCAACATCATGCAGTAAGATTTGTATAGCAGATGATACATATCTAGTAAGCATTACTTAACATATATTAATGACTTATATTAACTATTACTGGGTTATTACAGAGTCATGCCGTCCTCGTCACACCCTATTATCATTCCCTTTGATGCTGAGACCGATGATACCGCGCCTGTGGTACCATTCATTCCACTCTGCATCACGGAGGTTACTACGGAGAAACCGAGCCCTTTGAGGAGGGTAAAGTTGCCCCTACCCCACCATCAGTTGCACCTACTCTACTTGCTCCATCACCAACTCTCCCGGAGGATCATTCAGCTCCTCCCACTTATGGGCCGCTGACTTATGTTCAGTACCTGCAGGCCAGGCAGTGGCTACCACCCTTTGACTTTGAGACTTCCCTTCCACTACCACCCCCACCTGCACCAGTCATTCCGATCCACTCCTCTGGTTCAGAGGCAGACAACGAGTCATCCGACTCAGAATCTTCTGACACTTCCTTGTCATCACCACCATCTTCCCCACATGCACCGGTTCGCCGGCTTAGGCAAGTTCGAATCCTCCAACCATATGAGCCAGCTCCATTTGGATAACCGTACCGACACTTCGGTGGAGGTCCTACCATGATCCACACTGCCCGAAAGCGGGTACGTGCACCATCAACCCTTATACTTCCACCACCAACACCACCAACATCACATGTGTCTCCTAGATCACCCTTGATTATGGTGTGGTCCTCACCACCTTTATCCCCTGGACATCCCATGCCACCACCTTTTGTACCACCACCCACCGTCTTTTACCGCCAGACCACTACTGTCCGAGCATCAACGTCTACTTCACCACCTGTTTCTCCACCACCACGAGCCCACAGTGCCCCATTACCATCTCAAGAGAGGGCACATTTCTTAGTCTTATCACCATCAGACCCTTATGTCGAGGCTGCGGTCAAGGCTACTGCTTTTCCTAGACCCCACAGGAGAGTTGATGCCCGCCGCTGGTCATTCCTACTGCCACACATGCGTAACTTGAGGACTGAGGAGGGTACTCCTAGTGCTACAGAGTTGGGAGAAATTTCTTCTACTGCTGCTGCTAGGATTCTCCCGGGTACCGGGGAGCCTATCCATCACACCATTCTATTGCTGGCTGCCAGATTGGTCAGGCATGAGGATCGTTTCGATACGATCCTAAACCTTATCGATGAGATTACCCTTGAGCATATCAAGAACACTGAGGAGGAAGTAAAGAACCTTGTGATTGGTCGGATAGCCATGGAAGAAGTGTTTGACATGATGGGCACTCAACTCCAAGATGCCCGAGGGAATATTACCGAGTTGGTGGAAAGACTTGAGACCGAGAGGCAAGAGATACGAGAGTTGCGGGATGTATCCACAATAATGTAGGATGTGATCGAGAGGCAAACTGATGAGCTTGCTATGGCCAACACCTGTATTGTGACTCTTGAACGTATGGCAGAGGAATCTAAAGCTAGAGAAAGGGACAGAGATCAGAGGGTGGAGACCTTGATAGAGATGGTTCGAGAGCTGCAGTGCCGATTGGGTGACGCACCAGGAAACTCATAGATTGGAGATGTATCAGTTGTAGCTTGAGAAGTATCTTAGCCTGCCGAATGTGGCATTAATAAAAGGCCTTGTATCATTTGTTTTGTAAGACAATTGATCAAGTTATTAATACTGTGTTGTTGGTTATGGATTAGCTATGTATTGATGTCGATTTATGTTGCTTCTTATATTCATGTGTGTTGTGATTCATTTATATATTGTCACATTGTGATATCGATCCATGAAAATCAAATCAATCACTTGTGTTCATGTGTGTTGTGATAGTACTTGAACATGTCATGATTTCATGATTCTAATAGACTTGATTTGTTACGATTTTATAATGTGGTGGTATTATTATAATCTGTTCGCATTTGCCTTGTCGTCTGATTTATTCTAACATAACATGGTCAATATGTGGATTCTAAACTTGTGTTTCCTTTGGTATTAATAGAAATATGCCTCGTAGAAGGACATCAACTTCAACACCAGCACCGGCCATGACTCAGGCCGCCATTCGGAAATTGGTTGCTGACAGTGTTACTGCAGCACTAGAAACTCAAGCAGCAGCAATGGCTCGTTTTAGCAGCACCAATAGGCCTACCGGAGAAAGTGTGACGGACGTAGCTCCCAAATGCACGTCTGAGGACTTTATGAATTGCAAACCAATCCATTTTAAGGAGCGGAAGGATAAGCGAACTTGCTCATTGGTTTGAGCGCACCAAAATGATCTTTATCGCGGAGCTATCTTTAACGCAAGGTCACATTTCTTTGCGGTACTCTTTTGGACGATGCTCTGTCCTGGTGGAATTCTACTGCCCAAAATATGGGAATCGAAGAAGCTTACCAAATCGCCTGGGCTGAATTCAAACAAAAAATGCTGAAGAAGTATTGTCCTCGTACCGAGGTCAAAAAGCTAGAAGATGAGTTCCACCACCTGATAGTGAAAGGTACCGATCTCAAGACTTATGACAGAAGGTTTCAGGAACTTGCTATACTATGCCCAACCGTGTGGTACCAAACCTTGAGAAACTGTTGGAAAAGTATATTGAGGGGAACATCACCTCATCTAAACCTCAGACACTAGAGAAAGCTATCACTATTGCTCACAGGTTGATGGACCGAGAAATCAAACGTGGCTCTACATAAGGGAACAACGATCACAAACGAAAGTTTGATGATAAAAGAACCACTCACCACAACAACAACCACTCCAACAACAACAATTATCACAACAACAACAACCGTAACCACAACCACACCTATCAACAAAACCGCAACAACCACTACCACCAATAGAATCGTAGGCAGGAAACGGCCAGAGCTTATGTTACCACCCTCGCTGAAGGAAGTGGTTATAATGGAAAACAACCTCTGTGTAACCGGTGCAAAATGCATCATACTGGGCCTTGCATTGCTAAGTGCGGGAAATGTCATAGAATTGGTCACAAAACTGGAGACTGCAGAGCCACTGGGGTTAATTTGCAGCCAGTAGCCGTGGTATGCCACGGATGTGGTGAGAAAGGACACTACAAGAATCGGTGTCCAAAACAGAATGCCAATCCGAACAACAATTCTTGTGCGAGAGCTTATGTTCTGGGAGATGGAAATGCTCAACAGGACCCTGACGTAGTCACGGGTACGTTCTTACTCAACAACCATTACGCTAAAGTTTTAATTGATTCTGGCGCCGATAAGAGTTTCGTGTCTACTTCATTTGTTCCTCTACTTAACATCGCACCAATTAATCTAAACACCACTTACGAAATTGAATTGGCTAATGGGAAATTAGTAAGCACTAACACCATAATCTGAGGTTGCACCTTACACCTACTAAACCAACCTTTCGACATAGACCTCATGCCCATCAAACTTGGTAGTTTCGACGCTATCATCGAGATGGATTGGCTATCCAAGTACCATGCAAGAATTATCTGTGATGAGAAAGTTGTTCACATCCCTTTCAATGGCGAAACTCTAATTATCTGTGGTGAACGAAGTAAGACTCGACTAAGCATCATATCTTACGTCAAAACTGTGAAGTACATAGATCGAGAATGTCATGCCTTCTTAGCTCAAGTGACAGAGAAGAAGTCGGAGGAGAAGCGACTCGAAGATGTACCCATAGTTAAGGATTACCCTGAGGTATTCCCCGAAGACCTGCCTGGTCTTCCACCCGTCCGCCAAGTGGAATTCCATATTGATTTGGTGCCAGGAGCGGCACCAGTGGCACGTGCACCATATAGATTGGCACCATCCGAGATGCAAGAATTATCTGAGCAATTGCAGGAGTTATCAGATAAAGGATTCATTCGACCCAGCTCTTCGCCTTGGGGAGCTTCGGTTTTGTTTGTCAAAAAGAATGACGGATCCTTTAGAATGTGTATAGATTATCGTGAGTTGAACAAACTTACGGTGAAGAACCGATACCCGCTACCCAGGATTGATGATCTTTTCGACCAACTGCAAGGATCAAGTGTTTACTCGAAGATTGATCTAAGGTCGGGTTATCATCAACTGAGAGTTAAGGAAGAAGACACTCCTAAGATATCTTTTAGAACACGGTAAGGTCACTACGAGTTTCAAGTGATGCCATTCGGTTTAACCAATGCATCGGCTGTCTTCATGGACTTGATGAACCGAGTGTGCAATCCGTATTTGGATAAGTTTGTAATCGTATTCATCGATGACATTCTTATCTATTCCCGCAACAAGGAAGAACATGCGGAGCACTTGAAGACAATCTTGGAATTACTCAAGAAGGAGGAGTTGTATGCCAAATTCTCCAAGTGTGATTTTTGGATGCAAAGGGTGCAGTTTCTCGGGCATGTAATCGATAGTCAAGGTATTCACGTTGACCCTGCAAAGATCGAAGCTGTTAGGGATTTGGCACCTCCTACAAACCCCACGGAGATACGCCAATTCTTAGGTCTTGTCGGGTATTATCGGATATTTATTGAAGGTTTCTCCAAAATCACCAAACCTTTGACAAAATTGACACAGAAAAAGACAAAGTTTGAGTGGGGAGAAAAGCAAGAGTCAGCTTTCCAACTCTTGAAACAAAAACTATGTGAAGCTCCAATCTTAGCATTGCCAGAAGGAAGTGAAGACTTTAGGTGCTGTATTAATGCAAAGGAACAAAGTTATTACATATGCTTCTCGACAACTCAAAACTCATGAGAAGAACTACACCACCCATGACCTAGAATTAGGAGCAGTGGTTTTTGCTCTTAAGATGTGGAGACACTATCTATATGGCACCAAGTGTACGGTATTCACAGATCATAAGAGTCTTAAGCACATCCTAGATCAGAAAGAGTTGAATATGAGACAACGTCGATGGATAGAGTTGCTCAGTGACTACGATTGCGAGATTCGCTATCACCTTGGGAAGGCGAATGTCGTGGCAGATTCCTTGAGTAGAAAGGAACGACTTAAACCTCTCAGAGTCAGATCTCTGGGAATGACAATTAGATCACCACTTCCATCAAAGATCCTCGAAGCACAGGCCGAAGCTCTAAAAGAAGAGAACAGACCACGCGAGAAAATCTACGGCATGCCAGAAAATGAGAATGGTTTCGTGAAGAGGTCGGATGGAATGTTGTGTTTCCAAGACAGAAGTTGGATCCAACTATATGGAGGGATACGTGATCTCATTATGCATGAATCTCACAAGTCCAAGTATTCCATTCACCCAGGTTCTGATAAGATGTACCATGATCTCAAGAAGCTCTATTGGTGGCCAAATATGAAGGCTGATATCGCTGAGTATGTCGGAAAATGCTTGACATGCTCTAGGGTAAAGGCTGAATGTCAAAAGCCATCTGGCCTATTGATACAACCAGAGATTCCAGAATGGAAATGGGAAAGGATAACCATGGACTTCATTATGAAGCTACCCAAGACATCAAGTGGGTTCGACACTATCTGGGTCATCGTTGATCGTCTTACCAAATCTGCACATTTCTTGCCAATAAAAGAAACCGACGAGATGAGTACTCTTGCACGATTATATTTGAAGGAAATAGTCTCACGACATGGAGTTCTGATTTCCATTATCTCAGACCGTGATAGCCATTTCACCTCTCGATTTTGGCAGTCACTTCAACGGGCCTTAGGTACCCGGTTAGATATGAGCACTACATATCACCCGCAAACCAATGGTCAAAGTGAGAGAACTATTCAGACCTTGGAAGACATGCTGCGGGCATGCGTGATCGGCTTTGGGAAAGGTTGGGATAGGCACTTACCATTAGTAGAATTCTCCTACAATAACAGTTATCATGCCAGTATCAAGGCAACACCATTTAAAGCACTCTATGGTCGAAAATGTCGATCACCTGTTTGTTGGGCTGAAGTTGGAGATGTCCAACTCACGGGACCCGAAATTATTCAAGAAACAACTGAGAAGATTGTGCAAATAAGACAACGTCTACAAGCTGCCCGTGACCGAAAAAAGAATTATGCCGATGTAAGGCGAAAGCCCATGGATTTTCAGTTTGGAAATAGAGTCATGTTAAAAGTATCCCCTTGGAAAGGAATGGTTCGATTCGGAAAACGTGGAAAGTTAAACCCGAGATACATTGGACCATTCAAAATCCTAGAAAGAATTGGTCCGATGGCATACCGCTTGAACTCCTAAAGAGCTCGATGGGTACACAATACCTTTCACGTATGGAATCGAAGAAGTGCTTATCGGATGAATCCTTGTCATTCCATCGAAAGAAATTGACTCGACGACAAGCTCAACTTCATTGAAGAACCGGTGAGATCATGGACGGGGACGTCAAGCGGTTGAAGCAAAGCCGTATTCCTATCGTCAAGTTAGATGGAACTCTAAGAGAGGACGAGAGTAAACATGGGAACGTGAAGACCAAATTGTGCCAAGTACCCACATCTGTTTCCCGAAACAACACCGACAACCACCACAGACTAGAATTCCAGGACGGAATTACATTTATGGTGGAGTCTTGTAATATCCCGTAATTTAACCAGTCATTAATTAATGTTGAACATGAAATAAATTGCTATGAAGGTTTAATTAGCCATTATTACAAGCAATATTTTTAAAGCAAATACAAACTGTATCTATCTGATGCGGTTCACACCTCATTTGGAACGAGCTCACACACGTACCGCGACAATATGATCAACGAAATAATCACACCCGACACACTCTTATAAATTGTTGGGCCTTGAATCATCCAATAACAAACAAACGAGCATCATATAATTTTTGGGCTTTGGCTCACGAAACCAACAAACTAACAAATCCTCACTACACTTTATATTTATTCTTATTATATATATTTTTTTCTCTCTTTCTTTTTGGTTCATTATTTTATGTCACACCAGAAGACAAACACATTATTTTAAACACTATCAAGTGGAAAGCATACAAAACTGTTTGATAAAACTAGTCTCCGTCAAAAGAAAATACAACATAATAACAACTACTATACGATCTCCTGTGTAAATGAATTGTCATTTCTCAATTGAGATATCAACTCAAGACAGATTGCCCATTCCTTTTGTCCACTCAAAAATCCTCATTTGTCAAATCTACTGAAAGAACTACATTAAGACTTTTTGTCTACTTCTCCTTGTCCTCCTACATTCTAGCTGAAAACATTACCCAATGTAGATTACTACATTATTGCATATACTCATCTTCCCTTTTATAAAGCCATGCATTTGAATAGACTTCTCAAACACAAACATACGCACCCAAAAATCAAAAACCCATTTTCCTTTTGCTACCAACGTGCGAGAAGAGAGGAAGGAGTGCAAGTCATGAGCCATCTCTTCGAGTTCTAAGTTCCTTTCGATCGCATACGTTACGGGTTTGAAAGCTTGGAAGCTTTGGAGTTCGGCCACCGTGCTTCGTTCGTCCCTCGTTCGCGTTTCATCACGGTCCTCACCACCATTATTGGTGTAGTAAGTTTTCAAACTCCCTTCAATACGTATGTACATTTTTAGTCACTAAATAGTCTATAAAACATAAATGTTTAAGCTGCTAAACACCCCTTATACTGTTAACGTATCGCTTATAAAACGCGAGCTTAAAACTATCGTAAACTTGTGTGACCATGCAACAAATAAATCTCCTCAACAAGACTACACTGTCAAATGCATGCGCATAAACACATTCGACTTCAACAAACACACACAAGCACACGCAAAACTTAGTCGACTTACTTACTTGCAAACTTGTAGCTTCTTACCTCGTCGAACCTCAGATTAAACCTTAAAGTACTTTGAATACGTAACGAGTCACAAGTACTCGACTTGGACTACTGAGACTAAATATACGCATGGAAACTAAGAAACACAAAGTATAAAGAAAAAAAAGTATAAAGAAAACAACATACGCCTACACTGAGTAAAACATGCAATACATACACCAGGCTTAAAGAGCTTTATAAAAATAACGTGTAACATAAAAACACAACAGGAAGCTGGATCAGTTGGTTGGGGCGTGGACTGCTAAGCCTGAGTTCAGGGGTTCGAACCCTGCCTCTTCCTTTTCTTTTTTTTCTTTCTCTTGCAATATTATCACTTTAACAAAGTTTACCCATTAGACCTCTTGTGTTGTATAAACTTGTCACAGGTACCTTTAACAAATAAGGAAGAAACTGTAAATTCTAATAATCCTATAATCTTGGATTTGAAATGTTAAAGGGTATAAGTTTCGGATAAAAAGTGTAACTTTTATTTAAATTAAAGGTAAATTTTATAACTTTAGAACAATTTTGTTTTTACAAACTAGTTATGTCAAAAATTTATCGAAACATAAATAGCGACGTAAATTTTAATGAGTAATTAATAAAATGACTTAAAACAACTAACACAAATATTTTAAAACTTATTATTCACCAACGTAAAATAAATATTTTAACTTATCGTCCACCGACTTCTATTAAGCACCCTATTTTATAAACTAGTACATCGAGAAACCTTACCTACACGCGAACTAAATGAATATATAATTCTATTTTTGAACGTTAAGCATTTGCCACACAAGTATCGATGATACGAATACTTTTCAACGTTTCCATTGTACATTAAAGTCCTAAACGTAAACCATCGAATCTAAGATTTTCCATATTAATACAGGTCATGTGATTTGAGCCGTTCCCATTCACATTTGATATATCTTTATTTGTACTGCTATACCACCAAGGTGAGTTCATAGTCCCACTTTTTAATATGTTTTACAAACTCGTGGGGAGATACATGCTATAAAATCGAACACAAGTATTTTACTGTATGCTATCCTGATTTGTATTTTCCTAAGTTCCCACACACTGATGGCACTAAAAGACCCTCATATCATGAACCATTAATCACTTCCGAGTGAACGCGAATATAGTGAATAGATCTATTGGCAGTTGACGCCCCATTTGTGTTAACCGGAAAGGTAACCAAATGCACTTTATTTGAGAATAAATAGGAGAATGGCAAGCTCCTACACGAGGGCATTGTTGCTCGCATCATTTTATGATGTCGGTAAATTATATCATTTACATGATATCACACATGTTAACTTTTGCGTGTCATGAGGCTTAGGGCAATATACTACACCGGAATATCACTGTTTTCACTACTATTCATCTTGTGTTCAACCATTTATAAACACTATGGATTCACTCAACCTTTGTGTTGACTTTTTGGCATGTTTTATCTCAGGTAACTAAGAGCATAATGGCACGGAGATGGCATGGGAACCCCTTTTTATGAACTTCGTTCAATAATGTTATCATTCCTCTTTAATTTAAAATGTTGTATTGTGTGACTTTATTTTCTGGTGAAACTTCTTTGTAAACTTAAATTTTAAGACTTATTGAATGATAACTAAGTTTTCATAAAACGTCACTTTTAGGTCGTAATCTATAAATATGACTGTGATCCGAGAAGTAATACCCCAATTAGCCTTCCGCTGCTTGTTGAAATTTTGGGGGTGTTACACGTCATGCCTTAATTACTATTCTGCTATGACCCATTCTCGGGGTGTGACATTAAATTATTCATGTATCTAATTTTGGCATGTCCCCAGGAATGGTTCTATCCTCAACCCAATCAGATGAATTACTGGTTTCAGATATATCAGAAGATCTGACCAAATTATCTTCTTTTGAAGAATCATTTTCCTTTTTATGACCCATCCTTCCTAAACCAGGTTTGCCTTTAACAAGGACTTGTTCACTGATAAATTTCTCCAAATGGTATGCACCTGACTTCCATTTATCAGTGACATTTTCTAACTCTGAGACGTTGTCTCTAAGTTATTGATTGGTCTGAGTGAGCTTATCATTTGAGATTTGGAGAGCCATGCAGTGGTTTTTAATGTTTTTTAGGTCAAAAAGTTGATTTTTACATTTGATGAGTTCTTTGTGAAAAGAGGTAAATTTGTTAAACATTTTTTCTCTCTGTTCTTCCACAAAGTGGAAGTCAACAATGGTATAATCAATAACATATTTTCTTTCTGGTGTATCATCCATGTCAAGAAGTTTTTTGTACCTTACTTATGGCGATTTAAACCCAATGCCCTGACCTGGCATCATTCTTTCTCACTGAAGATTCATTATCAGCTAGAGCCATGTATGCCCTTATTCTCTGTGAAGCATAATTCTTTGATGATAGCTTTTCCATGTCCCAATCATAGTTTTTGGCTACCAGAACTTTGTTTCTCTTATCTTTACCCTTCTGACTCAAAGTTGGGGCTTGCTCACCTTTCTCTTTGTCAGAGAGTTTTTGTGTCAGGAGAGCAACCTCAGCCCTTTTTTCCTCTATATAGACTTATGTAATTTTCGGGCTTACTCAAACTATAATTTGAGTTGAAAGAAGGGTTGATTTGATTTTGAGGGATTTTAGGGGGTGGAGGTTTTGTTATTAGGACAATCTTTTTGAAAATGTCCCATTTCTCCACATCTAAAGCAAGTTTCTTGTGACTTGTCAACTGTCCCCCTAGTTGTGCTCACTCTCCCTGACCTTTTGTAGAATCTCCTCTGATTTTCTAGAAGATCTCTATTTTGAAACTCGCGTGTCAAATCAGATGAAAAATATTGGTTGCTTCTTGTGTCTTCTTTTACATCATAATCACTATCAGGGATCTTCACATTAGAGTTAGAAAACAAAACAGTTGATACATATGATTGGACTATGCTCTTCTTAGTGTCATTCTCATAGATTTGATCAATGAGTTCCTCCTTATACTTAAACTTTCCATAAAGTGAATCCAAGGTGTCATTTTTTATGGAGTTGTTGGGTCTTTGAGTCTGATTGAAACTCAGTCATTTCCTAGGAAGACTGTTGACAAAAGTGACATTAACCTCAGCTTAACGTATATTAACTCTTTGGTTTTAGAGGTCATTAAGAAAAATTTCTGGCCTGGTATAGGTTTGAATGACCTTTTCACCTTCAAATGTCTTGAAGGCATTGAATTTTAGCCCGAGGACTAAAATTTTGGAGTCTCTGGTTTCAGAGGGTCTCTCATTTGCTAGAACTAGGTCAATCCACATTTGTTGAGCAGTTTTACATCTAACAACACATTTCATTGTGTCTCTTGGTAAAGTATATATGATAATTGATTTTAACCTGTTGTCTTGAATAGCTAACGTAACTTCTTCCGGAGACCATTGTTTTTCTGGTTTGGCCAAAATGTTTTGAGGCGTGCAGGTGACATCTTCGTATATGTATGGACCATCTTCTAGAATTTAAAGGAGAAAAGTTTCTAACCCATTGAGGTAGATCAAGAACCGATCCTTCTAATCTAAAAAAACACTTCTAGTAAAGGAACAAGAGTTGTAGGATCGTATATATTTATGTTGTTTGAATGATTCGGGTGGTTTAGGATTATGATGATACAAGAAAGCCATTAGAGAGATGAAGAGAGTAGAGAGGATGTTTCTTGAAAGAGAGTTGTTTAACAAAATATGAAAGGTTAGATTCAAGAAGCAACACCCTTCCCTAGAGGAAGGGTATTTATAGTTACAAACAAATCGTCCTCTGACGGATGTGGATCGAGCATACAGTGGGTAAAGACCCGTCCTTCCTCCATGGTGTTACACTAAACTAATCTACGCTACAAACTAACTAATAAACTACTAAATAACGTAACAAACGACATGTCTACGAGCTAACTTGTGCTAGACCATAATTGGGGTGACCGACACTTTAACATGGAATTTCCAATTCCTAACAATCTCCCCCTAAAGGAGGTCACCCCATGAAATACATTTCGAATCCTAGCATTCTTTCTTTGTCTTCTGTTCTGAGCTCGTAGACTTCTATTCTTCAAGTTCTGCAATCTTTGTGCTTTAGTAGCATATCTTCAAAGTCCGCATTGATTTGTACTTTTAGTGGAGGCCTTTAACTGATCCACATCTTTGATGATCTTCGAGCTTTCATTGAGATCATCAGCCACAATAAATCTCAAGATCATCCTTTGTAGTGTTGCCTTCATGGGATGTTGTGACTTTTGGACCGACATGCTCACACATTCTGGATCATGACATCTTTTCATCGAGTAGCGGAAGCTTTCTTGGTTCAAGATATTTGCGGCGGCGTAAGCGAAGCATAGTATAAAAATATCGAGCGGGTTATGTAGATAAGCACTTGTCATGATTTCTTCAAATTAAGTGTGGATCTTGTGAGCATGCGGCTTAGGATTGACTTCTCAATTCGATCGGTTACAACCGTCAAATGTACCGCAAACAACAGTTAGCAATAAAACACGAAAGTGTCTTTGATCACTTCGTTGAATTGAGTACACGCCCACGGTTCCCGTTGATCGGTACAAGTGCTACACGTGATCGGTATAATTGAAGAATCTCCTTGACGGGGTTTCGCATTGTTCTAGTTGTTCTCAAACCGGAACGTATCAAAGAAGACAACACGGAGTGAGTGAACGATGAATTGAGATTCACTAATTGATGAAAAATTGATTTGAAAAACAATCGTGTATTGCTTAGAAGAAATAGTTTTGCAATACGACGAAGGTTTTATGAGAAAGATCAATTTTCAATCAGAGATACTTTTTGTGTTTGAAAACATGAATACACATTCGATGTGCTAGAGAAAAGAAGATTTGCACATCGAACTGTTTTTCCAAAAGTATTTGTCAATTCATTTCCTGGACCAAGGTTGATTTAAGAATGAATCTCCCCATTGTTTCTATCCAGTTGTCACAAGCTTGATCTTTTGAAAAGATCTCACATGTCATCCACCAAGAGCTTGTTTGATGTTGGCTCTAGAAGGATTTCCATCTTCATCGTGAATACTTTTACAGATCACTCAGATGTTCTGGCAATATCACAAGCATAATGCGTAGGACTCTTAAAATATATTCTTACTTTCCACACTGTGTGAAACAGCAAGTCTTCAAGAATTTAGTTTTCTGTACTAATGAGATATTGTGGATGATCTCTTGGCTCTAGACTCAATTGTGCACATTTGGTTTCCTATGCCAGAGACTGGGGAGAGGGTCTCCTTCTTCAATATCAACTATCTCTAAAAGAAAGTCGATAGATTATGTCGGTTCCCGTGAGAATGAAACAAGCCCTTTTAAGAGGAACTTGAGTAGCTTGGGAAGTTAAGTGCGGTCGTCCTTTGGGTCCATGACGTCTTATCTTCAATACCGGCGTTACCTTGGTAACCACCATGAGTATATGTATTGAACCGGTTATTGCCCTAAGGTTGAATTATTGGAGGACTATTTCTTTTCACCCTTTTCACATTATTTCTTTTCATTCTTCAACCCTTGATTGCTTACCGAGGCGTCATTACATAGAACCTTGTTGGGTTTGTTCGAGTTCTAGCTCTATCTCAGTCGGCACTCTTCCCATATTCTCATTTTTCTCCTTTTTTCATCATACCTAAGGACTTCTACACTATCTAGTGGATTGTCCCTAGGTAGATCCCTCTAGCTCTGGCGGGATCGTGGGAACGAATACCTAACCTCACCATCCTTATAACTCCATGCATAAAGTAAAATGGTCGGTCTTTTGGTACAGTTCATTCTTCCTTGAAACCAATTGAAAAATCATTTGGAAAAATCAATCAAGGTACTTGTGATATAAAATGAACGCATTTTGTACCTTAATTGTTTTTATCATTTAGAAATGCTCCCCCTCAACATGTGCATATGATTTTGAAATTGTTTAGCACATGGAGGCAAGAGTTCTT
The DNA here is from genome assembly GCA_022545495.1 of Chrysanthemum lavandulifolium. Classification (NCBI taxonomy): domain Eukaryota; kingdom Viridiplantae; phylum Streptophyta; class Magnoliopsida; order Asterales; family Asteraceae; genus Chrysanthemum; species Chrysanthemum lavandulifolium. The sequence goes on from CM040241.1 coordinate 207,788,373, forward strand.
TGAAATAATTTCTTGATCACAATTTCCGTGGAAAAAGCCATTTGATTTTCTTGGGAAATTCTCCCCCTCAAAATCTGCGTTGAATATTTGAAATCATTTTTATCACATAGAGGTAAGAGTTCCTTTGAAGTATATCCACGATCACAAAAGCCATTAAGAAACCATTTAGAAAATCAATCAAGGTACTTTATGTTAAAACATAGAAATCTTTGTACCTTGAAAGTTTATTTTCTTTTTAAATGCTCCCCCTCAATATGTGCTTCGAGATTCAAAAGCGTTTAGCACATATGGGAGAGCAGCATGCACACTTGAATCAAAACGATCATCTTTTATCAAATTTCATTATTAAATCACGATTCTCCCCGATCAAAATATCAAACCCTTTGAGATTTTGGATCCCAAGTGATTAATAAGGTTTAGAAAATATGGGATAAAATGTAGTGCGGTTTAAATTCTCATCTTGTTTTTGGATAAATGCTCCTCCTCGACATGTGCATTGTATATTTGAAATCGTTTGGCACATGGAGGCGGGGAGTGCCTTTAAAGGACTAAAACCAATTCCATTTAAACAAATTTGAGATTTAAATCACGATCTCTCCCCCGATCAAAATTTCAAACCATTTGAGATTTGTGATCCCAATTGATTTAAATCATTTAGAAAATTTTGGGGAAAGACGTGGCTTGATTTAATTTTTGAAAAATGACTGAAATGGACCAATTTTAACATTAAAGATTGTTAGTGTCAGGTATGATAGTTTTATAAGAGATCTTTAATTAAAATAAAACAATTTCACAATCAAACAAGAACAGAAAAAATTTCATTTTCAAAGATCTTTGTGTTTTAAAGAAAATCATACCATGACATAACATTAAATCTTTAAATCACCACATTAATTCGTACAAACGAACTTTTATGAAGAAATATCGTTTGAAAATACTTAAGTTTGAAATCACTCTCCTCCTCAATTAATGACCGTAGTCATTAATTGAGTGACTTATGTTTAAAATGAAGTCCGGTTGAATTCCAAAATTTGAGTTCCGTTTATTTTCAAAACCAATATTTTTCCATTTTTCAAAACAATATTATTTAAAAATTGTTTAAAAAATGGTATCATCACAATTATCTTGCACAAAGATACGTTAGGTGGTTGAGCTGCTTTTGTTGTTGTTGCTGGAGGTTTGGAAGAAAACCATCTGCTGAAGCGGTGAGACTTAAATGCGTGCATTTTTCATGCCAGCGAGGTCAATTAAGCTCTGTTTCTTCATTTGATGATGAAGAAAACCATCTGGCGATGCGGTGAGACCTCTTCGTTGCATTTTCATGCCAACTCGCATAGAAGTCAAATTAAGCTCCGTTTCTTCATTTGTCAACCCAAGATATAGTTACCCTTTCCTTTCGGCATCCAATAATCTTCATTTGTGGGATCCGGATCGGGAACATTCTTATGAACCATGATATCTGCATACGTTAGTGGACACACAAACAGATATATGGTGGTCGACATCACCCAAACAACAATCGACTAATAAAAGTCAATTCAACATATCATACAGATCATGTAAAGCATAGGAATAATGTGTTTATCAAACTCTAATCATCTAATCCTAACAATCATATCCTAGGCACCTAGTCCTTCAATGTAGGTTAACATGTTTAACATTTAAGTATATAGGATAATTGGATAAGCCCGTTAGATGATATAAATTTGAAAACATTCTCCCCTCAATGAATGACTTATTTTACGAAAAGTTTAAAAGCTGAAGTCATTGATTGAGTTTTTAATTTCTGAAAACTCAAACGGTTGATTTACAAGCAACTCATTTACCACCATTTTTGAAAACAACAAATATTTTTACGAAGAATTTTAGAGCGGAAAAACATTTGTGTAGGAGCAACAGATCCTTGACATACTTTCCTCAAATAGTTTTGGGATAAGTGCACGAAATATTTGAAAATTGGTTTAGCGCATCACTTTCCTTCCTTGAAGAATGGGTTGCTATAGGAAATAATAGCAAGCCATGGTTTAAGCACGGGTTACAGTATGAAGTAATTGTAAGCCATAGTTTGTGACATGTTTTGAAAAAGAATATTTACACCTTCTGATCGAACTTCATCTATGATCCCGTGCCATTATCGAATGACATTTCTAAGACCGCAGATGTTATCGATACCAGAAGACATGTCTTGAGAAAACAATTTTTTTTTTAATTCTGATTTTTATGTGTTTTTTGTTGGTTTTATAATTTTCTATTTTCTTTTTCTGGTTTTATGTTTTTGTATTTCGTTTTTGATAAATATTTACAGAGATAGAGAAGATGATATAGTTTAAGAGAATGATGATATGAGTACCGAGATAAGGATATCGAGTCGCACGTCGTAGAAGATAGAATTCGTCATCTCTCAAACTTCCACCACCAAAGCTTCCGAGGCTCGAATAGAAGATTTAACTGAGCCTTTGAGAAAGAGACTTTGCGACTTCCCCAATGAAGATCCATTAGATGAGCGATTCAAAGCTCTGTTTCAAGCTTTCCTTAGCAGTGCACTGAGAGAAGCACATTCTCATAAATCCATTGCTCCTTTTAAGAGCGATAGTCGAGATTCTTCGATCGGGGTTATATCATCAACAAAACGACAACGTATCATCCCACTCTTTAAATATCTTCTCATATTTCATTACCACTTTGAAGTCGAAGCGATGCATCCCCAAAGGTGTCAAGAGACCACTTCCCCAAGTAGATGAATTGATGCGATCGGTCTCTTAGACTAGAGCTCACGAACCGAATACACATATACTCGAAGACGGAAAAACTTATACCATCAGTAGCAGTTAAGTCCAATAGCGAAAGAATAACCCCGATGTATACTTTTCTCTCCCACGAAGAAAGTGTATGAAGCTCAAGAACCGAAGTACCGAATGCCCAAGGAGAGAATAACCGATAACATCGAAGAAGCGGGCGAATCACGATTATCTCGTGGATGACAATCTCTACGGATGTCAACTCGAATAAGTGATTATATCTACGAATCAGCGATTAAGCACTCAAGTGAAACAATGGCGTCCCAATGTACACAATCTCTCTCCACGATGATTGCGATAGCTTCAAAATCATCACACACTTGTGTACCTCTTATATCTTGAAACTTTCTCTTACATCACTTCCCCCACATAGTTGGAATAATGACACTAAAAGCCTTGATGAGTAAAACCTTGAGTTTCTCTGCGGTCATGACATTTGCCTTCCCGGGATATCTTCAATCACTTAGAAGAATTAAGTTCATCAAGTTTACTCGCTTTGTGTTTAGATGTGTATCTCCTTCCCCCTTGCTGGTTTTGACACTTCAGAACCAGCAACATATTATAATCCCATATACTTGAAATCTGTTGAGAAGAACACTTGAACTCTTGTGAGAATCAACTTGCTGAAGAATATGAGCAAGTCTAATTGGGGATTAAATTTGACATGTCACTCTCCCCCAATTAGTGCTCTCCCCTAAACCGACAATTTGTTTGATAAATGCCCAGATTAAGAAGAAGTCTTTAGATAATCAAATGCAACTCGTCTTTAGTCTTCTAACATGCAGCAAAAAATATAGACTCGACCTTTTTCAAGATTATCCAATTGGGAAATAGAAAGTCAACATCTTCAACTCACCAAATGCATTCCCGTTAACTTACAAATAGCAAATCCCTTAACTTAAATCCTCCCAATCAAACAAAACGAAAAGATGTTCATCAAGGAAATCGACCCATATTTGAAGCACTTTGTCATTAATCATATCAACCCGTGTGAAGATGTCAACCAACGGCTCTTAGAAGAAAACTCCATGTGAAGATGGCCCGATAAAAAGAAGCTCGGTTCTTACATGAGTTTGGAGCCGTTTGACCATTTATTCTCATATATCAATCAACCATGCAGTAAATTCACACTTCTTCTCCCCCTCAAGAATTGCATACTGAGTTGCCATTATTGATTTAATAAGTGAAATCATCCAAATGTATTCCATTCACAATTCTCCCCCTCAAAGGTAGCATGTGATGTCGTCATCATCATTATAATTGAGCAAGTGGAATAAGAACAATCAACAGTAGTTCGGTTCACTTGACTGAAAGCGCATAGAAAAAGCATGAATCATGTTGATGAGAATGGTCATAAATGAGAAGATTTCTCTTTTTCGGAAGATAAAGCGCACTGAAACGTACACTTTTCTTTTCTTTAGAGTACGAGGCTTGAGCTGTTGTGTTCAAACGTCATAAGAAGACTCTCTTCTTAGAAGATAAAGCGCTTTGAAAACGTACACTTTTCTTTTCTTTAGAAACGAGGCTTGGCGATGTGTTCAAGCGTCATAATCTCTCTTTTCATCTACTCTTGGCAAACTTGTAATCAACCCCATTATCATTGATGAGGCTCTTAGTCGTGACGGTGATGGAAAACCCAATATGATGAATTTGACCTTGAAGTAAACTAACTTGAACTCGTGACTTAAACATGCACATATGTAACAAAGAGCGATGCCGAGAATTCATCCTCCATTGAATCTCTAAGTACTCTATACTCTTCATCCAACCAACCATCAAGTATAAGACGTACATCACCTCTTGAAAAACCACAATTGAATGTGACACTGAGCACTACAACGTAACTCCTTAAGGTGATAGTTATTTTGTGGTGGTAAGAGCCCAATTCCCCCAAGTGGTAAAAGAAAATGAAAAATTCACCCAACAATAACAATATTTCCAAGTCTTTGTTTTTGATAATAAGCTCGAACAAAGATCTTGAAGAATCTTCATCCAACCATCCCCGATACCTTCAAATACTAAGTACACTCGCCCGTGATATTTCACTTCAACCTCAAATAAATAATAGTGAATTAACCCGTTGTCACATCTTACGGTTAAAAGCTCAAATCTAGCCTCCTTTGACGTTTTAAGTGAACTATGATAATGGTTTCATCGGACCATGGTTAAAAGCACATAACCCGTAAAACCATGTAATAACCAAGCGCCATGCGAATATCCAAATACACATCCAATTCTTGAAGTACACCTTTTATCTCTTCTTGAAGTAGAAACCGTAGCACCGACATCAAATAAGATCCTAAATACACTTTCCTTTCTCCGGGATGGTTCCATCATTACGGGTTTTACAATTCTATGGTTTAAACCGAGAAATAGTTTCTTTCACGGGATTTTACAAAACCAAGAATAAACCGTCAGATAGATCTGGAAATTCACTTTACTATTACCAGGATGTTTCCATTGTCACGGGATTTTACAAGTCTATGATTTAAACCGAGAAATAGATTCTTTCGCGTGATTTTACAAAATTAAGACAAAACCGTAAACAATGTCAGCTTGAATGTGTTATGACAAATTTTGTTTTGGTAAATATCTGTTATTAGGGGAACATGCAGTGGTTCATCAGTGGTTCATTATCCAACATCAACATTATCATCAACCATCCAATAAATACTTTGGTAAACACATCATTCACACATTTTGTCGGCTAATGTTGTGACCTCCTGGTGAAGTAAACCCAATATACCAATCTTGAACATGAAGTAAAATTCCCTAGATTTGTTACTTAACCTTGAACTAATCCTTGTGAAGAAGAAACGGTGTACCCAATGTACAAAACCTCTTGGCATATCCTCAACTGCGTGAGCTGAGCCACCGTAGTGATAGTTACGTTGTGGGTTAAGCGAGAAAGAGTCACAAGAGTAACTAAATAGCCAAGTCTTTATCACACTCTATAAATGCCCAAACAAGTCATCTTCGCGGAAAGGTAGAAAGAAAGAAGACGAAATAAGTAAACGCGACCGTAAAACGTCACTTCAAATTCAAATAGGAAATACCGTCCAAACGACCCCGTAGCTAACATTGATCAATTTTCAGTTCGAGCTGTGACATAATATTTTTCGTGAAAGTGTGTAGTCCAAAGAATCAAACCTCATAACCCATCGAATCCAATCATCTCATCAACTCACATCATCAAATCACATTTTAATCCAAGTCTCCAAATCTTGAGAAATCACGTCAAATCTTATATTATGCGAACCAATTCTGAGAAGCCCATCAAATCATTATCCAAATCCGTTCCAGTCCAATCGAAAATCAAACATGAAAATATTACCTAGCCGAGTCTCTACTATCCCTGATCCAAAACAAGGTCCAAACATGATATTATAACATTGAAGCTCAGCACTTTATCAAACGAGAATGATCGAAAAAACTTTTTACCCATAAATCATTTTACCCGATCCTAATACTCATTATGTAAGAGTATCAATGTTATTTTAATGTTTGAAGTCATAGATTCATGTAATGTCATGTACCTAATTAGGAACCTCGTTCAAGATTTTGTTAGGAATTGGAAATTCCATGTTAAAGTGTCGGTCACCCCAATTATAGTCTAGCATATGTTAGCTCGTAGACTTGTAGTTATTTACGTTGTTTAAGTAGTTTATTAGTTAATTAGTAGCGTAGAATAGTTTATTGTAACACCGTGGAGGAAGGACGGGTCTTTACCCACTGTATACCTGATCCACAGGCTGATAGGAGGTCGTGTAAGTTGTAACTATAAATTCCCCTTCCATCCATGGAAGGGGTGGTGCTTCTCATTCAATCTAACATTTCCTTTGTGTAAACCTCTAGAAAGAACACCCTCTCTCTCTACTTTCTCTCTCTAAAATGGAAAACATGTATTTTGATCATCCAAGACCACCCGAATCATCAAACACAATAGATATTACGATCCTACAATTGGTATCAGAGCCGAGTTAAATACGCACGATCATGATTTCTTCAATTAAGTGTGGATCTTTGTGAGCATGCGGCTTTGGATTGACTCCTCAATTCGATCACCGCAACCATCCAAATATACACAGTAAACAACGATTAGCAATAAAACACAAAAGTGTCTTTGATCACTTCGTTGAATTAGGTACACGCCCACGGTTCCCGTTGATCGATAAAAGTCTCGCTTGTGATCGGTGGGATTCCTAAGAATCTCCTTGACGAGTTTCGCATTGTACTAGCCGTTCTCAAACCGGAGCGTCTCAAAGAAGACAACACGGAGTGAGTGAACCACAAATTGAGATTCAGCGATTGATGAAAAATGATTTGAAAAACAATCGCGTATTGCTTGAAGAAAGAGTTTTGCAATATGGCGAAGGTTTTATGAGAAAGATCAATTTTCAATCAAAATACTTTTGTATTAGAGAATGAGTACACATTCGACGTGCTAGCGAAAAGAAGAGATTCGCACATCAAATGTTTTTCTAAAAGTATTTTTCAATCGAGATACTTTTGAATTTGAAATGAATACACATTCGACGTGCTAGAGAAAAGAAGGTTTGCACATCGAGCGGTTTTTCCAAAAGTATTCACAATTCCATTCTGGACCAAGGTTGATTCAAGAATGAATCTCCCCATCGTTTCTATCCGGTTGTCACAAGCTTGATCTTACGAGAAGATCTCACATGTCACCCACCAAGACCTTGTTTGATGTTGGCTCTAGAAGGATTTCCATCTTCATCGTGAATACTTTTACATATCACTCGGATGTTACGGCAATACCACAAGGATAATCGTAGGACTCTTAATATATTCTTACTTTCCACATTGTGTGAAACATCAAGTCTTCATTAATTTTGTGTCCTATTGAGATATTGTGGATGATCTCTTGGCTCTAGACTCAATAGTGCACATTTGGTACCTATCTTGGAGACTAGGAGAGGGTCTCCTTCTTCAATATCAACAATCTCTAAGAAAAGTCGATAGATAATGTCGGTTCCCGTGAGAATGAAACAAGCCCTTTTAAGAGGAACTTGAGTAGCTTGGGAAGTTTAGTGCGGTCGTCACTCGGTCCATGACGTCTTGTCTTCAATACCGTGTTACCTTAGTAACCACCGGTAGCATATGAATTGAACCCGATTCTTGCCCTATGGTTGAATTAATGGAGGCTATTTATTTTCACCCTTTTCACATTCAATTCTTTTTCATTCCTCAACCCCTTCGGTTCTTACGAGACTTCATAACTAGAACCTTGTTGGGTTTATTCGATACTAGCTACTGTCTCGATCCGCACTCTTCCCATTTCTCATTTTCTCCTTTTTCAATATACCTAAAGACTCTACACTATCTAGTGTATTGTCCTGGTAGATCCCTCCGGTCTGGCGGATCGTGGGAACTAATACCTAACCTCACCATCCTTATAACTCCATACATAAAGTAAAATGGTGGGTCTTTTAGTGCAGTTCATTCTTCCTTGAAACCAATTGAAAAATTATTTGGAAAAACAATCAAGGTACTTGTGATACGAGATCAAAGCATTTTGTACCTTAATAGTTTTGATCATTTAGAAAACCTTCCCCTCAACATGTGCATATGATTTAGAAATTGTTTAGCACATGGAGGCAAGAGGACTTTGAAATATTTTCTTTGATCACAATTTTCATAGAAAAAGCCATTTGATTTTCTTGGTAAATTCTCCCCCTCAATATGTGCATAGGATATTTGAAATCATTTTATCACATAAAGGCAAGAGTTCATTTGAAGCACTTTCACGATCACAAAAGCCATTAAGAAACCATTAGAAAATCAATCAAGATACTTTATGTTGAAACATATAAATCTTTGTACCTTGATAGTTTATTTTCTTTTGAAATGCTCCCCCTCAATATGTGCTTCGAGATTCGAAAGCGTTTAGCACATATGAGAGAAGCGACTGCACAATTGAATCAAACAATCACCTTTTATCAAATTTCATTATTAAATCACAAATTCTCCCCGATCAAAATATCAAACCCTTTGAGATTTTGGATCCCAAGTGATTTCTGAGTTTAGAAAACATGGGAGAACTTGTGGCTGGTTTAAATACTAAATCGGTTTTGGATAAATCCTCCTCCTCAACATGTGCATTGTGTATTTGAAATCGTTTGGCACATGGGCGGGAGTGCCTATAAAGGACTAAAACCAATTCCATTTAAACAGATAAGAGATTTAAATCACTATCTCTCCCAGATCAAAAATTTCAAACCATTTGAGATTTGTGATCCCAACAATTTAAATCATTTAGAAATTTTTGGGAAAGGCGTGGCAAGATTTGATTTTGAAAATGATGATAAAGACCAATTTAAGACATTAAAGATTGTCGATTGTCGGTATGATTGTTTTAAGAGATCTTTAAGAAAAATAAAAGCAGTTTCACAATCAAACAAGAACAGAAAAATTTCATTTTGAAAGACCTTGATTCAAAGAAAAATCATACCATGACATAACATTAAATCTTTAGATCACCACATTTTAACAAACAAACCGGAACTTTTATGAAGAAATATCGTTTGAAAATATTTTATTTAAAATCACTCTCCCCCTCAATCCATGACAGTAGTCAATGATTGAGTGACTTATATTCATGATCAAGTTTGACATATCGGGTTTACTTCACCAAGTGGTTACAGCAACAGCTGACAGAATACGTGAATGATGTGTTTACCAAAGTATTTATTGGATGGTTGATGATGTTGTTGATGTTGGATAATGAACTCTTGATGAACCACTGCATGTTCTCCTAAAACAGATATTTACTGAAACCAAAGTTGTCATTACACATTCAAGTCGACATTGTTTACGGTTTTGTCTTGATTTTGTAAAATCCATGAAGAACCTATTTCTCGGTTTAAATTATAGACTTGTAAAATCCCATGACAATGGAAACATCACAGTAAAAGTAAAGTGCATTTCGGATCTATCTTACGGTTTATTCTTGGTTTTGTAAAATCCATGAAAGAACCTATCTCGGTTTAAACCATAGAATTGTAAAATCCGTATTGATGGAACCATCTTGAAAAAAGGAAAGTGTATTTGAATCTTATTTGATCTTTGGTGCTCGTTTTACTTTTGAAGAAGGGTTAAGCAGGTGTACTAATGAATTGGATGTATGTTTGGATATTTGTCATGGCGGTTTGGTTATTACAAGGTTTTACGGGGTTGTGTGCATTTAACCATGGTCGGGATGAAACCATTATTAATGTTCGTTTAAATGTCAAAGAAGGCTAGATTTGAGCTTTTAACAAGAAGATGTGACAACGGCGTTAATTCAGTATTATTTATTTGAGGTTGAAGTGAAATATCACGGGCGAGTGTACTTAGTATCTGAAGGTATCGGGGATGGCTGGAAGAAGATTCTTCATGATCCTTGTTCGAGCTTATTATCAAAAACAAAGACTTGGAAATCTAGTTATTGTTGGGTGACTTTTACATTCTTTTTTACCACTTGGGGAATTGGGCTCTTATCACCTCAAAATAACTATCACTTTAAGGATTTACGTTGTAGTGCTCGGTGTCACATTCAATTATGGATTTTCAAGAGGTAATGTATGTCTTATACTTGATGGTTGGTTGGTTGAAGAGTATAGAGTACATAGAGTACTTAGAGATGCTAATGGAAATTGGCACCGCTCTTTGTTACACATGTGCAAGTTTAAGTCACGAGTTTGGGTTATTCTACTTGAGGTCAAATTCATCATATTGGGTTTTCTCCATCAATTTGTCACGACAAAGAGCCTCTGAGAATGATAATGGGATCAAAATACATATTTTCCATTTTAGAGAGAAAGTAGAGAGAGGTGTTCTTGCTAGAGGTTTACACAAAGGAAATGTTAGATTGAATGAGAGCACCACCCTTCCATGGATGGAAGGGTATTTATAATTACAACTTACACGACCTCCTATCGGCTGTGGATCGGTATCACGATGGGTAAAGACCCGTCCTTCCTCCACGGTGTTACAATAAACTATTCTACGCTACTAATTAACTAATAAACTACTAAAAGCAGTAAATAACTACAAGTCTACGAGCTAACATATGCTAGACTATAATTGGGGTGACCGACACTTTAACATGGAATTTCCAATTCTAACAATCTCCCCAAGGAGGTCACCCCATAAATACATTTTGCATCCTAGCATTCTTTCTTTGTCTTTGTTCTTGAGCTCGTAGACTTCAATTCTTCAATTCCGCAATCTTTGTGCTTTTGTAGCGATTCTTCAAAGTCCGCATTGATTTGTACTTTAAGTGGAGGCCTTTAAGCGATCCACATCTTTGATGATCTTGAGCTTTCTTTGAGATCATCGACCACAAAAATCTCGGATCATCCATAGTTGTGTTGCCTTCATGTGATGTTGTGACTTGTGGACCGACATGCTCACACTTTTGAATCATGACATCTTTCCATTAGAGTAGCGGAAGCCTTCTTGGTTCATGATATTTGCGAAGCAAAGCGAAGCATAGTATGAAATATCGGATCCGGTTATGTAGATATGCACCGGTCATGATTTCTTCAAATTAAGTGTGGATCTTGTGAGCATGCGGCTTTGGATTGACTCCTCAATTACGATCATTGCAACCATCCAAATGTACCGCAAACAACGATTAGCAATAAAACACGAAAGTGTCTTTGATCACTTCGTTAAATTGAGTACACGACCCACGGTTCCCGTTGATCGGTACAATCTTGCACGTGTCGGTAGGATTCCTAAGAATCTCCTTGACGGGGTTTCGCAATTGTTCTTGCTATTCTCAAACGGAGCGTCTCAAAGAAGACAACACGGGTGAGTGAACCAGCGAATTGAGATTCACTGATTGATGAAAAATGATTTGAAAAACAATCATGTATTGCTTGAAGAAAGAGTTTTGCAATACAACAAAGGTTTATGAGAAAGATCAATTTTTTCAATCAAAACACTTTTTGTATTTGAAAAGAGTACACATTCGACGTGCTAGCGAAAAGAAGAGATTCGCACATCTAACGGTTTTTCTAAAAGTATTTTTTCAATCAGAGATACTTTTTGAGTTTGAAATATAAATACACATTCGACGTGCTAGAGAAAAGAATTTTTGCACATAGAACGGTTTTTCCAAAAGTATTCGTCAATTCCATTCCTGGAACAAGGTTGATTCACTAGTAAATCGCCCCATCGTTTCTGTCCAGTTGTCACAAGCTTGATCTTACGAGAAGATTTCACATGTCACCTACCAAGAGCTTGTTTGATGTTGGCTCTAGAAGGCTTTCCATCTTCATTGTGAATGTTTTCATATCACTCGGATGTTCTGGCAATTACCACAAGGATAATGCGTAGGACTCTTAATATATTCTTACTTTCCACATTGTGTGAAACAAAGAAGTCTTCAAGAATAGTGTCCTAATGAGATATTGTGGATGATCTCTTGGCTCTAGACTCAATAGTGCACATTTGGTTCCTATGCCGGAGACTAGGGAGAGGTCTCCTTCTTCAATATCGACAATCTCTAAGAGAAAGTCGATAGATTATGTCGGTTCCTCGTGAGAATGAAACTAGCCCTTTAAGAGGAACTTGAGTGGCTTGGGAAGTTTAGTGCAGGTGTGTCCTTTGGGTCCATGACGTCTTGTCTTCAATACCGGTGTTACCATAGTAACAACCGGTAGCATATGTATTGAACCCGGTTTACGCCTAAGGTTGAATTGATGGAGGCTATTTCTTTTCACCCTTTTCACATTCATTTCTTTTCATTCTTCAACCCCTTGATGCTTACGAGACTTCATAACTAGAACCTTGTTGGGTTTATTCCATTTCTAGCTCTATCTCGATCCGCACTCTTCCCATATTCTCATTTTCTCCTTTTTTCAACATTCCTAAGGACTCTACACTATCTAGTGGATTGTCCACAGGAAGATCCGTCCGGATTCGGCGGATCATGGGAGCGAATACCAAACCTAACCATCCTTATAACACCATGCATAAAGTAAATTGGTCGGTCTTTTGGTATTGTTCTTTCCTTCATGAAACCAATCGAAAAATCATTTGGAAAAACAATCAAGGTACTTGTGATACGAGATCAAAACATTTTATACCTTAATAGTTTTGATCATTTTAGAAATGCTCCCCCTCAACATGTGCATATGATTTAAAATTGTTTGGCACATGGAGGCAAGAGTTCTTTGAAATAATTTCTTTGAAATAATTTCTTTGAAATAATCTCTTGATCACAATTTCCTTAGAAAAATCCATTTGAATTTCTTTGGTAAAATTCTCCCCCTCAATATGTGCATAGGATATTTGAAATCATTTTATCACATAGAGGCAAGAGTTCTTTTGAAGCACATCCACAATCACACAAGCCATTAAGAAACCATTTAAAACTCAATCAAGGTACTTTATGTTAAAACATAAAAGCATTTGCACCTCGATAGTTTCTTTTCTTTTAAAATGCTCCCCTCAATATATGCTTGAGATTCGAAAGCACATATGAGAGCGACTGCTAACCGAATCAAAATGATCAACTTTTATCAAATTTCATTATTAAATCACAAATTCTCCCCGATCAAAATATCAAACCCTTTGAGATTTTGGATCCCAAGTGATTTAATAAGGTTTATAAAACATGGGATAAAATGTGCACGATTTAAAACTCATCTAGTTTTTGGATAAATGCTCCCCCCAACATGTGCATTATGTATATTGAAATCGTTTGGCACATGGAGGCGGGGTGCCTTTGAATGACTAAAACCAATTCCATTAAAAGCAGTTTGAGATTTAAATCACGATCTCTCACCCGATCAAAGATTTCAAACCATTTGAGATTAGTGATCCCAAAGATTTAAATAATTTAGAAAATTTTGGGAAAAGGCGTGGCAAGATTTAATTTTGAAAATGATGAGATAAGGACCATATTTAGACATTAAAGATTGTTAGTGTCGGTATGATTGTTTTAAGAGACCTTTAAGTAAAATAAAACAATTTCACAATCAAACAAGAACGAGAAAAATTTCATTTTGACGGATCTTTGAGTTTTAAAGAAAATCATACCATGACATAGCATTAAATCTTTAGATCACCACATAATTTCATACAAGCGGACTCTTTTGAAGATATATTGTTTGAAAATACTTCAAATTAAATCACTCTCCCCTCAATCCATGACGGTAGTCAATGGTGAGTGACTTATATTTTGAAAAAATGAAGTCCAGGTGATTTTCAAATTTTAGTCAATTTATTTTCAAAACAATATTTTCCATTTTCAAAACAATATTATTCAAAGTTTTAGAAAATGGTATCATTCACTACTTGTCTGCACAAAGATACATTAGGTGGTTGAGAAGCTTCCGTTGTTCTTTGTAGGGCTTGGAAGAAAACCGTCTGCCGATGCGGTGAGACTTCTTCTACGTTGCATTTGAATGCCAACTAAGGTCAAATTAAGCTCCGTTTCTTCAATCACTTAGAAGAAAACCATCTGCTGATGCAGTGAGACCTCTTACGTTGCATTTATGCCAACTCTCCATTGAAGTCCAATTAAGCTCCGTTTCTTCATTTGTCAACCCAAGATATCGTTACCCTTTCCTTGCGGCATCCAATCATGTTCATTTGTGGGATCCGGATCGGGAACATTCTTATATACCAATATACATGCATATGTTAGTGAACACACATACAAATATATGGTGGTCGACATCACCCAAACAACAATCGACTAATAAAAGTCAATCCAACATATCAATCATATCATAAAAGGTATGGGAATAATGTGTTTATCAAACTCTAATCATCTAATCCTAACAATCTTATCCTAGGCACCTAGTCCTTCAATGTAGGTTAACATTATTTTTCAGTTTAAGCATTTAGGATAATTAAGAAAGCCCGTTAGATGATATAGATTTGAAAACATTCTCCCCCTCAATCAATGACTCATTTTTCTGAAAAGTTTTAAAAGCGCAGAAGTCATTGATTGAGTTTGCAAATGTCTGAAAACTCGATCTTGATTGATTTAATAGCAACTCATTTACCACCATTAAGTTAAAACAAATATTTTTCGGAGAATTTTAGGCGGAAAAACATTTGTGTAGGAGCAACGATCTTTCGACATACTTTCCTTGTTTTGTTTTAGGAAAAGTGCACGAAAATTGTGAAAATCGTTTAAGCGTAGCACTTTCCTTCCTTGAAGAGCGGGTTGCTATCAGAAATAATAGCAAGCCATTTTTGAAGTGCGGGTTACAGTATGATATAACTGTAAGCCAATTGATTTGTGACATGTTTTGAAAAAGAATATTTACACCTCCTGCTCGAACTTCATCTATGGTCCCGTGCCATTATTGAATGACATTTCTAAGACCGTAGATGTTATCGATACCATAAGACATGTCTTGGAAAACATATTTTTGGTATTTTTGAAATTTTCTGATTTTTAGGCTTTTTGTTGGTTTTATAATTTTCTATTTTGTTTTTGTTGGTTTTATATTTTTGTATTTGGTTTTCTGAAAAATATTTACAAAGATAGTTTAGATGATATAGTTAAAGAAGATGATGATACGAGTACCGAGATAAGGATATCGAGCAACCCCGTTGTAGAAGATAGAAGTCATCATCCCTAAAACTTTCACCACCAAAGCTTCCGAGGCTCTTGCATTGAAGAAAGAAATTGAACTATCGAAAGTGAGACTCTGGCGACTTCCCCAAACCGAAAATCCATTAGATGAGCAGATTGAAGCTCTATTTCAAGCTTTCCTTAGCCGGTGCACAAAGAAGCACACCATTATCATAAATCCATTGCTCCTTTTAAGACCGATAATCGAGATTCTCCATTCGGGTTATATCATCCAATAGAACACCGACAACATTTCATCCCACACTTAAATAATCTTCTCAAATTTCTTTTCCAGAGGTGCAAGCAATCCATTCCAAAAAAATGTGTCAAGAGAACAATTCCCCAAGTAGTTGAATTGAAGCGGTCGGTTTCTTTGTATGATGCTCAAGAACTCTCCCGAACACACATCATGAGGGAATGAAAACACCTTCCATGTTCACATTTTCTTCCCGGATGATCGTGTATGAAGCTCAAGAACCGTACACCAATACCCAAGAGCTCTCCGAATACACATCATGAGGGAATGAAAACACCTCCCCATGTTCACATTTTTTTCCCCGATGATCGTGTATGAAGCTCAAGTATCCAAGTATACCAATACACAAGGAATGAATAATCGATAACATTGAAGAAGCGGGCCAAGTCATCGATTATCTCTGCGGGTGACAATCTCTGCGGATGTCAACTCGAATAAGTGATTATATCTACGAATCACCGATTAAGCACTCAAGTGAAAAATTGAGCATCCCCAATGTACACAGATTTATTCCGGCTAATACATGTCCACACGATCCATGATACACTACTCGGCCCAATCCTCAATTTTAATAAATTCGGCCCATGTCCTTAACTAAGAAAACCTAATAAACCGGATATATAAACACACCAAATACATCTATCCCTAAAATCCCTCACTTTGTCTAACCCTAATCACAAAGACAGAAAACAATACGCCTCTCTCCTTTGACATTTCCTCACGCATCAAAATCTCAACATCAAACTAATTAAGCATATATCTCAATCACAGTTACATCAATCACTAATCTTGTGTCACCTTCTCCCTCAACAATCGACTACATAACAATCATAAATGGGTCACAATTTCTACCCTTTACGTACAAACAACGACCACGGCTGCTAGTTAGACATATAGCTTCAACATCAAGATCCTTTGGAAAGGGTCTCAGGTAGGCTACTTTTTGTGTTATGCATTTGATGTTTGAACGAATTGATAATAAGATTATAACAATCTTGTTATAGGTCTTGTTATTAAGATTCGGAGAAATAAAAAGAAGCGAAGCTTCTTATAGGATCTGTGATGATTAAGTTCAAACGAGAAAAAAAATCTTTATAAGATTTGAAAAAACGTTTGAAAGAACTGAGATCTCATGAAATTTTTGCTTTTTGGATCCGTTTTGTTTACATGAAGTCAAGGGGTTTAGGATGGATTAGAGATTGTGTTGATTTAGAGTCTGATAAGTTGTTGGTCAACTTTGATTTGAGTCGAATCAGTAAACTGCTTCTTTTCCATTCGATTTCTTAAGTACATCAGTGGACTGATGATGGTTGACATAAACCTGAAGTCGTGAGTCAAGATGGTATTTGGTATATTTTTGTCAACAACTCGCTTTATAGACAAGTTTAGCAACTCGCATCTGACCCATAACTGTGATAACTCACATTTGACTAAAAAGTCAAACAGCAGCAACTCTCTTTTGACCCATACCAAGTCGCTTTTGACTTTCGTTGACTCAAAAGTCAACTCGCATTTTGATTTTAGAGACCAACTCGCTTATGAAACAGAGAATCTGTACTGTATTGAGAACAAGTCGCATAGTACACATTGAATCTGGACATTTGAATAACAACTCGCTTGGAAGAAGCAGTCAACTCGCATAGTAGATTTTTGATCAAACAACATACCCATATGACTCAACTCGCACCCAAACATGGTTTCAAACCGACTCCACGAATAACATCAACCATACTCAGCTTTAAATTCAGATTAAATATAGTATAAAGACATCATAAAACCAGCTTAAGCTGATAATACAACATGTAAACTCAGTAAGTGCCAACCACATCAGTATGAAGAACAAAATTAGGACACGAAAAACAGTTTAGACCATTAAGAGTAAGAAAACAGTAACAATATTCAAAAGATTAACACCCAACAACACTCATCCAATCAAATAACAAGACAACATCAACCACCACACAAATCACATTCAAGAACCCTTCAAACCGCTCAAAAATCATGAAGAAAACCACGAGAATCAACACAAACAACATAACCTAGGCTCTGGTACCATTTGTAGGATCGTATATATTTATGTTGTTTGAATGATTCGGGTGGTCTAGGATTATGATGATACAAGAAAGCCATTAGAGAGATGAAGATAGTAGAGAGGATGTTTCTTGAAAGCGAGTTGTTTAACAAAATATGAAAGGTTAGATTCAAGAAGCAACACCCTTCCCTTAGAGGGAAGGGTATTTATAGTTACAAACAAATACGTCCTCCTGACGGACTGTGGATCAGGCATACAGTGGGTAAAGACCCGTCCTTCCTCCACGGTTTTACACTAAACTAATCTACGCTACAAACTAACTAATAAACTACTAAATAACGTAACAAACGACATGTCTACGAGATAACTTGTGCTAGACCATAATTGGGGTGACCGACACTTTAACATGGAATTTCCAATTCCTAACAAGAGTAACATAAGCTTCCCCTTGAATCTAGGAGTTGTGGTAGGTCATTAGTAGGAGCATTAACGACAAAGTTTGTATTATTAGCACCACCACCCACGTTTCTGTTAGAAAAATCGCCACCAAAACCAGTGGGAAGTGGTGGTGGGGGCATAGGACCTAGATTTTTTCCAGGGTTAGAAACATAGTCATTGTTTGTAGATATTTTAGGATCTTGATTTTAAAAACTTTTTGAACAAGTTTGTGGATTTTAAACACTTGAAAATAGGTTTTAATATCAAACTGGCTCTGATACCAATTTTTTGTCCCAATTAATAGTGATTAAGTAAAACACTTGTTAAAACAATTTAAGTGACAACACAAATATAACTTCTCAACGTATAATCCTTTATTGATATAATCAAAGTATTATAAAGTGTTGCGCGGAAAATACTAAATTGAATGACAATGTATAACCAACTCTCTAGACATGTAAACTTAGATTACTAAGTTTGAAAGTGAACTTATAATCTTTAAGAGATCTTTGTAAGTTCAGTCAGGGAGTAAATTACTTCACAAGTTACAACAATATAATATGAAGCGACAAAGAACTTTACCTCGACCAACATTCCTATTTATACTAGTACGAGGTAGTTGCTAGTGAGGTTAGGTGAATGTAATGCGTATGAATTGTAAACACAAGAAGTTTTACAATCCTCCTAGGCATTGTATCTAACCGTTGTAGTGTAGTATAGGTAAGACATGGGGGATTGATTGTTCTCTAGGGGAATAGTGTTGAGAAGGCTCGAAGTGTATGACGAATTAATTCTAAAGGTTGAAGGATGATTATTTTTGTATTTTTATATTTTTTTAGAAAGAAAAGTAAAAATCTCGGGGATTGAAAGGTTTTGTTTTATAACTAATATTTAACTAATTAACTAAATTAAACTAAATATGCGAAAAAGTAAACCGGTGAACTCGTATGATAAATAAATGTGTTTACTTAGAATCTTACTACTCCCTAGTTATATTCTATTGATTAGTCGAATTGTCACGTCCTTGTTTTAACTAGCGCGTTGTATTCCTTAATATTAATTGTAGGGAGGTGCCAAATGCCCTAACTCTATGAATGTATAGGACTCGTTAAGAACCTTAATGTCAATGACCGTAATTCTACCAACGATTGAGAATATATAGGACTCCTTAAGACTCTTAATGTTAGCGACCGCAATTCACGCAATAAATACAACGAACAAACCAACTATTACACTATAGTGGAGCGTTTAGTCAAACGATCAAGCTAATGATATACCTAATCTACGATCTAGCCAGTTTTTCAACTCCTAAAGCGATTACAACTAATTAAATAAGAGATGACAATCAATAATCAATAACTGGGTTTCATTCAATACTAAGTAAACACTAATAGATCTAGCCTAACATGTTGAAGAGAAGATAAACAATTAATCACACAATACATAGACATGTTGTAATGATTAAAGGATGAATAACTTATCTTCAATTAAAACATGGAGTTTAGGGGGCTAAAAATCCTTACAAAAGCTGTGAAAATAGTGCACCAAAAGGTCTCTCCAAAGTTTTACCAATATGTGTCACACCTAATGAAAATCCTACAAAAAATATATAGAGTATTACAACTTTGACGGCGTCACTTTACAAGTGTGACGTCGTCAGCTCGCCGTCATTAGGGTTTTATAAACTGCACTGACTTAGTTGTGACAGCGTCACCTTAAGGGTTGTGACGCCATCGCTCTTCACTTTTCTGGTCATGACGCCCTCAGCTCTAGACCGTCACCATCCTCTGAAGCGTCACCGGTAAAATTTATAACTGGATCATCTTCATGATTCTTCAAGTGACGGTGTCACGTTGTATATGTGACGACGACCTACCTCCCTTTCAGGGTCGTTTTCTTGACTTGGTCATTTTCTTCATTTTCTTGTCTAAATGAGCCAAAAACACTTCAATTTCCAACATTTTCTTCCAAATACCTATAACTCAAATAGATACGATTTAGGGTAATAAATGATCAAATATGTATGAGTTTAAAGGTTAAATGACCCCTAAAAAAATGCATGTTTTTACACCTCATCAGAATGCGTGTCACATAACTAGTGTACAAGGTACAACATAGTACATCGTACATTTAATGCATCTATATTGAGAAACGCTCCTTCCTTGCTTTTATGAACAGTTCTGCCAACTGTTCACTGCTTTATCACCAACTCGTGTATGTTTGACTTTTCACTAAAATACACTTTGTCCCGCTCAAAATTGTTAGTAAAAAGTTCAGCCTAAACTTCAAAGGATAAGAGTTATGCTCTGTTGAACCTTTAAACTTGACGATGTCACCCCTGATGAACCTTTATACTTCAGCTAGAGTTCCTTCTACACACTGGCTGACCCGCATCAGCTAGGGAGGTTCATCAGGGTATTGCCACCCCAGATGAACTTTATACTTCAGCTAGAGTTCCTTCCACATACTGGTTGACACGCATCAGCTAGGGAGGTTCATCAAGGTATTGCCACCCCAGATGAACCTTTATACTTTAGCTAGAGTTCCTTCTACATACTGGCTGACCCGCATCAGCTAGGGAGTATGTCTTCAAGTAAACTTCACGATGTCTATGACTTTAATTTCTACTAGAGCTGCTAGCTGACTTTATTGTCAGCGAGTCTTATTGAAATGCTCTCTGATTTCATTACCAGAGAGTCTTCTTTACTTAGCCTAATTTCTGTTCAAATCCTAGTCAAAGACCATTGGGCACTTAATTGGCCCAACAAATACATATAAAAATGGAGGAAACGGAATAAAAATGGGTGAAAACGTATAAAAACAGAGGGAAATGAACGAAAACGTATAAAAACGGACAAAGATGTTTAAAACCATATGAAAACGTATAAAAATTGACGAAAACGTATAAAAGAGATGAAAACGTATAAAAACGAACGAAAATGTATAAATAGATGAAAACTTTAAATTTTAAACGGCCATTATTATAAAAGATAGATGATACAAACGGTCGTTAGCCAAAAGGGTTAGCGTGTAAATGATAATAGAATTTACTTAACACTAATTTAAAAAAAGGACCACGAGTGTTATTTTTTTTGCAAAGATTAAGACTGTCCATGCAACTTTAAAACTTGAGGGACGTGTTGATGCAAATAATGTCTAAAAACGTTATTTCTATCTTTCGATATCTCTACGTTTTGATGATAACAAAATGTAAAATAGGTTACGTCGAAATTAACGTAAACAAGTTTTTAGTCGAAATATCTCGTTTCTACATATATCACTCTAGGTATGAACAAACAAATTTACATCTTGAGAAATGATCAAATAAGTGAATTTGTGTTTCAAACTTCACATTTTTAATGTGACAAAACATTTTTTAAAAATACATTTTATAAATTATTTTTTAATAATAAAGAAATATTTTAATTGGAAAAATAAGATTAAAAATCCCAACAACTATTCCCCCCAAACAGCTCCAAACTTCCCCAAATAAACTTTCACCACTAAAAACAAAATTTGAAGCGTCCTTGTCTGGGATGGTACCACGGTACCACTAAATTTAGTGGTACCGTCGAATATTTAGTGGTACCGTCCTACTGTAACGGTCATATTTTTCCTTCCTATAAATACCAGTCCACTTCACAGTTTTTGGGCATCCTTTTTCACACAACACTTTCTGTGTTTAATTCTTTTAACACACTTACATTGCTTTGATCATTTAGATAGTTTTCTTTTGTTTAGGAGTGATCCTTTCTTTCAACCAAGTGATCACCTTAATTCCTCTTCTAGTGTAAGAGAAGAACACTTTGTATCAAGAAGATACTAAGTGTTGTAGTTATAGTAGTGTGCACTTGTAACACTTGTTACATACTTTTTGTATCTTGATATACAACAAGTAGTCTTAAGTCTTGTTTTGATAGCTTGTGTGGATCATTGTGATCGTGTTGAGATCTTGGAGATCTCTTGTAGTTTGTGTGATAGTGTGTTGATCAAGTGGATCAAGTCTAGATCGTGTGGATCTAGTAGGTTGTGTGATTAACAAGGATCGTGTAGATCATGAGTGAGATTGGTACTAGCTAGATTAGTACTCGACATTTAACTTAGTGTCAGAAATTGTAATAAGTGACGTTGTATGGTTTTCTCCGCCTGAAGGGAGTTTGTTGACATAGTGCTTAGAACTCTCGAGTTCGGTACTCGGGGAGTGGAGTAGGGCAAAGAAGAGCTTCGTTACCGAACCACTATAAATCTCTTTGTCTCGGTTTGATCTTTCCATCTCTTACTCTTTACATTCATTACTTACTTTCAATAGTTGTAGTGTGTTTATTCTAGTATTGTTAAGTATGATTCATATTGTTGTGGTTTGATTTCACAAATGATTGAATCAAAGTTTTTCGCAAGGAAACTTTTATAACTAAATTAAAAAGCGGTGAAACTATTCAACCCCCCTAGTTTCTCACAGGACGGTAGATGAAATTTTCGACAAACCACAAGAATCGTTTGTGTAATTTACTCTATTTTAAATATACATAGCATTAAAAAGTTTAATAGTTAAGGGGGTGAAATAAAAAAAATTATGAAATATTTTAGGAGGGTAAATAAATTATTTTCTAAGTTATGTCCACGTACTTATCATTTCTATCTTTTCTACTTTGACATGTCACATTATCACTTTTTGCCATGTCATATATGATGTTACTAACCCAATCACATTTATCAAAACCTTCTGTTAGAAGGCACGGTGCAATGTGTCATTCGTGTGTTATTGTTATCTTTGGGTACCAATGGCTCGCCAATAAAATCTTATATATTTTGCACCTCCTCTTGCACGCCATTCGTCCCTAACCATGTACTAATTGATTACATTCGTTTATTTTAGTGATTGGGGTATTGTTTTGTGGAATATTTTGTGAAACATACATGTACCAATAATAGTTATTGATTTTATTGCTATGAAAGGTATTTTAGTTATTGGTGTATTATTGGAGAGGTGTTGAGGTGGCACACCAATAAATGTTTTATTCATTCCTAAGTGCAACTAGCTCTCTTATATAGGTTTAGATTTACTTTTGAATGGATGGCACGCTGCAATTTATGCCCGATTTGCCTACTCGTGTGCACTTGTCGTAAACAAACCAATACGATAATTGACATATAGACTTGAATCTTGTGACTAAAATGGAAAAACATCTAAAACTAATCAAAGACAACTTGGAATGGGAAGCCAAGATTTGTAGTTTTGGAGCAACATACTTCAACCACTATATATATTCAGAATATCCCAATACACTTCAAAACAATCTTAAAAATCAAATTTAAGTGTAAAAACCTATCAACATGACACTTACTATCAAACCGGTTCAACCATTTACACCAATGGCTAAGCCACCACCCGAGCCATTGCGTCAAGGGCAATGTACTATTCCCATGGAGACAACCAAACGAGCTAGTGGTACTCGAGGTCCGAGTAAGAGATTGGTTAATCATTCGAGAGAAGGACGCTCTAATAATAAACGATCACTGAGTCGACTTAGTAAAAGATGGAGGGAGTATCATGGGTCGGGAGACTGGGAAGGCTTGTTAAACCCACTTGATGAAGGTCTACGTGGTGAGATTATGCGATATGGGAGCTTTGTTGAGGCAGCATACCAAGGCTTTGATTCCAATACTTCTTCACCAAGTTATGGTAAATGTCGGTACTCAAGAAAGTCAATTTTGGAACAAGCGGGTGTTAATGGAAGCGGGTATCAGGTGACAAAGAATCTACACGCCACATCCTCCATTCCCATGCCACATTGGATGGGTCATATTGGAGTGCAGTCTAGTTGGATTGGTTATGTGGCAGTTTGCGAGGATAAAAATGAGATTTCGAGACTTGGGAGACGTGACATTGTGATTTCATTACGTGGGACCTCAACTTGTTCAGAGTGGCTGGAGAATCTAAGAGGCACTCTCACAAGTTGTCCATTTAATGATGTGAACGATGTAAAAGGACAAGAAGAAGATTCAATGGTGGAAAGTGGTGTTTTGAGTCTATACACATCGAGCACATCGGTCCGTTCAAGCTTGCAACAATCTTTAAAAGATGAAATTTTAAGATTAGTTCATAAGTACAATGATGAGCCATTAAGTGTTACCATCACTGGCCATTCTTTGGGAGCTTCTTTAGCGATTCTAGCTGCCTACGATATCAAAACAACCATCAAACACGCTTTACATCTCTCGGTGATCTCATTTGGAGGCCCAAGGGTTGGGAACCGGAGTTTCCGACACAACCTAGAACTACAAGGAACAAAGATTCTACGTATAGTGAATTCGGATGACCTCATTACAAAAGTACCCGGTCTTTTAGTTGAAGACCATGATGACATGGCACAAGGGAAGAAAGCTCGTGTGGCCCATTTACCTCGGTGGATACAAAAGCACGTGAAAGACAACCAATGGGTGTATGCTAACATTGGACACGAACTACGGCTCAGCAGTCGAGCTTCACTGAAGTTAAATTGTATTGATGTGGCTACATGTCATGACCTGAAGACATACCTACATCTAGTAAATGGATTTCAGCTTAACTTGCCCATTCAGGCACCTATACAATAATTCCTACGTAGTATTTTTTTTAGCAAATGGATTTGAGCTAGTTTGATATCTTTCTCTACAATGGTATTGCTGGTTTGATATCTAGTTTTTTACATTTTTTAGTCGAGATTATAACAGTTAATTAAATGATGCAATCTGATACGATTATTGATATTTAGGAGGATCTTATTATTAGTTTTTCATTCTACAATTATTTGTTTCGTTATGATTTGAAAATTCGCGCGTTAGGTGCATTGCGATATGCTTTTAGATATTTAGGAATTAGGAGAATTTCAAAGGTATAACATATGAAAGTTCTAACAAATTACTAACTTTTTGGACACCACAGATTTGATTTAGGTAATACCATACCCAAGTGGAAACTCATAACTCAATATTAATTACATCCACAAATTTTTGTATTATAAATAAAAAGGAGATATAATTAAGGATATAAATTGGTCAACTAAAGATAGACTTTGCAGCACTTTTTTTTGTTTGTACGATGTGCATGTTCCTTAGGCTGAACGCAATGGTGAGGGTCGTGTAAGGTCGACCGATCGGTCGAGATTGGTCACCCCTTTTGGGTGTTCGGTCTTGATCGATCGGCGACGAAAAAAAATGCCGGCTAGGTCAGGTGAACGACCAAGGTTTAAACACAAACCAAAACAAAAACAACCATTTAAAAGAAAAAAACAATAAAAAATAAAAGTATACCACTTTTACAACATTATAAATACCAACCTCAAACACACTTCTAAACACACAATTCAAACAACTTCTCATCAACATTCTCTTAATTATGTCTAACGAGCTACTTTTTAATTCTTCGTCTTCCGACGATGAAGAAGAAGTGATGAGCGACCTTGCGGAGTTTACGTAGTTTGCTTGGGCCGAGTACCTATCGTCACTACCAAAAGTACGACGAACCTACGTAGCTAGGGATCATTAGGGTGCTCATAATCATTTAGTGGAGGCTTACTTCTCTGCAAACCCATTGTATGATGAAAGAAAATTTCGTGCGCGGTTCCGAATGAGCCGAGAACTATTCTCATAAATTGTTCGAGAGGTAACCGATTATTCTCCTTATTTTCAATAAAATCCTGATTGTACGGGCACACTTGGTATTTTCCCATTGATTGCGGCAATTCGTCAATTGGGATACGCGGTCGTTCCTGATTCTCTTGACGAGTATCTGCAAATTGGTGCAACAACAACCCGTGGTTGTCTTCGTAACTTTTGTACAACTATCATGGATTTATATGTTGTTGAGTTTTTGCGAAAGCCCACGTATTCTAACCTTGAAAGAATATATGCTCATCACGAGCATAAGCATGGGTTTCCTGAAATGATAGGAAGCATTGATTGTACAGGTTGGGAGTGGTAGAATTTCTCAAATAGTTTGAGAGGTCAATTCGGTAAGGGTGATCACGGGCCACATCCATTCATTTCATTGGAAGCGATCTCCTCCCAAGATTTATGGATTTGGCATGCGTACTTTGGTGTCTCTGGGATGAATAACGACATAAACATTTTACATCGATCCCCTGTTTTCAATGATATCATATCTGGGAGAGCATCGGACCTTCTATTCGAGGTCAATGACGTAGCTTATAAAAGGAGATATTATCTTACCTACGGGATATATCCGGAATGGGCCATTCTTATTAATTCCATTTCAAATCCTCCCACGGGTGATGATAAAAGAATATTGTAGAAGAGGAAGCATGAAGCAGCAAAGAAAGATGTGGAACGAGCTTTTGGTGTGTTGAAGAAGAAGTAAAAATGCTTAAAGTTTCGGCTTGAGGGCTCTCGAAACATGATCTTCAAGATATTTTGTACACATGTATCATATTACATAATATGATCATTCGAAACAAGGGTCAGGTGATATGTCTCACACGCTACGAAGATGAGGGCTACCGCGATCATGATCCCTTCAGATCGCATGAACAATCTTTAGTAATTACTCAGGAGATAATCGACCGAACAACTCGTCTAAACTTAAAAGCTTATTTGGTCGAACATGTTCGGGGGAATCGTGGAAATGAAGTCAATAAAGAGAGTGGAGACGAAGACACAAGTGATGATGATGATGACGAATTTATGTAATGTTTTAATGTTATTTGAATAATTTATGTAATATTTTTATTATTAATGAAGTTTAAAATTGTTGTTTAAAAAATTTGAATTTAAAAAAAAATAACTTGGTCGCCACCGTGGCAACTTGGTCTTCTGCAGGTCGTCGGAGAGAGAAAGCTGATGTGGCAGGCAAAACCCAGGTCGCCATTGTGTTCAGCCTTAGAGGAAATTACACCGCTTATCCCTTTGTTTTGGTCAGATTTTATGTTTAATCCTCACTATCGAGAAATTACTGCTGATTTTTCAAACGTTTGTTTTTCTGCACGCTGGCCTAAAATCCTAGCGACCTTTATATAAGCTCGTTATCTCCAATCACGTGTTGGGCACATAGGAAGGTAAGCTAGTCTTTTCGTTTTTTTCTTTTTCTCAACTACCTTCTAACACTAATCAAAGCATACTTCCCACGTGTGTTTAAAAAAGCACGTACTAGGCACGCCTAAGGCATGATGCGTTGCGATGCATGGCCATGTTGCATCAGAAACCCTAATGCGTTGTGAATACGGGATGTGCGGTGATGCGCGTGCATCAGGAACGCATCAGCTGAGGCATGCATCAACGCTTTTCTGTGCATCATGAACTGTAGACCTTATAACGTAAAATTGAACTTAATAATGTGTATTGAGCTTCTTATCATGCGCTTTACTTTTAAGATGTTGGTCCAATTTAACCAATTCCTTATAAAAAGTTACAAATCCGACCTAATCCCTCCAATAATTGAGCACTTCTTTGGCTCTTCCTTTCTCCTAATGTTCCAAAGCTTCTAACTTTCACTACCTTCCCCATCTTCATTAATTGGTGAGTTTTCCTTTTAAACTCTGCTTTCTACACTTTTAATTTCTTCTTTCTACACTTTTAATTTCTTCTTCTTAAAATTTCTTTATCTCTAAGCTTTCTGATTAATATTATCAAAATTAGAATTCTAAAACTCTAACTTCAATTTTAGAATGGATGCTGGAAATTTTTCGGGTTCAACCAACCCCAACCGCTCTTCTGCATCAAAAGATTCTAAGGACATAGTTCACCAATTTGCAGTCCAAGATCCTAAAAACATAAACAACTTTACATGAAACTTTTGTGGTAAAGTAACTAAGGGAGGCGCATTTTGTTTAAAGATACATTTGGTTGGAGGTTTGTGTAGTGTTAGTGATTGTGCTAATGTTCCTGATCGTGTCAAAGTACAAGTCGAATTGTACATGAAAAATAAACAAATTGTGAATGATTATAGTTGTATGCGTCGTGTGATGGATGAAGTTGATGAATATGGTGAGGAGGAGGAAGATTTTATTGTCACATCTATAGAGAGGGGAAGTGGCTCGGGACAAGGAGGTAGCAAATGTGCTCCTAAAAAGCCAAGAAATAAGGGTCAAATGAATATGTACTTCGCTAGTAAACCACAAGGAGTAAAAGGAGGAGGAAGACAAAAAACTATAAATGAGGTTTGTAAAAAGTAGCTAAGGAACTATGCTTGTAGAGAGATAGCTAGGTGGTTTAATGATGCATGGCTTCCTTTCAATGCACCTAGCTATGATAGCTTCCAGATTGCAATGGAAGCAGTTGCTCAATTTGGCTTGGGGTTTAAACCACCTAGCATGTATGAGCTTAGAATTCCTTTTCTCAAAAGAGAATTAGAAGACACCGAAGACAATATAAATCAAAATGAAATGGGCCACCAAAGGTTGTTCTATACTATCTGATGGATGGCATGACTATACTATTCAAAAAGATAATTTAAACTTCTTAGTAAACTCTCCAAAAGGTTTGGTGTTTATAAGATCTTTAGATGTCTCAGAAGTTACAAAATATACTAACACATTGTGTTAGAAATGATGCTGAGCGATATTTACGTGAATTGGAGTAGACAACTAGTATGCGTATAACGCAGGGATGACTAATGTAATATTGGAATAGTTGTCATGTAATTTCTCTATAAATACCCCTCAAGTCTTCACTTGAGGGGTATGGGAAGCTAGCGTAAGGAAATCATAATAAACAAGTTTTATCATCCACTTCCTCTCTCTATTTTCTCTCTCTAAGCTTAAACATGTTTTATCAAAATCATCAACCTCGACCGCCAGATCGACCTTGAATTTTGATGTTTACAATTGGCATCAGAGCTAACCAGGGTGTGATTCGTGATTTTTGTTACGAAGAATTTCATTTTTGGTGTTTAAATCTTGGTTCATGAGGTGTTATAGAAAACTGTGTACTTTTTTCTTCAAATCTTCGATTTTAAAGTCCTTTGATGTTAAAGTTTTTGTTTTTCTAGTAGATTTTGTGTTTTTAAGGAAATATTTGTAAAAAGAACGAACAACAGTCAAAAATTGAAGATTTTAGAGGTTTTTTTGGATCATTTTCGTGTTTCCTCGCAATCTCGGCCTCAAGCACACACACTGAAATTGTTGTCTTAAACTCACACCGAAATCGGTGTCCTAAACCCATCCCAAAATCAGTGTCAACACCAATCTCGGTCCCAACCAACCTTACACCGGATTCGGTGCCCCATACCTACACCGAGATCCATACCCACACCAAAATCCATCCACACCGAGATTCCTCCACCCCGAGATCACCAAGCCGAGATCCTCCACACCAAAATAGGTGTTGGGTTCATTAAATACCCAAACCCCTTAAGTCAAGGATTTGAATAGAAAATACCCTAAGTGTTTAGGCCGTTAAACACTAACAGTCGCCGAGTGCATAGTCTCGGTGAGTCATCTTCGTGGATACTCAAGAAGAGGCTAAGAAGAAGTCTCTCCACCTCGAAGGTTGAACTTTAGGGTGAAGACCGAGTCAAGAAGATGGTGGATTCAATGAGTGATGACAATAACTCATCAATCCCTAAACTCCTCTCCAACTACTTACATCAAGACAAACCGAAGTAGAAGATCAAGGCAATGAAGACTAAAGAATGAGCGGGATAAGGCGGATAAGTTTGAATCGATAAGACGAAGTCCTTATCAACCAAAGTCAACTTTCCTCGAATGGCAAACTATCTCGCTCGGTGTCATCACCGACTTATAGAAAGCAAATTGTCTCTTACTTAATATAGTCTTTAGAAGAGAGACAAAATACATCGATATTTTGTCTTAGATAATGTCGGTTTGTCACTTAGGATAAAGTTAAAACTCATACTTGTATAAATAGCATAAGAGATGGAGTGAAAGATTTAAGTTTGTAGATTGTAAAACACACACACACACAAGCCATCTTTCACTCCTCCAAATACAACTCAGTCCCTGAGATAGCTCAGTGGTTCCATAGTAGTTGTGCTTAGACTTAGCCTGAGCTTCGTGAGGAGTTACAACCCTTTGTCATTTCAATCCCAAGTACTATTCCGCAAGTACTTGGGTAATGTATTCTTTTGATTGATTTCTAATAAAGCATATTATGTTGAAATTTTATCAGTGTATTTTATTTACATTGTATTTCAGTCATTGATTCACTATTAGTCTGTTTTAATACTTAAACTGTATTATACGATAGTGAATAGAGAACAAAAATAGGGAAGCCCAAATTGGAAAGCCGAAATAGGGGAAGCCGAAATTGGGAAGCCAAAATAGGGAATCCGAAATTAGGAAGCCGAAATAGCCTATTTAAATCAGAAATAGGGAAGCCGAAATTACCTATTTTGAAGCCGATATTTGACCAATTCTTAAGGTTTCACCGAATATCTAACATAGAAAACCCTAGTTTTCGAACCCTAATTTACCAAAAATTTATCGATCTATGGAACAGAGGGTATATATAGAAATAGGGCATATACCAACAACACATAAACACCAAAAACTTACCAGATATTATTGTCAAACCATGTTTCGATTAAACGATCCTTATCAAGATTCACATCAAACGAACAACGACTAAATTTTGAACGGTAACAAAAAGATGACTATGGGGTTGATTTTTTATCGCTTATTTGAGGTTGAAGTGAGGTTTTACGGGTGTGTGTACTTAGTATCTCAAAGTCTAGGTGATAAGGATTTTAAACGTACGTTTTTCGGGGGTCATTTAAGCCCTATTTCGACACATTTTATATCCGTTACTGCTTAAAATCTTCCTTTTCACTTTTTAGGTCTTTTGGAAGCAAAATGCTAGAATGAAGCACATTTGGACGAAAAGGAGCAAAAACATGAAGATAAAGGTAAAGTCAAGGTCGAAGACACTCAAGGTCGCCAAAGAACACAAGCGATCCCATCCAAAGGGCGACGCCGTCCCTCTATGAAGACTTTATCAAAAAGTGCACGCGACGACTCACTGGAATTTCTGATCCTAAAGCCTGACGGCGTCATGCCTAAAATATGGAGGGCGTCACTCACACTTTTCACTCCAGACAACCCAGATCTAGAACTCAGAAGACGTCGCAACTAAAGACCGACGACGTCACAACTCTCAAGTGACGTTGTCCCATCGATGACTTGGCCCAGACGAAACCCTAATGATGGTGACCTGACGGCGTCGCTAGCAAAAGGTGACGCCGTCACGATTGTCAATCTAAATATTGAATTCGATTTTTCTGTACTTTAGGAGGTAGAATTTTGGAGAGCAAACCCTAACTCAGTTGTAGTCCGACTTGGACAGTATTCTAGGGTCCCACACCCTATTTTACACGTCAAGATAAGTTTGTTAATCCAATTTATCATTATGTCTACCCCATGTTCAACTGATTGTGTGTATGCTTGCTTGTCTAACATGTCTAGCTAAATTACTTGTGTGTTTGCTTAGATCTATAAAACCTAGTTATTGATTGTTGTTAGGTTGTTTCTTGTCTTAATTGATGATATAGGCTAAGGAGTGCAACTAGGCTTTTGTTGTATTTAATGCATGAGTATGCTTGAGGACGATAGGGTGCTCGGATGAAATAGCCTAGGCTTGCCGATTCCGTGAATCCTATACGAGAGATAACCTCATAGAACTAGGGGATACGCACACCCTATGACTAATAGGAATACAATGCGTTAAGATAAAGGACGTGACAATTCAATAGACCAATAAAAGATAACTAGGGAGTAATAATATCTAAGTGAACACATCTTTAATCACCATACGAGCACACCTCAATTAAACATAGCTATCGGTAGTAATTAGTTAAATTAGATAATTAGTAGTAGTAGAGAAATCGGTAGAAGTACCACCCCCCAATTAATTGCCCCGAGATTTTTATCTTAGCTTTCTAAAAAACATAAAATAGATTTAAAAAAAAAGAATCAACCTGATAAAGATTTAAAACGTACGCTTTTAGGGGGTCATTTAAGCCCTAAATCGACCACTTTTATATCTGTTACTGCTTAATTTCGTTCCTTTTCACTTTTTAGGTCTCTTGGAAGCAAAATGTTGGAATGAAGCATATTTGGACGAAAAGGAGCAAATACATGAAGAAAATGGCAAAGTCAATATCGAAGCCACTCAAAGCTGATCAACGGTACCTGATGGCATCCCAATCAAAGGTCGACGCCGTCCCTCTATGATGACTTGATCAAAACATGCACGCGACGGCTCGGTGGAAATTTTGGTCACACAACCGACGCGCCACGCCTTAATATTGGGCGTCCACTCACGCTTTCAACTCGGGCGGCCCGGATCTAGAATCAAGACGACGTCCCAATCAAGACCGACGGCAAAAACTCTAAGGTGACGCCGTCCCATCGATGACATGGCCCGACGAAACCCTAATGACGGTGGTGACGGCGTCCCATGCAAAAGGTGGCCGTCGCAAAGTGTAAATCTATATATAGAATTTGATTTTTCTGCATTTAGGGAGGTAGACTTTTGGAGAAGAAACCCTAAATCGTTTGTAGTCCGAATTGGATAGTATCTTAGGGTCCCATACCCTATTTTACACATCGAGATAAGTCTTTTAATCCAAAGTAACATTATGTCTATCCATTATTCGATTGATTGTGTGTATGCTTGCTTGTTTACCATGTCTAGATAAATTTCTTGTGTGTTTGCTTAGATCTATGAAACCTAGTTATTGATTATTGTTAGGTTGTTTCTTATCTTAATTGTAAATTGGCTTAGGAGTGCAACTAGGTATCATTCGTTGTATTTAATGCTTGAGTATGCTTTATGAATGTGTGGCTTATGAATGAAATAGCTTAGGCTTGCCGACTTTGTATGTCATAAACGAGAGATAACCTCAAAGAACTAGGGGCACGCATACCCTACGACCTCAGGAATACAACGCGTTAAGTTAAGGTGTGACAATTCAACCGACCATTTAAAGATAACTAGGGAGTAATAGTATCTAGGTAAACACATTTTTAATCATCGTACGAGCACACTTCAATTAGACATAAGACTACCCGTAGTAATTAGATAAATTAGATAATTAGACAAGTAGAAGTAATCGGTAGAAGTACCAACCCCCAACCAATTGCCTCGAGATATTTACCTTAGCTTTCTAAAAAACCAATAAAAAAAAAAAAAAAGAATCACCCTCAACCCCCACCTTCTCATCATACATTTCTTACTAGCATTCCTATTCCCCTAGAGAACGATATCAATTCCGGGGCTTACCCAATACTACACTACAACGATTAGGTTCACCGCCAGAGGTAGAAAACTTGCTCGAAAAAGGAAGTTTCCTTTGACCCTAACGCGCTCCGTCGCCGCATCCGATAACATCAAATAGTCCTCAATATTAAGTGTCAATTTCCGATAATGCTTGTAATTTATATCATTTATATGGATTTACACTTGCTTTCCATTGTTTTCCACTTTCGTAAATTACGAGCATTTGAGCTAAAGAGACGCGGAATTGGAGAAATATCAAAGATTTATCATAGTATGTCGACTTTGAAGAAGTTACGGCGTAACTCATCTCTCACATTACGCCGTAACTAAAGCGTGACTCGGAAAACCAACTCATCGTAACGTTACGGCGTAACTCTCCCAAAGACTACGACGTAACTATATTAGGTCAAATGAGGTTCCACGCACGATAACTACGCCGTAACTATTTCACCAACTACGGCGAACCCGCTTATATTGAAGATATGGCGTAACCACTCATAAGGTTACGCCGTAACCAAAGCAGATCTAGTGCAAATAATGAAGGAATTGAAGATTATGGCGTAACTCCTATTTTAGTTACGCCAGAACCCGATCCGGCCTATAAATACCCCACGATTTCTAGCATTTCAAAGCATCCCATTCCACCCACCACAACCAAAGAACGTGGGAAGAAGCCAAAGGCGTGCCTAGAGGAGCATCTTGAGTGTCTCCAGGAGAAATCACTCCCTACGATAAGCATTAGCATTTTATCTTTTCTTTACTTTCGATTCATGTACTTCATAACTTTGAATATTGAATTGATTTGTATGGTTAATATGAGCGGCTAAGCACCTCTTGGTAGGGTTGAGCATCGGGTTGAAACCCGACCCGACCCGACTATACCGACACCCGAAAACACTCTATAATCTATACCGATACCCGACCCGTTTGATACTCGGTCAGGTTCGGGAAACTGGCGGGCAACTCAGGAGGTTGTCGAGACAAACGGGCCTAGCCCGATTTTACTAAATATTTCCAGCCCAGCCCAGCAGATCCATTTCACTATATATTTACAAACGGGCCTAGCAGATCCATTTCCAGCAACCAAAACATTTCCAAAAGACCATTTCAATGAAGCTACTGATGTCATTTCCAAATACAAACACAATGAAGCTACTGATGTCATTTCCAAATTAGCTACTGATGTCATTTCCAAAACAGTTCCAAAACCAAATACAAATGACAAATGTCTTGAATCATGCCTCCAATTACAAATACCAAATAGAAATACAAGTTCAAATTAGAAACCAAATAACCAAATCACAACATTCTTGAATTTCCATGTTCTCCTTTTTGTTTCTCTAACGCCTCTTGAATTTCTAGAAAAAACATGAGAACATAAGTCAAACATAAGTTACTAATATAACCAAATAACCAATAAACTTATATATAAATATTTTACCTTTAGCAACCTCGTCGTCTTTCATTAAATCCTCTAACGTATCCAAAGTGATGTTTCTACTTGATGTACGGATCCAATCTTGTGTGCACACCAAAGCCTCTACAATGCTAAACGCTAAAGAATTCCTATATGGGTCTAAAACGCGACCACATGCGCTAAAGGCAGATTCGGAAGCAACGGTGGATACTTGTATGCACAAGATATCTATTAATAAAAAACAAAGCACAAAGAATCTAAGATATCTAAAATTTATTAAAAAAATAAGTTATTACCTTTCGCCATCCTTGATACAATTGGGAATCTTGGACTATTTACCTTCCACCAATTAAGTATGTCGAATTCTTCGTCATCCTCTAGCTCAACACGCGGTTCTTTTAGATATTTGGTCAACTCGTCTTCATCCCCACTCAACTTATTTCCAACTGTATCTTTAAAAGAATTTAAGAAAGAATTACCACGACGACGAATTGTGTTACTACTTTGACTTGACGTTGCTTTTGGTGTTTCACTTGATATGTTTGTGCCATATTTTTCTTTGTAAATGGCAAACAAGTCCCCCATATCTTTCTCAACCTTCTTAACCAATTTGTCACATAATTCATCTTCGGTTAAAAATGAAATTGGCGTCTCATCACTATTTTCATCGACCTCCATGGGTATGCAACCGTTTTCTATCAAATGTCTAAACCCGTAGCCTATTATTTCCGACTTCATTGTGGGATCTAAGATAACGGCAAAATACATATAATGGTTGATTTTTTTGTAATCACCCCAATATTTGTCATACTTTTTTCTCATTTCTTCAACCATTACCTTAAAAGAAGGTTTTTCTTCCCACTCACGAAGATGCTTATCAATATCAAGTACCTCACCAAACCATAAATGAGCTACGGGAGATGATACGTTTGACACAAGTTCGGTTGTTTCTTTAAATTTTTCCAAAAAAGCAACTATCTTCTTACAAACCTCAAAATCACCCCGCTTAGGTATTTCCTCAAGGTCTCGAGCAAAACAAGAGTTATTAAAATCATAATCAAAAAAAGCATCTTTTAACTCAATAGCGGTTTTCAACATATCATGTATGGAATTCCATCTTGTAGGGCATTCGAAAACCAAAACTTATTTGAAGTACAAGCCTTTTCAACACTTTCTTTAAAGTTGGTCACTCTTTGGCTCGAATGTTTTATGTATTTCACGGCTAAGCCTATGGTATTCACTTCCTTGTTGAATGTTTTTAAACCATCTTTGACAACTAGGTTTAAAATATGAGTCATGCATCTTATGTGAAAATGTTTACCACCATCATACTTATTTGGTAAATTTTGTACCAAGTATTCAAGGGCTTTGTCATTTGAAGCAATGTTATCAACCGTAATGGTCATAACATTCTTTATACCCCATCCGTTTATACATTCCAAAAGTGCCCTACCAATATCCACCCCTCTATGGCTATGAATTGGTCTAAAATTAATAATTCTTTTATGCATTACCCAATCATCATCTATCAAGTGGGCGGTTAATACCATAAAGTTCATTCTTTTACAACTAGAAGTCCACGTATCGGTGGTTAAATGAACGGTGGTGGCCTTGTTGCTTAAGAAATTTAATAGGATCTTCCTCTCGTCAAGAAAAAACTTAGAAACATCCCTAGCAATAGTAAAACGAGAGGGCATATTAAATCTAGGTTGCATGTTAGTGGAAAATTTAATGAATGTCGGGTGTTCTA
The DNA here is from genome assembly GCA_022545495.1 of Chrysanthemum lavandulifolium. Lineage (NCBI taxonomy): Eukaryota > Viridiplantae > Streptophyta > Magnoliopsida > Asterales > Asteraceae > Chrysanthemum > Chrysanthemum lavandulifolium. The sequence goes on from CM040241.1 coordinate 207,824,899, forward strand.
CAAACTTAAACGGAAGCTCAGCAAGAACAATTAACTCAATCAACGACTTTTTAATCACTTTTTCATCATACTTCCAAGTTTCTAAAGTCCCAATGCTAGTGCCACCCTCATCATTCTCCCCAATATTTTTCTTAAAAGCTAGTTTTTTTTGTTTCCTAATTTTCTCAACATCGGGGTTGTTATCACAGTTTGCATAATGAGTATTCAAGTGTTTAGTACCATGCATTTTTGAATCGGCTTTGAGAACTGCATCACACCATTTGCAATAGGCCATCTTAATGACTTGACCATTTTCATCCGGTTCAAACTTTGCATCAAAGTATTTCCAACACTCGGAAGTTGTTTTCCTTGGTTTGGGTGGGGCTTTCCTTTTGCGTTTATTTTCATCAAAGTTAACCGCCTCAACGTCAACATTCTCATCCTAAACAAATATAAAAAAGATCAAATAATTAATTAAAAGTTATCATCATGAGTCAATTAATTAAAAGCCTACATCAATTATACCTTAAAAGTTCATCACATCAATTATACCTTAACATCATTTATATTTTATACCTTAAAAGTTCATAAATACATGTTGTAACAGTGTAACATCATTTATATTTGATACTTTAAAAGTTCATAAATGCCCATGATACCACATAACATCAGTAACTGACCCACGTTCATAAATGTATGATCAGTTATACCTTAAAAGTTCATAAATGATGATCAGTTATACCTTAAAACTTTTAGTACCACATCAGTTCATAAATGTTACCATTATTTCAATGTTACCTTAAAACTTATCCACGAATGTATCATAATAAATTCAATGTTACCATTATTTCAATTGTACTTAAATTCAATAATACAACATCAGTTCATAAAAATTAAAAAAAATAAATAAAAAAATAAAATAAAAAATAAAAAATTGAAACCATCAGTTCATAAAAAAAATTCAATACCACGTCAATTAAATTCATCACATCAATTAAATTCTTACATCAGTTAAAGATATTAAAAATGTACAATACTTACTTCCATTGTCGTGTTTTGTTGAGAAGCGAATGATTCGTAGGTAGGTATAGAAGATGAGATTGATTCATATGGGGGGTTTTTGTTTTGAGGTTGATGAGATTGATTCACATGAGATTCATCCATTTGATGAGATTGATTCATAAGCGAATGAAAAAGAAAGGGGCGCAATTTGTCCTACTAAACCTAATATATTTCGGGCCAGCGGGTTACTCGGGGTTTATTCGGGTTTTTTACCTGACCCGACCCGATACCGATTGAAGAGAATATGTGCAACCGAGTCCCGACTCGAATGTCAGTCGGTCGGTTTCGGGTGCTTGTCGGGTCGGTCGGTTTGTCGGGCTAATCGGGTATCGGTCGGTTTTGCTCAGCCCTACCTCTTGGTGCTGGCCTAGTTATGATTCCTTAATTGTTTTGTTTGCGTTTATATTACTTCCGTATAATTATTTCTAAGTGTATCCATCCATAGTTTATTGGTAGCTACGCTTGTTTCGTAGTTTTGAATGGCGGTAGAGGCCAATTGCCTAGCGATATGACCAATCGACCCTAGGTGAGCGGATCGGCGACGGAAGGGTAAGATATGACCAACGTGACCCTTTCTACTTGTGCGATTTGACCAACCGATCACCCACCGCTTGGATGAACTTAAAATTAGGGGTGAGTGTTTGTTGCTAACGCCCGGCACTCACTATTATAAATCTATCATGTAGCGGCTCTGTTGTAAAAATCGGTCCAGGCGGCCGATTAATCCCCGCATAATGGCTGATCGCTCACTAAGCGCCTTGATTAATCATAATCGGCCTATTTAATCGGTTTGGTCAAAGATCGCTTAAAAATTGGTCAACCAACCGATTAATCGGAGAAAATCGGTCTAATCGGATTAATCGGACAAAATCGCTTAAATGACGGTCAACAAAATTACTTAAAAATCAGACAAAATCGCTTAAAAATTGGTCAACAAACCGATTAATCGGACAAATCCGTCAAAGATCGCTTAAAAATGGTCAACAAACCGAATAATATCTATGTTTGACTTTAAACTTTGAAGAATTATGTATTATGTTTATATTTTAACACATAAAATATTTGAACTTTGATGCCCTATGTTTATCTCATACATATAATATAATATAATATCTAATATTACACATATTGTGTATAAAAATTCGAATCCGATTAATCCTCGATTAATCCCCGCCTAACCGATTAATCTCTAGGCCCTACCCGACCGCCTCACTAACGCCTAACGATTTTTACAACCTTGTGTAGCGGTACTTAATAACTTGGTTTAGGGGACCAGGAACAACATGACCTATGAGGGGACACCTGACTTATCCTGTGGTGGCATCTTTGCTAATAGGTTAGGGCGAATTGACCAAATGCTGTCCTCTCGACTTTGACCTCACCTGAAGTAATTGGAAGTAAGTAGACCTAGACATTACTAGCTAGGAGGAATAACTAGGTTAGCACCACTCTCCTCTATTGATTAATCCTTTGCCTTTATTTGCCCTTTATTTGCTTTTATCTGCTTTAGTAGTTAATTAATTAATTCCTTATCGAAATCATTATTAAAATCTGTGACACTTAGACTTAGTAATAATCCAACACTCATAGCTCTTGGGACGACCTCGTTTTACCAAATACTACACTACACGCGACCGAGTACACCGAATCGTTAGTGCATTAGGGTAGACCATAGGTATAACGAGACTTTATAAATATTAAAACACGTCAAGAAACTCTCGATCAAGTTTTTGGCGCCGTTCGGGAGTTATATTAGGATTGCTATTAAATCTTTCATTTTCGTTTTAAACTTTTATATAATTCTCACGATCATTATTCAAGTTTTCAGGTACCATGGAAGTTGTTAACATCGATGACCTCACTCTTAAGGAATATTTGGCGTTGACAAGAGCAGAACAAGGGCCAGGTCTCGTAAGACCAGCGATTGGAGCGGATGTCCGTTTCGAAATGAAAAGACCAATTTATGAGGGAGCTTCGTGCTAACCCTTTTTCAGAAAACATGGACGAAGATGCATATGAGCACGTTGAAAATTTCCTATACATCGCAAGCCTTTTTAACATTACAGGCGTGTCTCATGATGTTGTTATGCTAAGGGTATTCCCCATGACTCTTACTGGAGCTGCTAGAAGATGGATTGAAAGATTGCCCGCCGGGGCAATTAATACTTGGGCTCTACTTAAGAAGCACTTCATTCAGAGGTATTGTCCTCCATCGAAGATTTCTAACCAGCTTTTGGAAATCCATAATTTCAAGTGAGAAGACGATGAAACGTTGTATCAAGCTTGGGATAGATACAACGATCTCCTTTACAAATGTCCTACACATGATCCGAACAACCAAAGAAAAGGTCAACATCTTCTACAAAGGAATCAACGTAACTACGAGACGATCTTTGGACTATCAAGGACCTATTCCGAACATGACGCCTACCCTTGCTATTGAAGCCATTCAAAAAATGGCCGATCATTCTCAAAAATGGCACGACGGAGGAAGTAAAAGAAACCGAGGCGGAAGTTTCAATGGGATTGCGACAATAACCAATAAGCTTGAAAATCTAAGTCGAGATATGCTGAAAGTCAGAGAAACCATTCATACCATCCAAGTGGGTTGTGAAAGCTGTGGAGGAGGACATCTCACAAAAAATTGTCCTCACGTTGACGAAGAAAATATAATTGAAGAAGCAAAATATGGAGAAAATCGACCGTTCTACGGAGATAATCAAAATAATAATGGATACCGTGGAAATTACAACCGTGGGCCTTATGGAGAAAAAAGGCCCAACTTTGAAGAAACCATAAACAAATTCTCGAAAGTTCAAATTATATAGCAAAAAGAACAAGATAAATGGCTCGTGGATTTTAATAACACAAATAAAAATCTCTCCAGCACGATTTAAACCCTAAAAACCTTGAAACCATGATAGAAAAGCTCGGTCTTGAAATAGAGATGAGTAACATGGAACCGAGATGGCCAAACCTATGGTTGGGTGCAATCTTTTTTGTTGATAACAATCAAGGAATTGATCAAGGAGTGCTATTCGACAACAAAAGATTCGAAGGAGCGAATGTGGACAACTGTGATTGGTTACGCCGTAACCATTTCCCGATTCTGCAGTAACTATGTCTCGAAGGTTTAACCAGTCGAAAGCAATTCGTTTCAGCTTAAAGATATTAGCGCTAACGGGTTAGTCATTCCATGTTCGAGAGGGATTATGATATTTTGGGGATTATAGATATTGGGTCTAGCATAAATATCATGCCTCTCCATATTTTTAACACTCAAATTGATTCATCTTTGGAATACGGATATAGTGATTGAGATGGCGAGATAAGACCAAGGTCGTTCGTTAGGAATTACCGTGGAACTCGTAAAGGTAGATAGATTGTTTTCGCCTAGAATTTGTGGTTATGGACATGATAAAAACAAAAGGAACATTTGATTCTTGGTAAACCGTTATTCGACTCAACGGCATATTATGGTGATAGAATAGAATTTAAATTGGACAAAACCTTATGCCTTGAACCAGATAAAATTGTTACAACTAAAGATTCACATAGGATTGAATTAGATGATTCCGATAGGTTTCGCCTTCATACTTGCCATTTACGGGGACCGAATCAAGTGACGATGAGGAAGAGATCCCACCTTCATGTACTCCGCACGTTGTTACGGAAGACTTCAATGTTTTGTTCCCGATACTTGTTTAATTGATGGGACCAAAGTAACATTGCCCACGTGTTCCCCTTTTCAAAACGATGCAACGGAGGAGGACAAGATCTCATTAGAATAATTAAAGAGGCGGAAGTTTGGTGGTCTTTGGGACGAAAAGCTTATCAAAAAGTGGTTACAAGGACATAATGTTTTTAGCGAATGGTTCACGAGATTGATTGGACCATTCATTTTTGTGAACCAACTATAATGTCGATGACTTCACCATGGCGTGGCCTACATGCAACCCCAAACGAGATGCGCTATGGGGAGAATTCCTTGAACCTAAATGGCTCAAACGCAAGGAATGGGCATGTTTTGATGATGATAAGATAAGTGAAGTAGGATACAGTGGAATCTCATTTGAAAATTGGTTACGAGTAAAGTTTGGATATGTTAAAATAAAATGGGAAGATGAGGTCAAATTTCGTTGCGAGTGGGCACAAGCTAATTTTTTGCAGAAAAGATACGCCATAACTCGGTTTATTTCTCTGCATGTTTGGGACCAGCCCTTTTCAAATAAAAAAGACGTGGAGGAAGTCGGGCAAGTTCAAAGGCCCCCATAGAGCCCCGCGGCTCTGAGTCCAACTTAAAGACTCGTAAATAAAGAAAAGTGCTCTTTCGAAAGACAACCCAAATTATCCCTTCCTTTTATTTTGTTTCCTTTTCTGTAGGGTTTTGTGTTTTCTAACCATTTTTGCAGGAAATGAGGAAATGATTGTTGCTGCAGTTAAATCGATCATAGTTACTGGCAGAACTCACCTCGATGATTACGCCTGCACCAACCATTTGCAGCAGATTTTAAGATGACATTACAATTACGGCGTAATACCATCTTAGTGGTTACGCCAGTAGCCTCTCGCTTTGCGCTTTATGTCGTTTTGCCGCCACTGCGTAACTCCTCAAAAAGTTACAACGTAACTTTCCTCCGCTTACTTCTTTCATTTTAAAACACAATAACCTTGTATTAGTATTTTAAATGAACTTGGTGGGTTTGTTCCTCAGAACCCTCACGAGACTTCACTCGTCCACTTGGGACACCAAGTTGTTTAAAAGGCTTGTTGCATATGCTAAACGCAACTGTGATTCCTACGAAAGTGAGTTGGGTTTGTTTTTCATTTTTTATTTTTCTTTTTAGAATTATGCTTGTCGGTAGTGTGATTTCAAGGATTGAATTTTGCTCATGGATGCTTATACGAAGGCACGTCTCTTTTTCGTGGGCCTTCTTTCTTTTTGGAGCAAATTTCAGGGAAGTTCTTGCTCTAATTCTACTTTTATCTTCACCTTTATTTAATGCTTAGTACAAAAGGGGCTTTGTACAATTCAAGTGGGGGGATGGGAGTAGAATTATCTCTTGAACATTATTTTGCCCTCGTTTTTCTAGTTTATTTTGAAAAATTATGCCATTTTTAAAATTTTGACATGTTTTTCTTAACCTAACTAGATTAGACCTTAGCCGAGCACATACAACCCTTGATATTATATGGTGAGATTAGCCTTATCCGCTTCCAATATTTTACCCCAAATCCACCAAATTATGAGTGTGGTAGCTTGTAAACTTTAGAACTTGGCCTTTGCATCATTTCGAGACCATAGACGAGGTATGTTGAGTTAGCTCGATGTATTTGGACTTTTCTGTTTTAGAAGGCAATATTATAGGATTATCACCCAAATAGCCTACCATTGTGTGTCTATCGATTAGTCACCTCGACTTCTTGACCCCCATGTGAAACCCTTTTGTTGCACTCACCTTTAGTGCAAGATACCCCTAGATACACCCTTCTGAGCCATTCCTTTCATTTTGTTAACCCAATATATTGTTTCGATATACCTATACACCTTAGCCTACCCTGTAGTCTTTATTTGTGATTGGGAAGTCATCGTTTGCCTAAGTTCAAGGTTCAAGAGGAAAGGTTCGAAATCACGCTTTCATCGACGACATATTCTCGAAAATCATTGAAGACCCCAAATTCCATTGTTCATCTCAAGTGGGGGATATTATGTTTAGTTATTATTGTTATGTTGAAAAAATGTATATATATATATATATATATATATATATATATATATATATATATATATATATATATATATATATATATATATATATATATATACTAGCTTCAAGCCACCAATGGGCGGGCATGACTTATAATTATTTGTTTGTTGTTTTTGTTAGGGAGTTTGGGACCAAATGAGTCGGCTAATGTGATAGTATATATATGTGTAACTGATTTACTTATTTTACATGAATCTTATGGTTTAGCTCTGTGTCAGGTAATGTGCAGCAGGGGCTGACATGATATTTAAAAAAGGAATCATCCAGGAAGGGTGGCTAGAGTGAAGAGAGCCAAAACTGATGGCGGCGAATGGCATAATGCGTTTAATGTCAGTCAAGGGAGTCATGCTGGGATGAAGGTATATGTGGTGTTGGGTGGGAATTGGCATTAGGAGAGGTTATGCAAAGAAATAATTCTTTTTGTTACAAACTATAGATCATTTATAGCTTCCATGTATAAAGCAAAAAAATAAAGGCGGAAGCTGATAAAAGATAGTACAGATAGTACCTCAACCCGAGGCCTTTTGATTGCAGAAGATGCAGTTGAATCAAGGTCTGAAGACAGCAACATTCCTCTCAACGCAATAATAGCAAAAACATACATGTCGCATATGAATGCTGCCTTGACACATTAGCGGAAAAAAAAAAAAAAAGAAAACTTTAGATCCAGAATTGCTTTAAAAATTAAAATACAAATTACTTTTCACTTGAGCCTGTATCATGCAGAATTTCTGATTGCGTGTTCTCTGGTTTCAGCTGGATTGTCATGGTGTTGTTATCTGCTGGTGTTGATGATGGTATGTGCATGTTAGTCTGATCTTTCTTTAGTGCTCCCAGAAGCGAAATTGAATTGAAATTCATATCTTGTGTTTTGTAGTTCTCTAAGTGATTCTGGTAATGTTATTGGGTCTTTGTTGGGTAGCTTGTTGAGGAGTTCGTCACATGGCAAGGTCATAGTGTGTGATTATGGGCTGAAACATTTAAGTGTTATGGTGACAGTTCCATTGTCAATAATGGCCTTGAAGGAGTAACTAAACCCATTACAGTTATAAAGTATATATCAGTTTTTGGAGGTGGCGTGCGTAATCATTGTAGTATTTCATTAATATACTGGGAAAAAAGAATATTGTACCTGTAGAGAGGTGGCTGGTCCGTGTCTGGTTTTTGACATTGCTAGTGTGATGCCCTGGTACTCATCTTCCTACCGCATGTTCTGCACTTTTTATAATACCACGGTGTCGTGTTATCAATCCTTATTATGGTAGCCTCAACCGTAAACCTGACATCCTGCAAATCAATGTGTGTATTTGTTACGTATTTCTTTAAAATCAAACTGGTTATGTCATGTTCATTGTTTACCTTTAAAATCCTTAACTTATCAGATATGCCAAAACACTCAGTACAACTGATTATGTGATTAAGTCAACGAACAGAATAAGTTTATCCAAACACTATTTCCTACAATGCGGTTTGTTTATTTCAAAACCCATAATCACATCCAAAACACAATCCGAAACACCCCTGAGACTAAAAGAAGCATGTTTCACCATTAAGCATATACTTGTGTGTCGTAAAAATACTTTGACTTACTTGATTAAGCTCCCGCAGTAGTATCTTTTTTGTTTGGACATAATGAGGAAAAATGACCCTTTAAACCACACTCATAGCAATTTCGCCTCTTTAGCTTACCAGCACTTACTGAACTCGGTAAATTATTATCACCTTCATTACCAATAACCGCCACACTTTTAGCCTCCTTAACTTTCTCAACTTCCATGTCAATAACTTCCTTCTTCGGAACCACCGCATCAGCAGTTTGTTTCTTTGGGCATAATGACGATAAATGACCCCTTTCACCACATTCATAACATGTTCTCCTCATTAGCTTACCTTCACTAGCCGAACTCACCGTATTATCACAACTTTCCTTGACAACAGGCGCCACAGTTTTAACCACCTCAGCTTCCTTAACTTTCACGTCATTTCCCACATCAACAACTTGCTTATTTGGGCATAATGACGATAAATGTCCCCTTTCACCACATTCATAGCATGTTCTCCTCCTTAGCTTACCATCGCTAACAGAATTGACCGTGTTATAGTCAAACCTTTCATTTTCTGCCTCCTCCATATATGTAGGAGTTTCCCTAACAGAAATTGTCACATCAGCAATTTGCTTTTTGGGGCATAATGAAGAAATATGACCCTTTTCACCACATTCATAACACGTTCTTCTCTTTAGCTTACCATCGCCAATGTTATCAACCTCCTCTTTATCAACCGCGATTTGGTCTTTGAAGAAGAGACACCAAGCCAAAAGGAAAAAGATTGAAACACCCAACTGCTCCAAATGCAATTAAAGCAAAGAACAGGGGACCATATGGTTGTGGGCTTTTAGCTTAATAATTTTGAAAAGCTTGTACATTCTTTTTGGCATTCGAGTGGGGATCATAAATAAGATTTTCTTTCCGTAATGATAAACACTTTCAGCGATTTTAAATCACTTAATTAGAATGCACATTATTAATGGAAAAAGGTACCATGGTGGTACTATCACCCACCCTATATATGGTCCATGGTGTGCATCTTCTATTCAGCATAGTTACATAGGTCGAGAGGTCCAATTTCTTTGTTTTGTCATTAATGGAAGATAATTTGGATTAGTGTTAGAAAAGCTTAGCAACCAAATTGAAAAAGAAGCAGTTGAAAATGCTTCTTTGGGATATTAAAACAGTCAAGAAGTTTTTAATTATTCAAATCAGAATAATATAAATGGAATTCATAATTATGAGGTGCAAGAATAGACACTGTTTGCAGAATGCTTACCGATGTACTCGTTGAGTTCTGGTTGTCTGTACAGGCACTAATAGACACTATTTTTTCGGGATGAGTCCCTTTATACGAAAATTGTTCTAATGAACCCTCTTGATTTTCTTTATTTGTAGTATACATGAGTTAACAAATACCTTATTTGTGTTATGAACAACACTTTCATGATCAGCACTTGAAGTTGTTTGGAAATCTTTGTGCCCGTGGTCTCCAATATTTGTACCCAAACGAAGTGGGAGATTCTTAAGCATAGGCATAAAGTAAGCCAGGAGTGATTAGAACATCCGGATTAGTAGCAGTGTTTGAAATTGACCTCAAAGAGGGGCGCCTGTCATGACTGCAAACTCACAAAACGGGCAGTTGTGATCACGGCTACGTACGCCGTGGCAAATGGTACAAATGGTAGCAACACATCAGCCAGCAAGTAAAGAACCCGAGTGTTGTCATTATTGGTTAGAATCAATATATTTGGTCTTAATTTAATTAATTATCTAATAAACAAATAATTTAAAACATATTTTTTTGGAAAATTACACTTGTGCGAACTTACATTACAAAGAAGTTATAAAAAGGGTTTGCAGCAAAATTCATTCAGGATCACACATTGCTTTTGTGTTTTTGAAACAAAATTCATTCAGGATCACACATTGCTTTTGTGTTTTTGTAACAGGTTTCAATTTTTTCGTCTCAAGGCTTATTCGAAATTTAAAAAGCTTATTAGCTCATTTTTTTGTTATGAGCTTATCATTTTCCACTTATGCCTTATGAATAAGCCACAAGCTCAACTAAGCAACCTCGTAAACAAAAAAAAAAGTGACATTATGAGATTTCCCCGAATAAAATACGCTCATAAAACAGTGAAAATAAGGCGGTCCAAACACTCCTTTCGTAACAGGTTCCATCATAATTTATACATGTTATCAGGTTTACTTTAGATCAAATGTTTTGTAAGCTGGTTGTTTTTTGTTGGCCTAAAAAAAGCTGAAACGAACTATGTTATATTTTTTACATGTAGCCCTATTCATTGCATTGAGACTTTATTTCTCTTGAAGGGCTGTTTGGACATGCATTTTGAAATGATGAGCTAATTACTGCAGTTACGGTCACGAAAAACATAATTAATAGCTGCAACGACACGGGTCTAATTCGTTGATATTTTAGTGTCTTAAGAATTAGCTATATTTTTACATATGACGTAACAAATATATGACTATTGATAAGGCAAAGGTCCATTGCATTATATGAAAATGGTAAACGAAAGCCTAGGAAGATTGACAAACCTGTGTAAGTTGACCAAAACCCACCTATTTAAGCAGTCAAACCAACCAATTTCCGCACCCAAAGCGACACATTTCAGCACCCAAACCTAACGTACCCATTTCAGTCATTTGAGCCCCAATTTTAGCAAGCAAATACACCCGGTTTAGCACAACACTCCGTATGCCTTCAGCTGAAAGAGGGTTCGCCTAATAGCTACAAATAAATATAATAGGAAATAAATTAAAATAAGTAAAATAAAAATAAGAATTGAATATACACGACCATCTATAATATAAACCCCAAAATGCATCACTTACTGTAACTTCGCATAGTAAGCACTCAGACACTTACGTTGTGTGCGAATGCCATCTTGATCGGACAAATTGTTACGCACACATTTTTCCAATGGAGGCGCGCGCTCAACAACTAAAGAAAGGAACAACAACATATAAGCAATATTTAATATAATTTATGATACAAACGGATCGACCATTATGCCTAAATAGCCACTTACTTACATGGCTTTAACTACTATAATTTAGATGGCTTTACATACTGTTTTCAGAAAACAATCACTTACCGTAAACTATTTTCAGTAAATTTGCTGCGAATGCAACAAAAATAGTAACCTGATATAAAACACTGTGATGGTTCAGCCTATTTGCAATAAATGCTACAAACGGAAACTAAGGTCAACTACTGATATACCTAAGTAAGGTTACTTGGAACGCCTTTTTCGGTTGGCACCGCGCTCTGGGCATCAACCTTGGATTGTTATAACATAGTAAAGAAGAATATCCAATTCCAGAAATGGTTACAGGATTGGAATTCTGAGGTAGATATGTGTATCGTTTTGTCATTAGAAAATTCGAATTACAAAAACCATGTTCATAAACTTATGCCTAGCATTCTATAAATAATGTTTCTTACACTTTATTGCTATCCAAAACATGTATTATAGGTTACGAAGATTTACCTTAAAGTTATTAACCTTTGGTCCCTGCATGACAAAAATCCAATGTTATTAAGCCATCTCATCACATGCTTGTCTCTCTATCTCTAACATGATATACGTACGTCTAGGTCATCTAATACCTCAGTTTAGGTGTGAAGCGATTGTCTTGCCTTCCCTCTTTTATTAAAATTAACACGGAGTTGTATGTTTATTAGGAAATACATGAGAATTGGTTAAACTCCATTTCATAGCCCACACAGAAATCAACACAATGACTCCTGTAACGACCCAAACGGGTGGAGAGTAATTATCGTTCACTTATGAATTTTTGTGACCCTGTATGTGACAACACATTGTTTGTAAAAGCAACACATATACATGCACCAAAGACACATTATAGTATATAAAACATATGCAAAAAGCTACCAGCATACAGGAGGTTCAGGGAAACGATCAAATAAATAGACTACACTCAAGCAAACGTATGTGAATCATAAACTTTCAAATTGTGAACATTGTGGTTCTCCTTCTTCTGAATGCTCTTGATCCATGTCAAAAAATATGTGTCGTGAACGCTATGGTTTTCCTCCCTCCCAATGCTCTTGGTCCACATCAATGTATGATTTTGATGTCCTGCTCATTTATTCTCAGGGTTCACGCTTCTCTATGAACGATAAAAACAACAAAGCCGATGTCACGTACTACATCGTTGACCACAATAACATCAATAGATCAATAGATTCAGCACAACAACAATTAAAAAAATTCATTTGTATACACCTTACACAAATATATCATCTATTCAGTCAAAAATTACTAAAAAGGGCAATTTCAAAAAGTTAAAACAAATTTTTATAATATTATACCTGTAAACTATTTGTGATCTTCAACACCCTATTCACACCTTCTTTGAGTTCGTCCACAATGGCCATCCTTAAAATTTTAAACAACAGGTATGTTGGTATGCTGAGTAGACTACCAGGCATTTCATCTTAAATCAAATCAAGTATAAAATAAAGTTTGTTAAAATCTGGTTAGCAAATAAAAAATCCATCCATAATTACAAGTGACGCTTTTAGCATGTTAATATCAAAACATATCCCTTAGTTAAAGATAGCAAAACAAACCTAGACCAAGAGTCTTTTTTTGAGGTCAGCATTGTTAAGGATGTCATTCTTGAGCCCGGCCATACGTTCATAATCAGCATCACCTGATGCAATTAAATAATCTATGAAAAATCAATTAGATAAATCAATAAAAGAAACTAAACATAAATATGTTAATGACGAAATATTCAAATGATGAAATATGTGGGATAAACTTAAGAATGAAAAATCAAATAAACTACATCAAGGTTTGTGCCTACTCAAAATAGGTACAATCACATAAAACACTTTGTCATAATCAGTTTATACTAACAGAAATAAAACAAAACCTCAGAAGAACTGATCAACTTTTATCGATAAATTGCTTGAATGTTGTCGGGTCACTCACCTCGCTATCCTTGTTCCCTGAAGTAATAATATTAACATATGATAGTTTAAAGTGGATTACATTGGGTTATATTTTATTACGCAAGGAGGATTTAGACTACAATAACATCAGAAAAAAATATTGATTATAAACATAAAGTTCTGAGTTGAATAAGGCTTACTTTGTTTATTTCATTGATACGCGATATGCATGGCATATCTTTTATCATCAGTTTCTGCATATGAAGAAAAAAGTTATACAACAAAAATATACAACAATTATGAGCATAAAATATCAGTAAAGGGAAAATAAAAAAATATGGATCATTATGCAGGAGGATGGATGAATGATATTAGGGTTTTGAGAAATATAATGAACAAATAAAACGTATATAATTAACAATATTATTGTTAAGATATATTCATAATATATTTATATGAATACATACCAAAGTTATCCTATTTTTATTTTAAGTAAAAATCAAAACACAAACACAATTCTATAAGAATACAGATTTATAAGAATTGTATTTAGTATAGGATTCCCAAATAATTATAGGCATTTATAGATTATAATATGCAACATAATCATCAAAATAACTTGTTGCCTAAGTGGTAAACACACAAGTTATTTATCCAAATGACCAAGGTTCAATCCTTGCAAGGAACCTTTTTTATAAACAATTTTCAAAAATCTTTAAAAATTACGAAAATTAAAAAAAAAAAAAAAAAAAAAAAAAAAAACGGAAAATTAAAAATTAATAAAATGCTTAGTTGGACAAACGCTTATGTGGATTGAGGTGGCGAATGGTGCCAAGATTAACGCTAAACGCCTCCCTGTATATATAATATGTAGATATATATCTATATATATATATATATGGACCAAGACGACACGTCACCAACGCTATACTAAGACTATAATGATGACATGGAAATGCTTACATGGCACAACATCCGGGTACATATTTAAAAAAAATTGTCACTTACAAGATTCGAACTTGGGTTTATACCTTCACATACATGTGCCTCAACCAATGGAGCAATCCACATTTTATGCTACAAACTCTTCTTTCCAAATAGGTATTCTTCTATAATAATATGCGTCTCCTCATCAATATCAGTCAAAAACTTTGTAACTGACTCCCTTTTCAATCGCATTTCCTAAAAAAATATCCCCAAATCTCACTCCTCTTAAAAATCTATACCATGTTTAAGTCGTTTACTTTTGGATATGATTGTGTGATTTTCAAAATGCCAATTCTTCTCATCTAGATACCATCGCCACCTAAATAACTCAGTTTTAATGATAGTGTTCGTATTTCAAAACGCAACATCCTATCACGATTTGGCTGTCCATAATGAAGGTAAATTGAATTAGTCAATTTTAGGGTTTTCTTTTAAATCCATTTGCAATGACTATTTTTTATTTTCTAATTTGATTTCCGCTGATGTTTGTGATTTTCGTGTTGATCACTTGAAAATTGAAAATCTTAGGAAGTTTAAAATTGAAACTTTAAAATCCTAATTTAACTGTTGCGTTCTCTTGAAGGTTTCTGGCTACAGGTCTTCATCCTCGGATCCATCATTGTGGTTAGGAAACACTATGTATTCTTTGCTGGTATATTTCTTAGCCAAGCATAAACATTAGAACCATGATTGTTGATCAACAATAAAACATATTTTTAGTAATTTATTTATAGGTTCTTTAAAATGCCCATACTATTGAATTTGGTGTTTTGAGGGCAATTGCAATGCAAGATAGTGTATTTATGTTCAATTGCAATGTTAAAAGAACAAGTATGTTATGCAATCCAGTCCTTGATTTCTTCTTTATGTTGTTTGATTACATATCCATCTCTTTTTCATGGTATACTATTTTTTTGTTCTTCAAGGGTGTTTGTTTTACAATCCAGTCATTGATTTCTTTTTTATGTTCTGTAGTTTAAGCGTATATGGTTTATAATGTGTGTAGAAAAATCGTATGCCAATATTCTGGTCACCAAGGTGTTGTACGTGGTTTGATAGTATCTACAGATGGACGTGTGCTTGTGTCATGTGGAACTGATTGCACGTAAGAAGCCTAACCAACTTTTACTTTCAGTATTATAGTCCTCCGAATAAATACAGCTTTATAAAGTGTACCTTCTTATCTCAATTGTATCAGTATTAGACTATGGCGGGTTCCTCTTGCAAGTGGCATAGACTCAGATGAGTCCTCATCTGATAATAAGGTTAGTGCTACCATCTTTTCCAATTTCTTGATAGATATCATCCCTCATCCTAACATGTTTGTATATCTTTTCTAAGATGGCAGTCAATTGCATAGCAGTCTATACATCATGCATTTACATGTTTTTTGTATTTTTCGTTCAAATGGTACTAATATCAGTTTAATATTTTTAATCATTTTAGGGTTGTGGACCATCAGTTGAAGATGATATTTTCACAACATCCGTGGTGCTAAGTTGATATATGGGATCACAATAGGTAATAATCTCACATCTTCAGGATAAGGAGATTTATGGTTTTATTAATGTTTTGTACATATAGATTGCAACCAGTTAACCTTTCCGAGCAGGGAAGTACTTCAGTTATCTATGTCCGTTTTAATGATGGGGAACCAAATATCTTGGCAACATCTGGCAGGTATATCTGCAACACCATATACAAGTCATTTTAATTTACTTTGTGATGGTATTGCAAAATATATTAGACTTGTAGCTCCCATGTTGTATTAGTTTGCTAAGTAGTATACAAAAGCTGTTAACTTAGAGAAATAAGTGTATACCATGTTTTGTTCTTATGTAATTGACTATAATATGACTTCTTACTTCAATTTTCACCAACTGGCTATGTAGTTGTTGCGATTGTTTTATAATGTCTTTACACTCAAGTCTGTAGAAGTGTCTTACTCATCTGAACCAACTTGACTTTTGTTTTCTGTAAAAACATAGACCAAGTTTTATGGATAAATCATTACCTCTCACAGTGAAAGCTAAAAAAACCCAATCATCCTTTCTTCTTTAATCCATAGAAATTATATTCATGCTTATTTTAATGATCCTCTGTTAACTTATCGCTGAAAGCTAATATATGTGTTTATTTATCTAAGTATTCAAATTAACTAGCCTTCTATCTTTTTTTTAATGGGGTCAAAATTGTTTTCCTTTATCCCGCTTGGATAGTGCCTTTCATATAGCAATTATAGTCTATGACTAAAATTTGGATTTTTTAGCATCTCTTTATTCAACATGATCATTAGTTAGTCGAAGTATAACCTATGGTCTAGGTAGATTTTTTCTTTAGTATTGTAAACACATTGCTGCCCCATTTGCTATCGACTGTATGTTTTCTTGCTTACTGACTTAGACACATGTTGTTTCTCTATGGTGCACACATGGTTAGGTTATGTATTTTGTATTGCAATTGGTGTTTAGCATGACAATCTATGTCTTTTCAATATCTTTTAATATTTATTGTTTCTTCTTTTTGTGTAGGGATCAGAGTATAACAATTATGATCTGTGAACGTCGTCGCCAGCAATAAAATTTGTCACGCAGGTATGCATCCATTACGAAACCTAAACTGAATTTTAAAACCACTAATACACAATATTATCTTATTGTATGCTTGAGGTGGTTAATAATATATTTTTTATATCTTAATGTGTCCTTTTACTTCAAGATTTACGAACTAATTTATGGCTTTATGTCTATAATATTAAATCCTATACCACCCACTCACTGTTGACAACCCATGTTAACCATCACTTATGTACTTGGTTGGACGAAAGACGAAAAAAGGAGGATGCAGAATCACCATTAGACATGCAGCTCGGTGACGAGGTTGATCATGCCAAAATGGCCCGAGAATAGAGTTTCGAAGTAAGTTGGAGTAATTAACACGATCAACTTTTTTTTTCTATTTGTTAATATTATAGACTTAATTTTACTTTATTTTAGCATGTGAAATGCTTATGTCTCATTGTGGTAGTTTTTTTAATTGCCATTCGTTTAAATTGTGAATCGTATATGCTGCTTTAGGCATTAACTATTTATCTCTGCATTTTTCTTAAACACTTATCACAAGTGACCATTTACTACAATAATATTCAAGTAATGTCATTTGAAATGCTAATCCTTTCTTGCATCAGGATTGAATGTTGAGCATGCCGCTATCAAGTCACAAGAAACACTGAAGTGATTTCCAATACTAACTTAGAGTACGTCAGGAACATCCATTAACTTTAACAATTTATGTAGACAAGTCCTTATTTTGCATGCATAAATACTTTTAACTTACCAGTTTTTAACATCTTAGATGAAAAGGTCCCTATTACCCTTAAAATGGTTACACACATTTCATTTAGGCTACTGTTTTGTAACATGCTAGACTCTTGCAAGTTTAGTTCTAATAAAATGTGTCACTGGGTTCAGTATCTACATGATTTGTGATTTTGCAGGTCCATGAGGGTATATATTTGAATATAATTGACTACATTTTTTATGAGCATAACATTGATGTAGAATCCGGATGCCTCTAGAATGTGAAGGTTATGTCATAGCACAAAACCTCTTTAGTGTATTTTGATTGAATAAATAAGTGTATATGTCAAAAAATTCTTATTATCTTTTAGTAAATGAAACATTATATATTTTTTTAGCCGCTAACGTTGTTTTAGTTAAGTGATGGCCATCTCAGTTTAAGTTGTGGCCTAACAAACGTTGTCTACGATGAAGTTTTTTTGTCTATGAATAAGCACCATATAATTTACATGTTTTGTTCTTTTACATATAATACATGAACACTTCTTTTTGTTTCCAATTTTTGTGTCTAAGATATTTGCCGTTATTTACTATTTATTTATGTCCAATTAAACTTCGTCAAGTAATGTAATGAAGCTAGCCCGCCCATTCTAAATGCTATGGGGCTAGCTAGTATATATATATATATATATATATATATATATATATATATATATATATATATATATATATATATATATATATATATATAGACAAGCGTTCAAACGAGAAGTTCATTTTTGTGAGAAGCGAGAAGAGATCCGGACCGTAGGATCAAGTAACTGATTTTAGGCGGAATGGCATTATTGTAAATATTAGACGAAATTTTAGGGTCTAAGTGAATTATCTTCATTTGCTTTCATACCCCTAAAGTTTATTCCTGTTTTTCTCTCTCCTTCTATCACACTTAAACACACACACAAAAACACACTCAAGATCTTGCTATTAACTCTATATCCGACATCTTCTTCATCTCCATCGCCTCTGCCACCGCATCTTCATCATCTCCGTCACCGCATCTCGCCACCGCCATCTCCGCT